>VZTJ01003885.1:1467236-1564921 GCA_013397795.1 Orthonyx spaldingii | reverse complement strand
CATGGGCCCCCGCGGAGCGCGGCGCGGAGCCCGGCGCGCCGCCGGCTGCCTGCTGCTGTGCTGGGCTCTGGCCGCCGCCCGCGCCGCCCCGCGCAGGACACCCGCGTTTGACGGGCACGTCGCGGAGAACCGCCCGGCGGGCACGCGTGTGCGCGGGCTCAGCATCCCCCTGACGCGGCTGGGGCCCGAGCCCTGGTGCGCCAAGGTGCAGGGGCGCCGCTGGCACCTGCAGCTGCTGGGCGAGGGACACTCGCACTTCCAGGTGTCGCTGGACGCGCGCACGGCCCGCGTGTGGCTGCGCACCCGCCGCCCGCTGGACCGCGAGGCGCGGGCGCTGTACTCGCTCCGCCTGGGGCTGTGCTGCAAGCGCTGCGCGCCCCACGGCGCCGCGCCCGCGGAGCTGGCCGCGCTCACCGTGCGCGTCCTGGACGACAACGACAACGCGCCGCGCTTCGTGGGCCCCGGCTCAGCGCAACTCCGCGTGGAGGAGACGCTGGCGCTCAAGTCCCAGGTGTGGCAGGCGCGGGCCGAGGACGCGGACGCGGGCGCCAACGCGGAGCTGCGCTACTTCGCCCTCCCGCGCAGCGCGCACTTCTTCGTGGTGCCGCGCAGCGGGCGCGTGGTGCTGGTGCGCTCCCTGCTCCACCTGCGCGCTCCCATCCCGCTGCGCCTCTACGCCCGCGACCGCGGCCGGCCCGCGCTGCTCAGCGAGCCCTTGGAGCTGGAGGTGCTGCCGCAGCCCAAGNCGGGCACCCGCCTGGCCACGCTGGCCCCCGCGCGCTTCGCCTCCGCCTGGTTCGAGCTGCTGGCGCCGCCCGTCGAGCGGTCGCCGGTGCGCGTGGAGCGAGAGAGCGGCGAGGTGACTCTGCGCGCGGCCCTGGACAGGGAGGCGGTGCCCGCCTGGGAGCTCGTCGTCCGCGTCCAGGAGCGTCGAGGTGGGTGCTGGACAAAGTCTTAGACAAAGTAATGGTTTTGTTTCATCAGGGAGTCGGGGAACAGTTTGTGCCCGAGTGACAACAAGCACCTAAGGGTGGTTTAGCATCAGGTGTCATATGCAGTTATATCGTGGAATGTAGTTTTGGTCTTTTAAATCTGGAAATTATTCATGTTAAAACACTGGAGGTGACAAGAATATTGTGTAGCTTGGGGAAGGTGGACTGTACAGCTGTGTGAAAATGCTTGGAGCAGTAAGGTGTTCAGCAGAGTTTAAGTGTTTCACTGGTTAGAATTCTTAGTTGTTAGGGAGTGGTTGAGGCACTGCACGGTAGGTACAGCACACAGCTTCTTGCACACAGGTGTTTGTTATTGTAATGTTCCCTACAGCTCTCGTCCTGTAAGTGCCTAACGTGAAACATGCAGCTGGAGCCATTGAGCTTTGAGCCGTTATTAAAGTTGAGTGTGCTTCACTCACATGATGTGGGGTTTTGCAGGACTGGAGCTTTTGTGTTGGGGGTGTCTGTTCTTTTTTTTTAAAATATCTCAGGAGTTCAGTGTGCACCATTAAAATGGCATGTTTGTGACTTAAATTGCCATTTTTTGCAAGCTTTACTCAGGTGAAATGGAATAGCTAGTTTCACTTACGGATTGTATATACTGCTTTTTAAAATTCTCTTTTCCTTTTTAATTGTTATCTCGGTTAATATTTTAAATTTATAAATGGTGGATATTCCTGCACATGCACCATGTCTCCTTTTTTATTTTCATGTTACTTGTAATTGTAACAGTGTTCCAAAGATTGCCCAGAATGGATATTCTGGAGAAAATCTTATCAGAATAAATAAGTTGGTTGGCCTGATTTCATCTTGGAAAGATTTAGGAAGGGTTTGGCATATGACTTGTAGTGGTTGTGAAAATGATTAACTTCTCAGCGGTGCAGCTGCTCAGAGTGATTTCCCTTAGCCACAGAGCAGCGCAGGCGGGAGAGATGAAAAGCTTCCCACGCGATTCCTTTCCCTTATCTCGTCTGTTTTCTGACTGAGGGGCAGCCCATAGGAGTGAGCAGCAGTTTATTCCTCGGTGTCTGTGAAATCCCTGAGGATGCCCGCAGGGTTCTAATTAGTGCTGACAGTTTCAGTGACATGCATGCTTCCCCCAGTGAAGCAGGCTACACCAGCAGCTCCTTTCACTCGGGTCCTGAGGAGCAACTCTCAGATCCTTCTCTCGTTCTCTCTGGGGTTTTGTCCTGCCTGTCGCTGGAGCGTGTTGGTGTCAGTCACTTGCACTGGCTTTGTGCTGTGTTCCAGCTTGAGCTTTAGCTGCAAACCAAGGGCTTGACAGACCGATTTCCCAAACACAGCACTTTCCGGGTCCTACCCCCGCTACTCAGTCTTGAGCAAGGCTACCTGCCAAGGGGAATGTCATTTCTCTGAGGCAGTGACAAACTCTATCGGAGTGTGCTGCTGGGATGTTCACCCACTCTGTCATGTAGCTCAAGTTCAGCCCTTTGTTGGTGTCGCAGTTCCCTCTGTCAGGATCAAGAAGATGTTGTTAGAAAAGTGGTAGCTCACCTTGCCCCCGGTTACTGCTGGTCTCACCTTTGTGATCGTTTTTTCTCTTACCTAGTCTGAGTATGGAAGTCTGAGATTGCCTGGAACAAAGCTTGTCATTCTGTCATGCCTGAGATTTCACTTCCAAAGCAATGCTTGCTAATGCAGTTTAAAAAAATCTGAAACAACTTTAATTCCAGGGATTTTTTTTTACCCTCATGTAGTTTCACTAAGTAGTTCAGAGCATTTTCCACTAGCCTGATAAATTACTGCTGGTAGTCTGTACTAGTAAGAGAATAAATCTCTAAGAAATGTGTGGGACTAAGTTCTGACTCTGAGATTAGGTAGACAGCAATCAATTGTGGACAGTCTAAATGCCATACTTTAGATAGTGGTGATTTTAAGTTTCTTGGTTTAAAGGAGACTAAATTCAAAATACCTCTTATTAATACTATTGTTTTCATCGGTTAAAGGTTAATAATGACTTGATACCTTCAAAACTCTTTCAAGTTGCAGAATACTTTCATACTCATTTTGTAGGTGTTAAAATACATTTAATACAATGTTTTGAAGCAGATTTAGAAAGTTCTGTCTCTCTCCTTACTCTCAATCTAAACTGCAGTAATCTGAGAAAAGATAACCAAAAGGAAGGGGTAGGAGAAAGATGCCTAGCATAACCACATGTTTTACTTAGTCTGAAACAGATGTAGAATATTGCAAAAGCTCCAGGAGAAAACACAATATTTACAGAAGTGACCTTTCAGGATGAATTAAAGTGTGGAAATGATTATACTGAATTTTGTTGTGAATAAAAGTGCAAGTTAAGGTTCTTTCTCCAGTTTTCCTTTGCTTTTAACATTTGTGGTCACTTATTTTACATTACACATAAGCATAAATATTGCAGTAGCTGTGGTTTTCTAGTATTAGAGCTTATGATATCAGATATCTATTTATGTTCAAGTGGTATAAAGTTGTATTCATTTCTTCAATTTTTTTTTTCACTTTCCCCTATTCTTGCTGCCTGGTAACTGAGAACTGAAAATGAACCAATAATTAATTCTGTCATTACTATCTTCTTCAACCCAGGCAAGGATGTCAAGGATAAGACAGATGCTTAAATACTTTAGCATATAAAGTCTACTCTCTTTTCCTTTATTTTTACAGTGTAGTTTATTGTGATTCATTTGTAATGTGCACTTCATTACCTACGGTAGTAAAGAGTGCATAAAAGCATTGTGCCACAAGTGGCCCTAATGCATCTCTAGGAACAATAGCAGGTTTTTTGGTTTTTTTTTTTGACTGATGGAGAATTCTCAAAATAGTAGCAAGAAGATGGGTATATGGTAATAAAGCAACATGGAGCAGTTTCTTCCTAGTTTGTGGCAGCCCCCACTGTTTAATTCGTAAGTGGGACTATGTAGGAGATTCAGTCCTGTTCCTGAATTAACTTTTCTTCAGAGCAGTACAAGTGGCACGTAACAGGCTGTATGTTTGCTTATTTTTTCCCCTTCAGCTTAAATAGAATTTAAAATACTTTTCTGTTTACTTCCTCTCAATTCTGTCCTGGATAACCAGCACAGCAGTGTGTCCAGGGCTGGTGTTCTAGATGCAACCAGACCTTTAGCTTCTCAATATCCAGATATCTTCCACATGGTCATGAAAAGGAAGGGTTTTCTCTTTCTGAGTTGCACTTTCTTGATGGTATGAGTTAAATGAGCTCACTCCACTTGGCTTGGCAAGTAACTGCCAGTGTAGCACACTCACTCCTCACTGCCTGGAGTATTTCTGGACCATAGGCTTTGTGCTGGTGGGCGTTTTCCTGTGTCAGGGGTAGCTTTGAGGGGCTTTTGCAGTATGTACAACTTTTCAGTATTCAGGGTGGAGGTTTTTTGGCAAAGCTGCAGTAGAGCTCTAAGATTTTTGGTAGTGATATGCACTAATTACTGCTATAATTATTGTCATTACCAGTGCATTACATGCTGTGTTTACTTTGCGACTGGACTTCTTTTAGTTATAAATGTCATGAGTTTTGTTTTTTTTAATGTAGATGCCAAAAATGATCCTTTTTTTATCCTTTGAAATAACAACTTTGTCTGTTTCACTGCTATAGTAAAATTAACTGCCATCTGCAGAGGAAATAGTATGTTACTAGTTCTGTTTATTTGCTGTGTATCTCTGTGGTTATTTGATACTTTGTAGACTTAGTTTTATCACAGTTTTTGTCTTCTGGAGGCAGTAATGAGTAACTAGAAAGTAGCAACAGAAAAATCTGGACCTGTAGTACTAAGTGCTTTTTTTAATGGAGTGGGTTCTGCTGTACTCGTGGGGGAGTTTCAGGGCTGGACAAGAGAGGAGGTAGTGCCTTGGTTGGTATTTCAGCTTCAGGTGAGCTCTTATCCAGCCTGGACTTGAGCATTGCCAGGCTGGGATCATCCACAACCTCCCTGAGCAACCTGTTGCAGTGTCTCAGCGCCCTCACAGTACAAGATTTCTTCCTGATATCTAACCTAAATTTCCCTCTTTCAATTACTCCTTGTTCTGTCACTACAGCTCCTGACAAAGTCTCTCCCTCTGGCTGCCCTGTAGGCTCCTTCAGGTGCTGTGAGGTTCTACCTTGATATTGGACAGAAAAATCAGTCTTGAGGGCTTGAAACTGAAATATGGGCTGACAATCTTTACATTTTTCATAATGAACAAACATTTTATCCACAAGAAAAGAAACCAAAACACAAACTTTACAAACCTGAACCAAAGGGAAGCACCAGGAAAACCTCATGCATTAGTTTGAGCCATAAAATGCTAAAGAGAATTCCAGAATTTCAGGGCTTAACATGTTTTTTGGTACATGGTCCTTGAGGAGGAGATTTCTCTACTGACCCCACTGATCACTCAGCCCTGGGTTATGTTCTTCAGTTAACCCTGCCTGGAAGGACTGGTGGTTATGCTTATGTTTTTTGTGGCATTTCAGGATTTTATCCCATTCAGTTTATTGGGACACATTTTATTCTTCACAAATGCATAACGCTATTTTAAGTTTTTACCCAGTGAGCAGAAGGTGAAATTTCTTAGGCTGTCATACACATTAATATTTCAACATGGGGTAGCATTTAATTTGAGAAGGAACCATTATTATTCCATTAGTGCTTGGGGGAAGTGCATTAAAGACCCTGCCTCTCTAATCCTGCCTTCTCAAGCTCCCTTGACCTTACTTGATCCATGGGCATTATCTTTGTAATGTCCAGTCGTTCATTTTTTCTTATCAGAGGATTCACTCAGGATGATGTTTGATGTGCCTTCCAACAGTTAACAGCAGTCACTTGTATTTTAAATGTATTTGTCCTGTTTAAATCAACATAGAGAATGGAGATACCAATTTTAGTAATATTTTCACCTTGAGGGATTTTATGCTTGGAAGTCAAGGATCATCTGTTTTGATTTTATCTGAGGCCTTAGTCCCTTACTGGCTGTATTGATTCTGGGGGGATCATCCCTAAGAATTAAGTAGCTTCTGGGTGATGTTTTGCCTTTTACATTTCTTATTACCTCTTTAATTAATTACAGCTGTTAACAGTTATAGTTCAAACTGAGCTTAAGTTGAACTCACTGTCTATTACCCAGCAGATGGATTTCATTAAACTGCAGTGGGTTTCATGCAATTAAGTTAAAAAAAAAAGTGTGTTCCGTGTGCATTCAGGACAGCTATGGGTGTTTACAGGCTTGGGACGTTACTGGTATGTGGTAGCAAGGAATGTCTGAGGAAGCTGTGGAGCACCATCTTAATGTTTGATCAGTCTGAATGTTTTGAAATGATCTGCTTTCTACTCGAAGCAGTCAGATTAAAAATATGTTTGTGAGACTGCTGTGACTTGAACACCAAAGCTCTTTAGATCTTCTGGCTGTTTATCATCTCAAACATTCAGTTTCTGCAAAAGAAATGAACTTTTTTTTTTCCTTTTTTTTCCTCAAGATCTAACTAAATTTCAGCACAAATTTGACAATTTGATAGAACTAATAAATTACAGAACATACAGGCCAGGTTAGATGAGGCCTGGAGCAACCTGATCTAGGGGGATGTGTCCCTGCCCATGGTAGGGAGGTTGGAATGAGATGAGCTCTAAGGTCCCTTCCAACCCAAATCTTTCTATGATTCCATAATGGTCCAAGGAAGTACAGAGTGCTGTGTTGGTGAGGCTACTGATTTTGGTGGCATTTTTACCTTTTTTTCTTTTTTTTTTTTTTCCTCCTTGCACATGAAAGATTACAGAGAAATGAGCTGGATTTTCCCCAAGATATTCTAAGGGAAATTGCAAGAGAACTTCCTATCTTACAGTGGCACAGTAGCTGCTGCTGCTTTAGCCAAGTTCTCTTCTTATGATAATGCTTTGTGGCAATCAATAGTAATTCATTAAGACACATATTTTGTTATTTAAGGATGTCTGTTGTGATTATTAATTTGCAGTCATTATTTCACATCTGGCCATGCTTGGTTTCCCTGACTGCCACCGTCAGAAGATTGATGTCACACTGGGAAGGTCCTGATAACATGGTTATCACCTGAGTGTCTTTTACTTGGTTATTTATACTAATATAATTTCTGCCATGATCATTGAGCTCCTCTGATGCTTTCTTTACTTTTGTTTTCTGGTCTGCTTTAAGTTCTATTTTAAAAGCCATGTGATGTTAAGGAGCAGAGACATGCTAGACTGTCATTATTATATCTGCAAAAAAGATGAGGCATATTAGAAGGGAATGTGGGCTGTCCCCAGCTTGAGCCCATCAAAGTTATCTCTTTAGAAGGTTTATGTTTTATGAATGAGCAAACTACTGTACTTAAAAGTAGCCCATCATATACCTCGGGAATTTTCAGAAATGACAGTGGAGAAATGTTTGTGCATAATTGTCCTATTTTTTTGAAGGATATACAGTAGGACTGGGTGCAATCACCAGTAGCTTTTATCTCATGTTATGGTATGAAAATGGGAAAAGAGGTTTCTCCTGATTGCAGCTAGAGGCTTAGGGCATTAAGATTTTTTCTGAAAATGTACCTTCCCAAACTCTAAGTCAGTAGGTATTTTACATGAAAACATATTGTAGAGTGAGGTTTTAAAATAGCACAGTATGATATTTGCAAAGAGCTTCAAAACTTCAATATCCTCTAAAGCAACTCTAAAATATTTAACTTGCAGTAACCCAAACAAAAAACCCCTGAGTTTTCAAAAAAACATTTGTCTATTTAAGGTAAGAGTCTTAGAAGTGGGAGCAACTTAAAAAAAACCCCAAACCTAAAACCATAAAGAAAAATACCAGCTTGAATACTTAATTTGCTGATGGATGTAGGGCAGTATGTAATAGCAGTAGTAACCTCAAGGCTTGCAAGACTTTCGACATTCTCATAATCTCCTTTTAAAAATAAATTGTAATGACCTGAAAATGCCAGGAGCAACCCAGCTTCTCACCCATTATTGTTTAATCATGATAATATAATACCTCCTTCCTCAGTACATTCAAGGAATGTATAATGTTTATCCACAATTGCAGAGACATGTTCAGTCAACTACATATTCCTTATTGTCAGATTTTTAAAATCAGAATGTCTGGCATTGTCAGTTTTATCAATTACAGTGATGCAGAGAAGCCTACATTTGTTATGAATATAAGGATTTTATTTTCAAGTCTCGTCTTATGGAATTATCCATTGGATTTTTGAGAGAAAAGACAGTCATATAATCCTACTGCAATCAGAAGTCTGAGAATACGTTGGATTTCACAGATTGACAGCATCTTTTATAATTTGACATGGTGAAAAGAGATGGGTTTAGAGGCAACTCTGACCTACAGTATTTGAAATTGCATTCGGACTGTTCCAGCAGGCACGACTTTCCAGGCTTGGTTTAAACAGAAGAGCCTTCAAAAGTTGCTGTTTACTGAATGATTAAGTATGAAAGCCCTTGCCTTTTTCCTGCCACCCCTGGTGTAACTGTATTGGTAGGTGGGGGAGTAATTTTTTCTAGTTGCTGTATGAAATGACAGGATTTATCAGTTTCCAATATCTCTCTGCAATCCAGTTAATCTTTATAACCAGCTGCAATAGCAGGCTGCAGGAACTGGTTCGTGTTCCTTTATGTTAAAACCCTTTCCCAGAAAATTAATTGTGAGTTAAAAAAAGAGTTTTTTCAGACAAACCTGGATTCAGTAAAGCTGTAAAGAACCTAAAGCAGAAGAGAACCATTATCCCATCAACATAGAAGATTGCTTTTTGTAATTTTCAGTATGTTCTTTAATTTTGACAAGGTTTTTTAACTTGAACTGTCCCCAGAAGTTCATGATTTTGAGAAGGCTTTCTGCTCCTAAGTACCTCTAAATATCTTAAATTTGATGTGAGAAGTGTAACCCAGTCATCACAGTGTATGAGTATTAAGGCTTTTTCCTGTTTTTTTTGTTTGTTGTTATTGTTGTTATTGCTGTTTAAATGTTCTAGAGACTCTCTATTTTTTAGTGACTTATTACCATTTATTTCCATTTTTACTATGATTAAACTTCTCAGCAAGTTACCTAATTTTTTGTTTGTTTTCCAAAGGATGCAAATTGTGAGTGCTGACATATCAGATATTTCCTGTGAGCAGAAACTTGGGCCAGCTCGTGCATTACCTTACCTAATGTGGTTGGATTTCAGAGCAAGGCAGTGTAATAAATCCTTGTGTTTATCAGTTTTCAAACACTGATAGGCATGAAAAAAAGCAATTATAGATAGATACCTATGATGAGGTTCCAGCAGTGGATTATGAAGATCGATTTTGGTGATAGGGAATGAATCTCAGTGCTGCAGCTTTTGTCACTAATATTAAGTTAAAAGGAAGTAATTCCAACTGGAGGGAATATCAGAGAGAAAATAAGCAGACTTCAGGATGAGCTGCCCTAAGAAGGATTTTTGATGATACATGAATTGACTCTAATAAGGAATTAAGCAGCTAAAGCAGGAATAACCTCTGGACTAGAGTTTATAATTTTAGTTTTAGTTTTCTGTCTAAATTGAAAAGAGAGCTGTAGAGAGGGCTTAGATTTGATACTGCGAAGGGCAAATAAGTGGTGTTTGCAAATACATGGGAAAAGCCATCTGCTTACAGAACCTGTTTTCATTAGTTTCCATACTGAAGAAAAATAAGAGGAAAGATACTTTCTGATTAAATAAAAAGATGGTTTTAGCCGTTTGATTATGAAGTAGTATTTTCTATATGACTTTTAGAAATACTGATTTTTGACATAAGACGTTCCATTGTTATGTTACTGTCGTTTATGATCAGCAAGGGGCATTTTGTGTTTTATCTCTTCTTGCTCAGTATCTGTGAGAAAGCAATTTAAATTTTTCTGTTGTCTGAAGCTAGGGAGGAAAATCTGTCAAATGCAAAATGTGTGTGTGTGCCAACAATCTAATTAGCAGAACCATCCTTTGAGTAGGATTTCTTTTGAATGGATGACATTGTGTAAGATATGTATGGTGTGCCTGGCTTGCAAGTCAAACATTTAGCATTTAATATTGAGGCAGTTGCAATTGGTATTGTGTTAGACAACAGTCTGAAAGCTCTTTTTGGGAAAATGAAGCCTGGGTCAGATACCTGATTTAGGATCTCAGTAGTGGTTGACTTGCACTGCTGGATGTAGTGGCAGGTATCTCCACTGGTTGTCAGGGCCTGGTATTGGGAACAGATAATTTCAGTAGAACCTCTCTGTGTGTTTGTAGGCCTTAACCCAAATCCATAGAGGATTATCAGTTTTAAGCTGTTTCTGCTAAGATTTGAGTGGAATTGTAACATATTATTTCTCCCATAATGTAGCAATATTACTGCACATATACTACTAATAAACTGCTATTAATCATCATATATGAATGCAGATGCATGATAATGTACTGCTACTATTACTATACTGATGTATATATAGAATTAATGTATCTGTAAGGTACGTGTGGGGGATGTTTTGATGGACGGAGGCATTGAGACACCTGAACTACAGAGAAGTGTGTGTTTCTAAAATTTCTTCCTTCCACTGTCTTGAAGCACAAATAATTTTCATAAGTAAGGGAGAAAATGAATTTTATGTACCTTATTCAGAATGAGTTGAAAGTCTGGTTTAAGGTCTGTTCTGCAGGCAAGCAGTTACAAAACACAAGAGACTGCCTTTTGTAATGTGTGTGTCATGGTAATTACAGTAAAGCAAAAACTTTGCAATACTTGCTGTGCTAATTAGAATGTGGAGTTATGCTTAAAAAATCATGTTCACCAACATGTACTTTGAAATCCTTAATGCATTGTCCTGCTAGACATCCACATATTACATAGACATTATTGTTGCTGTCAGTCTCTTCATCACATTCGTTCTCCTCTGGCAAGTCCTTGTCCAATCATGCTTGGGTGGACACCCTGATGTTGTTTCCACAAGTTGTCAAGTCACATTTGTAGGTCTCTGCAGAGAAGTACAGCCCTGTTTGGTGTTTCTGCTGTAGTTTTTCCTTTGATGTATGGTACGCAGTCAAGGGAACACTTACTTGCAGTCATTTTCCTCCAGACTGCCTTTATCTGGGAAATCATGATGATTTATTCAGCATTTTTTCTTATGAATCAGATTGTCTGGGGTTGATGGAAGACGATAATATAGCAATAAGATCTGTAGGGTCATATGCAGTGGAAAAAGATGCTGGTCAAGAGAGGTACTTAAAGCCTATCTCTTCCATTACCTGCACTGCAGTTCCTGCTGACTGTCCTAACAAAATTCTTAAGATTATTCACATGTTTCAGAGGTAACCAGCATATTGCAAAAGGTTTGGTCTTTCCAAGATGTCAGAATGACACTAAGGTCTCTTAACTGTTAAAATACAATTACCTGGAGGAACGTGCCCAAGTCCTTTGAGTTTTTGAGCAATAAAGTTTGCTAGAACATGTGAGGATTATGCTTGGTCCTTACGCACTTTTGCGCAGTTGTCTTACAACTGTTTCTCAGTTACAAATATATTCTAAGTACCAGCATATTAATTTTCAGTGAATTGGCATTGAATAAGTGGCAAAAGTGGGATTTGTAATCAGATTCAGTACTTCTTCTTCAATAAAAATGAATTATTCTTCAGTTGGGACTTACTTTTTGATAGAGGAATACATGCATGTTAGGAACTCTAGCAGGACTTGAACCAGAGTGAATTCATGGGTTGATAAGGTTGATTTCCAGACTCCAGAGTGACAAACATCAGTAACCTTTCTACTCCTAGCAGGAATGTTACCAAGGTAGCATTCAAATCCTCAATAGGTCCTGCTATTATAGGGGCAGATTTTCAAAGGTTCTTAACTCAGCTTCTAATTTAGTGCTGCTACTTTAAGCCCACAGTATGCCCAGGCAAACTAGGTTAATAGTGGGTATTTACAACTTGGGGCAGCTTCCACCAGAGCTGTTCTTTTGGAGAGGACAGGCAGTCTTGACATTAACTTCTCCCTTTAGCAACTACTCTATTTGGACACCTTTTAATTAAAATCTTAGGAGTGTTCAAGCAGTCACTGATTGCGTTTGGCACTTCTCATTTGGAACTCACCCTGGTGTGTGTTGCTGGGGTGTATTTTAACCTTGCACCGATGTCCAGCATGTTCCCTCCTGCAGTTTGTTCAGGTGCCTTGGACTGGCTGACCTGGGACTTTTGGGACACTCATTCTGATATGAGACACGTCTATTTGAAACACATGTGGTGCTATTTAGTATAGGAGTGAGAAGTAATACACATGCTGCTGCTTTTGACATATTTATTTGGGGTTTTTTTAAGGTTTCTTCAGCTTCTTTTTTTTTTTATTTTTTTTTAATTATTATTTTTTTATTATTTTTATTTTTATTTTGTGGTATACAGAGGAGAAAGCAAAGCAGCTACTTTCAGAGTCTGAATGCTGAAGGGAATTATACCTGGGTGACTACAAGGGAAGTGCAACATCAGAGTGGGCGACTGTGCTCTCACCTCCGTGTCAGCTGTGTTTTGTAGTGAGGCAATTTGGGTTTGTCTTTGGAAACTTTGGCTTCACATGCACTGTGTTAAAGAACTTGTGTCTAGAGAAGCTGAACTGAGCATATTTACACAACACTTCTGTCTGCAGAGGTGCAATAATACATAACACACAGGTTGTCTCACAGTCAGGAAGGTTTTAAGTCTTGGATGTACATGGTAACTGGGAATTTTTCCATGAAAATGTCAGAACACGTGTTGCATGTATCCATGTTCTACAGTGGTGCAAGGCATGTTTAATGGGCAAACCCAGTACAGGTTCTTTCTCAGGAAACTGATCACTTCTGTAATTTACTATTTGATAAATCAGATATTGGGTTTGGTGTAGGCACTGTTTTTTCATAAGTGCTACCATGAACTGATACTATGTTCCCTGGAACGTTAGATTCTGGGTACAGGGTGTAATCACAAAGAAATTAATTTGGATTTAACAAGTTACTGTCAATACACTTTTTGTTGCTCTTTAGAGAAACAAAAAGAAGCTGTGTACTCATAGATTTAAAATACAGATGAATTAATACAATTTTACAAGGTGAACTAAGAGCCTCAGTGATTCTCCTGGGTGACTGCTAGTTTTTCTAGTAAGAGAATTTTCTGGTTAAATATAGAATGTACTCAAAGGTCGTGATGGATTAAGTCTCAGGAATCTAAACTAAGAAACTTATATTTGACTTTGCCAGTCACAACACCAAGGAGTTTTCTTTACAACAATCCATGAACTGGTTGTTCACAGAGTGCAGGTTGCTGTACTGAACCTGCCACGTGCCAGCAGACAGGAACTCCTGAGTATGCAAATCTCAAGCTGCAAGAGGTGGTGCTTCTGTGGGAGTGAAGGGATAACGTCAGTAAATGTGCACACCAAAGGAGCAGATTTTCATTGGAATATGGATGTTTTTTGGAGAGGGATGTCGAGCTGCAGTAGAGCGGGAGAATGGGTACAGCAGTTCAGCCTTAGTGAACTTCCTGGGAGAATAGGCCTCCTTAGGAACATAACACTGTCTACAAGGTTAGATATTTTGGCAGCACTTTATATTTAGCATCTTAAATACTAAGTTCTTTGTATTATTAATTAGATTTAAATTAAACCTGGTAATTTTAGATGTTCTGTTTTGTATGTTGTTTCAATTCCTGTAGAGCTGTTTTGAAAATAAGTGCATGTCTGTGTGTTTCCATGTAAGTATAAATAACGAATCAGCAGTGAAATCAAGTATTAACACCATCAACTTAAAAAATTCTGACTTTACATCCATTATTAAACTTGTGGATAAGTCATGTTGTAAGTGTAGAAGGCTGTTTTTACCTGGGCCAGCTTCCAGGCTGGAGCACAGTGCGGTGTCAGTGCAGTTGTGCTGCCTTTGGAGCCACATGGGGTGAGTGCATCACTGTCCTGGAGCCAGAGGCATTAAATGTGGCCTGCAGGAAGACTCACCTTGGCTTTTGTAGCAGAACTATTTATAAGGTCAGTGCCAGTCTGCTGGAATCCAGACTGGCCAAAGGCCCAAGTTATATTCATAATGTGCTCCCTGATATTCTGATAATTATCAGTTAAACAAAGCCCTCTCACTCCATCACTGTCTCATGTGAACTTTCTGCCACCTTTTCAGCAATACCTGGCTGATACTTACTACTTGTTAGGAGCTCTGCTGTTTCATGGCTTAACTTAATAATGGTAAAAGTATAACAAATGTGTTTTCCTCAATTTTTAAGGATCTTACACTGTTGATTTTTGGAAAATTTTATAGTTTCATTTTGTGGTGGTTTGTTCTTCAGGATTTTGATTGTATGTATTTAATAATATTTAAACTTAAATAGGAGTGAAAACTATATTAGAATTTCAGTGAACTTTACAGAAGGGGAAATCACTGGTTAGGGTAAATTGGGTAGAATTTTTTGGCAACAAGTATTTAATTTTCAAAATTCAGAGTTGCTGTAACTTTGCATAAACAAAATAAAAAAAAAACCCAAAAAACCAAAACTTTCTAGAGAGCAGGTATTTAAAGTTTGAAAATTTAAGAATGTGTGACTTTTCCTAAGAAGAGATTTTAGAGGAATGTGAGGTGTTAGAGGCCACCACTTACAGGTGGCCCCAGTCTTGCAGTTCAGCAGTACTTGTGCTGGTTATTTCTTCCCCACATTATGTCTGGATCCTGTTCATTCCAGAAGAATCTTAAACTCCAAGTTTTCTGGATTCCGTGCCAACAGTATTGCAGGAAATGCACACTCAGGTCCTGGTAGTTTCTGTTACTCTGAGTGCCATGAAGTAGCTGTCTAATTATTTCTTCCTTTTCCGGTGCCCTTTAGGGAAGGATTGGTACTTGGTGCATGTGTCACTTACTGTGACAGATGTGAATGACAACGTCCCTGAATGGGCCATGGAGCCCTTCCCCTTCCTGGCTGTGGTTTCCCCTGAGGCTGCAGGAGGTACTGAAGTGTACAAGCTGCTTGCTGTGGATGCAGATGAAGGAATCCATGGAACTGTAGAATATTTTCTCTTGGAAGGTAAATTTTAACCCTCCCATCCCGGTGTATTATGCCTCACTACTGTGACTTTTTAATCCTCTGCTTTTTTTTCCCTTCCTCCTACAAAAGGTTCATAAACCTTCAGCTCTGTGTGTGAGAAATCAACTTTTATTGATGGTATGGACAGATTTCTTTGCCAAGTTGAGTTCCTGCCTATATATATCCCTGGGGAATGATGGGGACTGGAGCAGTCAGTAGTGCCCAAGGCTTTGGCAAGGGGGGGGCAATGGGCACTGTGTTTATGAGACAGTATGTGCAGGTGGAGAGGAGGGTTAGTGTTCCTATCCCTTGTGGCGGTCATGCTTCTGGTTCATTTGCAACAAACTTTTAAAGGTCTGGGTTGTGCAAAGCTTGTACAAACTCAGTGATAATTTTTTTGTGTGTGTCTCCTTTTAAGAAACTTTAGTAATAGTTCAAAAGTGTCTGAGCAGATGGGGAGCAACAATACCTCTCCTGTAGAATATTTTCTGGTAGGGGATACTTAGGGCCCAGTAACAGCAAAGTGTTGGAGGATAAAAGAAAGACAGAGAGAGACTGTTTACAAGATCTTGGAGTGACAGGACAAGGGGAAATGGCTTCACACTATCAGAGGGCAGGGTTAGATGGGATATTGGGAAGAAATTCCTCCTGATGAGGGTGGGGAGGCCCTGGCACAGGTTGCCCAGAGAGGCTGTGGCTGCCCCATCCCTGGAAGTGTCCAAGGCCAGGCTGGACACGGCTTGGAGCACCCTGGGGTAGTGAAAGGTGTCCTGCCTATGGCAGGGAGGGGAATGGGATGAGCTTTAAGGTCCCTTCCAACCCAAACCATCCTATGATTCTATGATAAAGAAAAGTGATAATTGTACAGAGAAGTCAAATGCAATTTTGAAATGCAATCATGAATGTAATGACTACTGTCCAAGTTCTAAACAAACTCTTGAACTTTACTGTGCATGCTGATCCTAAGCCAAAGTCAACTTGGTAGTTGACACTGTATTCTCCTAATTTTGATCAGGTAAATACGTTCTTGCTGATGACACTTTGTGGACTTGTTCCTTTTAGGTGGTGAAGACAGATTTGAAGTTGAGAAGGACACTGGCTGGATTAAAACAACAGGTTTGCCATTGGTGAGGGACAAAGAGTATCTGCTGACTGTACTAGCAGCAGATAAACTTGGAAGCAGAGGGTCTCCAGCCTCTGTTTCTGTAATTGCTGGATTTCGACCACCACAGTTCACCAACATGTCATACGTTGTACATGTTCCCGAGAGTGCCCCACAAGGAGAACCGTAAGTAACAGCTTAAAATAATGCAGTGAGCTTGTGTTCCTGGTTTTGACTTCTGTTTGATCTCCCCAAAGCCTTGGTATTGTTTGTGAATCATAAATAGATAGTGGGAGAAGCAATTTAGCTCTCTTAATAGAAGTGATCAAGACACAGTTTGATGATGTATGTTATTAGTCCCTGTTATACAGGGAAAAGTGGTATTGAATAATTGTGCTTCCTTACTTTTTGAAATGATATGGTGAGGATTAGTAGATGCTGATTGTGCTTTAATTTTCAAACAAAATGCAGAATACAAATTAGTACTGTTACATCATGAAGAAAGATAGCCTGTGTGAAAGAATATATCAATTTTATGTGTCAGACTTGGAGAAGTGCCTCCTCCATCAAGTGAAAATTGGAAAAACCAAGATTCTTTTTCCCGTTTTCATCACAATGATAAACTGAGCTAAAATGAAGATGCCACAGAACTTTTAATTTTATTTCTCCATCCTTTGTTTAACCATGTCAATTGAAATATTTCAGAAAGTGTTAGTAACATCAGTCCACCTGAATACTCAATCCCTTCTTTTCCAAACTGTTTTGTTCTCAGAGTAAATATTTTGTCTTCCACTTGAATTGAGAATACTGTTGTCCAGTCAATGTGTTCCTTCTGTGGTACTTGAACTGTTATTAATATTATATTATCTGTGGTGTTACTGTTCAGTCTGCAACATTCAGTTTTACTGTGTCTAAATAACCAAGGACTGTTAAAATTTAAAAAAAAAATTAATAGTAGATAACAGAGCTTTTCTTCAAAACTGCAATAAAATTAAATTGCACAGGTGTAAAAGAAATTGAATAACTGCAAAATACTATAATATCTAACAGGTACCTGCTGTCTTGGGTTCAATAATGTTTAGAATTAAAAATAAAATTATTCATAGCTTTTTTATCACTATTAGGTTTGCACACCTTAGATGATAGTAGATTAGTCAGTTGGTCAAATGACTTGGTAATATCCAAAGGAATGAAGTATTTTGTGTGGTTATTACACCTGAAAAAGTTTGAATATACATAGTGAAAGTGTGAGAGTTGTTTCTGTAATGTGTTGGCCAGAAATAGCCATGAAAAACAACTTAGAATCCTAAAGGTCTCGTATTTAAATTGCACCAATTACCCAGGTATGCAGGAGAACAGAGCTGCTGTCATGCACTGGATTTCTGGTTAGGATTTCCCAATTAGAGCCTGATTTAAGGCTGCTGCTGAGCAGAGGAACATTTAAATCTTTCTCTTCCTTTAGTCTGCCTGTGAGTCCAATAAGCTACAGCTACAGAGGAGATACAAAGATAAACGAGGCAAATAAAGTTTTCAGTTGGGTTGTTAAATGTGCTCTCAGTGTGGCCTTGAGATTTTCAGTGCTGACAGGAGAAAAGAGGTGGCTTGAACATGCAGTCAGGGAAGGGAGTTAGAAGGAGGGCAAAATAACTCCTGTTAGCAGGAGTGTAGTCGTGTACTGGCTGAAACTGCCTGTGAGACCTCAGCACAGGAAAATACAGGAGAAAACTAAAGTGAGATAATGACCTACAGCAGTGTTGTCCATTAGTTCAGTAGGGCATCAGAGGGAAGTGAGAGGACAGCAGCATGGGAATACAAGGGGGGAGAAAGGAGTTTGCACAAAATGAGTTTGTTTTTTGACTGTAATTGTCACAGGATCACATGTTGGTGTGTTCTCCAGGAAGATGGAATTCTTTGTCCTAAGAAACCTGCATGTTAAGGCAAGAGAACTTGAGAAATTAGTTTTCTGGTTTAAATCCTTTAAAAATATTTGGTTTTAAATTTCTTCTTTTACTTCTTACTGTGGGTGTTTCCACTTGAAGGCTTTAAACACATTGGACTTCCGTGGAAAAAAGAAGTGCCAGATAAGCTAAAAATACATGTCCAGTGTAAGCTGTAACACACACTGCTGTGAGGGACTGGCTTTTATCCTTTTGCAGTTAACTATTGGAACTCTAGGATGGTATGACTGCAGCAAAGTTACTGTGCTGTTATTAGAACAAATCTTTTGCATCTTGCTTTATCTTTTAGTTTCCTGCCTGAAAACCATCACTACCATAGAAGGAAGTTGAAGTAGGCAAATTCAGCCGCAGCAAAAATGAAATCCTCTGTTCCTGCATTTTTAATCCTTACTGTGTTCAGCTTCCAAGAATCCTGTCTTTATCTGTTTAACCCCAAGGTGATAGAGCCACTGTGTAACAAAATGCTTGAATTTGGTGTTTAGATACAGCTGTCACTGACTTCATTGAGGATACCTCTGAGCAGACCTACAGGGCTGCACCATCATTTCTGATACGCATCGCTTTTGTCATATTTTTCAGAATGTTGTATTATGTCCTTGAGTCCTCTTTTTTTATTTTTTTTTTAATGCAGCTTTCTTACAGTCACTGCTGTGTCATATCAAAAGAAATCCCTGAGCTACAGTTTGCTCACTAATCCTGGGGGTCTGTTCAGTATTGATCAGGCAACAGGAGAGCTCAGTCTGACTCGGAGTGTGGATTACGAGAGTGACCCCCACCAGCACCTTCTCTTGGTCAGAGCAGAGGAGAACGAGGAGCAGTTCAGTAGTGCTGCAGAGGTAGGTGTTCCCCCAGCAGCCTGTGTGCTTTTCCATTTTCCTTCATCCTTTTGAATTCTGTACAGATTGACCAGGAGCTCCCATTTCCCCATGCTGGCTATTCTGCTGTCCCTTTTAAAAGTCTGTCTGTCTACGGGGAGATGTTGAAGACTGGTTTAGGTACTCTTAGAGTTCACTCTTGCAGGTGCTCTAAAGGCTGTTTCTGAGGGAACAATATGCTGCTCCATCATAGATCCCAGGCCTTATCTGGTAAGACATGGAAATGGATGTGGCCAAGCCAGACATGAGATTGTGTCTTACTCTACCTTTATCAAGTATGAGGTACATTTGAGATTATTCCACTCTAACACAAAGGCAGGACAAAAAAACATTTTTTATCAAGAACACAAAGGGAACTTGTAAAACAAGAAAGTAATAAAAATTCACTGATATTAAAAGATGATGCTTGGTGGTATTTTAGAAAGCTGTTTGACAGCAAACATATTTCTAAATATAATTATTGCACTTACTTGAATTCAGAGATTCACTGAGCTAGGAAAAGCATGCCACATGAATTTGCTCCTGCTGCAGGAAATAGGATAGGGAGCAGGAGACAGAATTATTAGGATCAAGTGTGAGGACACAGAGAGACAGGGAAGCAGCATGCCAATGTAACAAACACTGGCTGTAGCAGCCCAGAGCCTGATAGTCTCTGTTGACCCTTTTGTGTACTACAAGATGAAGAATGGTAAAATATGACTCAAAAGAGGATTTTGAGATGATTTTACAAATGCATTTAGCCTAGATGTAGTTTAACTTGTACCTGCTTTACACTGATACAACTTCAGTAGTTCAGAAGCAGCTCTAGTTCATGGACATCTGCTCTGTGAGGCTCATGGGATTCACACCTCTGCCTGTTGCTCTGTGATGCAGAATGCCTCAACCAGCTGCATGAAGTGCAGCAGGAGGAGCCACCATAAAGGCTCATTTACACACTCCTTACTGTTGGGAGTGTAAACTGGGCAACTGTGGACTCATATTTGACACAGGAATAAAAAAGCATTTGTACAGATGTTAGAGGCAAAATTGTATCTCTTATTTGGTTTACCAGAATCACTGAATATCCTGAGATGGAAGGGCCCCACAAGGATTGAGTCCAGCTCCTGTCTCTGCACAGACTCTCCAACAATCCCACCCTGTGCCTGAGAGCATTGTCCAAACACTCCTTGAGCTCTGTCAGGCTTGGAGCTGTGACCACTTCCCTGGGAATCAGTTCCACTTATATCTGATTTGTGCTGCTGTAATTGAATTCAGAACTTGGTCTTGGAGATTTATACTGCTAAAATGTAATATGCTTGGCAGTTGAGTTTTTAGTGTTACAAATCACAGAAGTGTTGTAAGATAAGATAATGGGAAAAGGGTGCTTGGCAAGCAGATGGTCCATTTTCCTTTAAATTAGTAATAAGGAATAATCGATGGAGCTGAAGGGTGAGTGGAAAACATTGCTGCAGGGTCAGGGACTTGGCAATTCCTAGTATCTTGGAATGTAATATTTCAATGGCACTCAGCAGAAAAAGAGCAATCTAAGAAAAATGTCTTATCCTATAGCTGCTGAAAACTTCAAGGATGTTTTTGGGAAATTCTTCCATATGATATTTCCAGAGCAATGAAGTCATTCCCTTGATTCACTTTGCTGTTTAACATTCTCCTCTTCTCCATTAAGGTTTTGGTTGTAATCACAGATGTGAATGATTGTGCCCCTGAATTTCATCAGTCGATTTACAGCAAAGTCGGTGTTTCTGAAACAGTTCCTATGACAACTGCACTTCTCCAAGGTTAGTGCTCCTGAAACCATTTATTACATTCACTGTATTTTTCTCCCTTGCACTACTTAGAATTCAGTTCAGAAAGCAAAATTACCTGTCCCAGCATGGGTAGTTGCAGCTCTCTGAAGGCAAATGGCACCTTGTAGATTCATGTCAGAGTTATTTACTGCTGTTACAGTCCAAACAATTTTGGGGGACAGGAAGGCAAAGGAAACAGATTTTCTTTGTAGGATTTTGAAGTAACAGAACTTTGTTGTGGTTGGTATTACAGCAGCAGGCTCATAGTAGCAGTCTTGCTAAATTTCTTGAAGGAAGAGTGTGATCCTGGATCAGAAGTTATGGACACCTCAGCTCACCTTCTCTGCCTGTCTCTGAGAGCCCTGTGTGGGCTTGCTGTAGGAATTCTGCTCTCTTGCATTAAAAGCCTCTTGTGCAGTTTAACTGTTCTATGTGAGGTTCTGTTTAGATGCTTGACAGGAAGACTTTGCTTCTTCCCAATGGAACCAAGAACTTGAGCTTCAAGTGGTGGTGCTCTGTAAAGTGTAGCGATAAAACAAATTTGTGTCAACTAAGCAGTTGTACGAGGGCCTCGTATTGGTCTTTAACCCTTACATAAACTTTCTCTAAATCTTGAGGGGGAAAAGGAAAATAAACTGCAGGAAAATTGCTTTTCCCTAGTAAATAGGATTTTATAACCTCCTAATGTTCTGCTTAGTGATTTATCCTGTACTAATGGTAGTTTGTCAGTTACTGTTCTGGTAACTGTGCTTGGAGCGTAGATTTTTGTAGGTTATGAACAGGATCTGACAAACACATAATGTGCATCAGTTGAATAATATATGTAAATATTCTGTCTTTAATTGCACAGTGTGTGATCTCAGTGATTTGAAGTCAGCAGTATGGGTCAGGTGGACATGGGAATATACTTCTCTATGTGGGAATATATTCTTGATAGTATAGGACTCTTTAAATCCAGAAAAGTCAAGATCTAGTGTCTAAATTCTCCCAGGGACTTCACTTTTGTTTTTCTTAAATGACTTATTTTTGAGTAAGGGTTAGTTCACTAAAAAGCACAAGGGTCAGCATAGTTTTCTGAATGATTTCAAGCACCACGTGCCAAGGCAAGTCCTGCTACAGTGCTAGTAAATGTGCTTAACATTGCAATTCATTATCTTTGATCTACACATGGTCTTTCTCTTCTTTTCTAATAGTGACAGCCACTGACTGTGATTCAAAGGAGAATGCCCAGTTGCTGTATTACACTCTGAGCCAAGACTTCAGTATCACTTCTCATGGCACTATTTTTCCAGCAACACGGTTGGACTATGAGCGACCCAACCACCTTTATGAGTTCATCATTATGGCTGTAGATCAAGGGGAAGAGCCCAGGACTGGGACAGCAACTGTTAGGATCCATGTCTCAAATGTGAATGATGAAGCACCTGAGTTTTCTCAGACAATGTAAATACATATTCTTCAGGTTCTGTTATCTTTTACTGTTGCTTGTCATATTTTGGTTGAAAGGCTGATCACAGGATGGTAACTGGCTTTGGCTCAATCAAAGCTGAGAGCTGGACTGACAAATGTGGGGTCAGTCCACAGATATTTTGACTCTGAGACTCTCGAGAAAAAAAAAATAAAAGGGATAGTATAGAGACAGTCTGTTTTGACAGATCTTGCACTTTTATTTTTTCCAGTTTGTACTGAAAGATATGGTGCAGTAATTTCAGATTATTCTGCAGGTTCAGGAGCACCCCTCCACCACCAAAGGAAATCAGGCAGAAAAAACAGGCAGCAGAGTTGTTACCATCAGCCTTCATCCAGGGACTTGGGGGAATTTTGCCTTTTAATTAGGCAGTTTAAAGAGTCAGCAGTCAGCATCCCTGGTTTATAGCTGTCAAAGAAAAATGCTTAGTTGACATGGTCCTAAATGACAACTGAATTATAAAACTCAAAAAATAAATGCCAATAAGTAGGATTCACTTAATTTCCCTTAGTCCCATGCCCTACAAACTCTGTGCATATATTTTTTTCTTCTAAAGCACCTGTGAGCATTTGTCTTCCCTAGCTGGGACTCAGAAGCATCTGAAGCAGTGCCAGAAGTACTATAAACTTGCCTTGATGTTAGAGGCTTAGTAATGGAATTTCCAGTCAGATTCTGCACCAGCCTTCTACTCTTAAAAGTAGAAGTTGCTCGGAACAAAACAGAGGCAAAGATTTCAGTGATTGTAAGCTTGGGGTTTAGCTGAACAAAACATCAAAGCTTTCTGACAGTCCTTGTTTTGTGTGAAGATAACCTCTGGCTTCAAAATCTCATGCCTTCTATTCTTTTCTAAACATTGCTTCGGAGATATGGCTTGGAAAATTTGATCTTTTGTTGTTGATGCTGTAAACATCTCTAACCAATTAGAAGCAGAAAATATAGTTTAAAAAAATAAAAACCCTGCCATCTCTTGTGCTTATAGTTTACTGAATAATATGATTAAGTTGAATGTTATTTTAAATTACAAATTACCAAACCTTCACAAGAAGCTTTTCTATTCTCTGTGCAATAGCAGGGAAGCTACTGTTGTGTGTATGTGTAGATAGGCATTGGAATTGAATTCATCTCTTAGAATACAAATTATCTCAAGTTTTTGGTAAACTAGGCTTTGATTTTGCTTTATCTTTCCTGTTATGAAAAAATCTTGAATGCAGAAGTGAATTTCAGACAGAACTTAGTAGAAATTTTCCATGAAATAGAATCATTGTGAACACGTGTAAATTGGGGCCGGTTGAGAGAATGTTGTGCTCTGTGGCAGTCTATACAAATCTAGGTGATGATGTTGTCCTTCTAGCCCTTTGTTTAAACAGATTTACAGTCCAGTATAAACTCATGATTCCTTGCCACGAGCTTTCTTTCGTCACAGTTATGAAATGCTTAAGGCTACCACTCTGTTTCATGTTGTCAGTTTTCACTTTCTCTTTTTTAAGAGATCTCTTCTGAACTCCTCTCTCCCTGTATGTCATGTAAAAAATTATCAGAATTACTGTTCATTTGCTTTCCAGATGCAGAGTTAAGACAGTGTCTTCAGGCTTGTGACTGAGCTAAACCAGAATAATTTACTTCTCTTACTTCATTGCATATAAAATTGGGGGAAGAAAAGAGCTGTTTCCATGAAGGTTTCATTGAAAACACACATATCTTGACAAGAAAAGTGAAGCGAAAGATTTTCTGTGCATCCATTTTCTTGTCCTTTAAATTTTTTGCTGTTCTTAACATATGGCCAGTGGGTTCATAAGCACTCTAACCCCGTGGTGCATCTGTATTATGTTGGATACAGCCAGCTGCAGTTCATTCCTGTGGCTGAGCTTTGGGATATCTGCTGTGGACAGGCCTGGCGGGTACTTAGCCTCACCCACGTTCAATGCAGTCAGATAAAATAATAAATATTTGGGACTTTGCTAAAGCAGGAGGCTTTTCTACTCCAGAGAGCATTAAGCTTAGGCTGATAATGCCTCTTAAGAGCTTACAGTGTCAGTGATGTGTCTGGACTTGAGCAGAGATTTTTGTAAAACTGACATTATGCACATTTCCTCTACATCTCACTCTCATCTTAGTCCTGCTGGGGCAAAGACTGCACTGGAAGCCTTTTGAGGACTTGTGTCACAAAGTGCTGTAACGAGAACTGCTCTAACTTAGCTAATGTTTGCTTGGAGTCTGTGAATCAGGAAGCTCATTTTTTAAAATTAAAAACCCAAGTGAATTTTACATTTAGCACAAATCTTGTTGCCCAGCTCAGCTTCAAAGCTGTGGTACTGCTGGAAGTTTGCAGTGGGAATCTGTGTGGGTAAAACAGAACGACGTGGATGGTTGGGGAGATCATCAGTGCTATCATTTCACTGCTTAACAAAAAGCATACCAGTGTAATTGTACTTGTAAATTACAAATCCCTGCAGTGCCCTTTGAACAGGTAGTAGGTGTTGTAAACCTTAGTTCTCTATACATTATATCCTGTTTAAATTAATAAATATGCTGTTGTTTGGGTTTTTTAACAGCTACAGGAGTTTTGTTTCTGAAGATGCAGGCCCAAACACGCTGATTGCTACAGTTAATGCTGTTGATCCTGATGGAGATGGTGTGACATATGATATTCTGTCTGGGAATCAGAAAGGGAACTTTGTTATTGACCCTAAGAAAGGTAATTCTATATTAGCTCTTTGCTGCTGTGGTCATAATGTTAATTCTGTTGTGATACACCTTGAATTTGGTCTTAATATAAAACTGAATAGCATATGCTATCTTCTAAGCTTCATTTTAAAAAGTGCAGGGAAAGAATGCATATACTCTCTTATAATATTTTAAAAATGATATAATTTCCTAAAATCTGGGTATAATTGACCTCTCTTACTTGTTCAGTGTTTGCTTTGAGTCAGTAACTTAATAGAGGGCATTGTTATAGATAACAGGTAGCTTAAGAGACAGTAACTTAATAGTGAATGTTATTACTGATAACAGTGTGACATTCCAAAATGTCAGACAAGTATCTGAATAACATTCAATATAAGAAACTGGACATGTGGGTTTTTTAATGAGGCTTTTCCCATCCCATGCTTGTGTCAATGTCCTGAGTATGCTGAGAGCAAAATGTCCTGAGTATGGTGAGAGCAAACATTTCTTGGCTGAGCTTACCTGTGTTGTACTGAGACAAAATGATGTGTTTGTAGGTGGGATGAGACTACCACTGTTTTATTTCAGTGAAGGCAAAAGTATATAAAATCTGAACTAGAGAAATATATTTTTCATTGAAGGCTAAAATCATTCACGTGACCAGTGTTATTTAGCCAAGAATACTGCATGCATGAGAAAAACAGGTGTGTGGAGAATAATTTGCAGTTTAAGACATTTGTTCTGAAATGCCAAATTTTACATATTTTTTAATTCTTTTCAATAGTCTCATATTTTCAAAACATTAAAAAAAATTGCCACTACATTGGTGTCCTCATTAAAAAAAAAAAAAAGTGCACAAACACCAACATCCCAGTAGGTTGGCATATCCCTTTAAATTAATAGGATTTATTTGCTGTTGATTGCTTGAAAAAACAGAAGAGGATGTTTTGAGATTGAAACAGGCAAACAAATTGAAATCCCATTGAAGGATTGAAGTAACTTAATTAACTTTAGTTAAAGTACTTTGTATTTTGAACTGCAGTCAAAATCTGAACTTAAATTTTTCCAAAGCAGAAGTATTGAGTATATAGGAAGGAGTAAGCTGCCCTTAGTTATTCCTTCACTTTATTTCATAGAGTTCACTTAACATGAAATTTTAATTTCAATGCAATCATGGTTTTGCAATATTAATGTTAGATTCTGAAATGCTCCCCAAAAGATGGTCTACAGGTAACTTGCAAACACTGAATCGTGACCCTGAGTTTACTATGAGCTCCTTTATTTCCTTTCTGACTTAAAAACAGAGTTGCAGGTTCCAAGAGTTAAGTTTCTACAGAGGCTTTGGCACCTGAAGAGGAACAACGGTTTTGAAATTGTCTAATTGCTACAGCATTAATATATCTGACACTTTTGAAAATCCTTTTTGTAAGAAACAGGTTTTTTTGATCAAAGTATCTTAACATTTGATTGACAGCATCTCTTTGGATTAGCTCCACAGTTCTAATATAGAAAGTCATGTATAGGTACATTAATACTTTTTTGTCAATTAATTTTATAGCAGTTGAAACTTAATTTAAACTTTAGCATTTTTTCCAAAACACTTTTGGGTTTTTGTTGCTGAATAAACCAGTAGAGGTTTATACAGTGGCTTGCAGCAGTTTCGTTTCAGGAATGATGTCAGGGGAATAGTCTGTACCCTCTTGTAGCAGAAATGTGGAGGTAAAGTGGAGAAGTGGCAAAGATAAGTGCTGCAACTAAAACAACACATTTGCAGGCAAAGCAAGTGACACTGGTGCTGTGAAAACACACTGTTGGAATGACAATTGTGGTTATTCCTGATAAATAGCAGAAGTCATGGATGATGGCGCAAAGGAATGACAGCCCCTTTCTGCAGGATCTCAGACAGCTGTGGTCTCTCTTGCTGTTGTAGCACCTCTCTTTCTGCCTGTGGCTCTGTGTCCCACCCAGCAGGGTGTGGCCTGTGGGGAGTTCTGAGAGGGGCAGAATAGAGGTGTCTGAGAAGGTGCCTCTGTAGCTCAGTGCTGCTGTGACTGTGCTGCAGGAAGGGGAGCTTGAAGCAGTTTCGGCTGAGCTGTCCATGGCAGCTGCAGATTGATGAGAGCTGTTATGGGCAGGTCAGCTGAGTTGTAGCTGTTGTCTCAGTGTAGACAAACCTGTTGTGATGTCTTAATTTTGTTTTAATATGGGACTGCAGTAAAAACACCATCGTTAAATTAAACTGCAGCAGCCCTATGGTTTACTGGTGAACAGGTAAGCCAGAATGCTTTGTTGTCGTGCTTACTAGTGAGGAGAATAATGGTAATGGGCTAATGCAGCAAAACCCCACAATGTGTTGTTTTTGCAGGGCTACTTAGACTTCGTTCAAGCCCATTTCCTAAGCTGCAGGGGACAGAATATGTTCTGAATGTCACAGCTACTGATGATAACGCCTCTGGAGGGCCCTGTGCTCTCACAAGTACTGCCCAGGTTGTTGTGAAAATTGATGATGTCAACAATAACAAACCTGTCTTTCAGAAGGTAAATATAAGAGCCTCTGTCATTTGTACTGGGCTGTGTGATAAATGTTTTAACACTGTTGGCACTGCAGGTGTGCAGCAGATGGGCTGTTCAGGAGGTGCTCTGCTTCCCTCTCTTTGAGTCCTGTCTTCACCTTCTTTTCCATCCCTCCCTAAGGCTTTCAAGGTTTCTTCTGCTCTTGTTGCAGAACAGCACCTGTGAGCACTGTCAGTTCCCTGAACCACACCTCATCTCTGGCATTTCAGAGGATGAGGCCAAGTGAAGCACTTTTGGAGATTCCATGTGACATTATGTGAGCAGGAATCCATAGGGATAGCTATCTGTGCAGTGGGCTTGTTTCAAAATACCTCTCTAAATTACATAGGCTTCCTTTGATGATTGTGTAATGAAAGAGAGAAGAATGAGTGTTTTAGCTTAAACAGTAAAGTACTGTAAAAAATGCTTAAATTTGATTTCAGAATGTTAATTCATATTAAAGATCTGTTGTCTAAAAATTTCAAGTGTGATGCTGATGGCTCAGAGGTTGATGGGCAGTGTTGCATATTTTGAAAAGTCAGCAACTATTCATGTTAGTCTTGGAAATACTCAGTAACCTGTCCTTGACAAAGTTACTTTGTGTAGAAATCCCTTTTGGATCAAAACAATTCTGTGGTTTGGGCAGTGTATGGCTATTTTTTTATTAAACCTCGGCTAATACAGAAAAATATTTGCATCTGGAAGCGAGTGTAACTTTTTCTCCAAATATTTTCATTAGTTGGAGATGCTCAGTGGCTTCATGTTGTGTGTTGTTTGTATAACCACAAAATAGCAAGGAAAATCTAAATTGATCATGGTACAGATAAAGCTTTAACAGCAAAGCATGGCAATGCAAGTGTAGCTAAATAACTCTTTTCTTTTCCTGCTAGTATATCTTTAAATCAAATGACAAGGGAAGTCCTTATTTTTCTCTTTTCTTTGTTTTCTTTCTTTTTTTCTTTTGTTCCCCTCTCAGTGCCAGTATTATCGGGAGCATGCTTCTGTTCTGGAAAACCAGCCTTCAGGTACTGTTGTACTGCAGGTTGAAGCCACTGATGCTGATGAAGGAGCCAATGGAATAGTGAAATATGGCTTGATGCACAGAGATGGTGTCCTACCAGCATTTAGTATTCATCCTGACACAGGTAAAGCAAATGTCAGAACTGATCATGGCATAGAGAACCACCTTGTAACACTGATGGAAAAAAGGCTTTGATAAAATCAGACTTCATGCTTTTTCATTTAGTTTTTTGACAGCAGACAAAATAGAAACTGTACTAACTGCACAAACAAGTCCAGTACTGAACTAAACCCGGTGTTTTCCTTGAAAGGTGGAGATTTTGATCTGTGAAGTAACTTGTGTGTTTTTGTAACTGGATTTAAAGAACCCAAACAAAAGTATTTTAAGTGCACATTACCTTGCAACCTTGCTAATGGCATATAAATGATTTATCCAAATGACAGTAGTCTTACAGCAGAGGAACTAAATCTTAGAAGGCCAAAACTAAGTTCAGGCTGAATTTCTGAATAAAAGGCATGAAACATTCCTTTACTCTGTACTTAGAGCTCTTCAAAAGAAATACTTTTTTATAAACTCATTCTCTTAGTTTGATACTTATCTCCATTTTCTAAACTTAAGTTACACTTCAGTTCTAATTCAAGTTCCTATTGTGTGTAGTTGTAAGCGTAACTGAAGTTTGAATCTGCCTGAGCACTACAATGTCAGCTGTTGAAATTGTTAAACCTCAGGGTTGGATCCTTTAACCTGGAGTTCATGTTACAGGTATACTTAACCTATATTGCATTGTATCTCAGTGTATTGACAGAAAAAAAACCCCATCTGCATGTAGAATATTGCCAAATGCACAGAATTTTAACTCTTTGGTATTTAATTTGTTTTCAGGAGTTCTGACAACTGTTCAGATATTTGATCGAGAAAAACAGAGGGAATATCCCATCACTGTGACAGCAACAGATCAGGCGGCGGAGCCACTCATTGGAATATGTCAGATAAATATTGTCATCCTGGACCAAAATGACAATGACCCCAGATTTGAAAACAGCCACTATGAATGTAATTGAGAGTCATTGGATAGAGTTTCAGTGCCCTGAGTGTGAGCGTACCCCATGTCTCAGATTTCTGGGTTTTTGCCTTTCCTGGCAGTAGAAAATGTGACAAACTGTGATGCAGCCAGAGATGCACTTCGCTTATTTACTGCAGAGCTGTTACTCTGTGTAATGTGTGATGTAACAAGTACAGCCTTGGCTCACAGGCCTGCCTTATGGGAACGTTCCTTGAAACAATAGCCATGTCATTCATACAGAGCAATTAGTCTGAGGTAAAGTACAATTAAAAGAAGTATCTTATAAGAAATAAGAATTCCAGATTATGAATGGGGTAATACGAAGTTCAGATGTGATCTACAGCTCTGGAGTGATGGCAACCCTTTAAAATACTCAGTGTGTGTGGTCATTGTTCCAAGGAAGAGAAAGTTATACTAAAGTAATAATGTGTGGCAGTTAGTTCTTTATGACTTACTAAAATGTCCATGGTAGTTTAGCAAATTAATGATCAATCTGAAATATCCTTTCCTTACATTAGATTTCCTAAGAGAGGACACAAGGGTTGGGACCAGCTTCCTGCGTGTTGCAGCCCGTGATGATGACTACAGCTCAAATGCTGCAATTACATATTCCATAGCAAATGATGAGCCAAATTATTTGCAAATTAATCCTACTACAGGCTGGGTGTTTGTGAACCAACCCATATCTCAGGTATGGTGCTTACTTTCCTTTTTAAAGCTGACTATTTCAGTGTATCCTAGAAGGGACTGAGCTCATGAGTTTGGGTAACCACCTCACTTTAAAGGATCAATACATCTATTTAAATTAACCTCACTTTAAAGGATCAATACATCTATTTAAATTAAACATGAGTCTAAGGCTTTTAGCTGATGGGTTCATCGACTGTGAATGGCATATGAGCAAGCCCTGCTTTCAGCTGGGAAGCAGCAGCTAGAGCACTGCCTCTGAGACTTGCTCTTCCCCTTTCCCTGGCTTTGGCATGCTAGTTCCAAGGGCTGGAGGGCTGAGGTCATAAGCAGGGGAGCAAGAACCCAAGTGTAGCACTTCACTGTGTTAACAGACAATGAGTCAAGACGCAAACCTGAATGGGAACAAGTGTCACATTTTGGTCCTTATACAGATTCCCAGCTTGATATATGTCAGTTGTGGTGGATGAAGCATAGCTGTCCCTCAGGAAGGTGAAAGCATAATTCATGTAGTTGTCTAAAATGGATCAGTTTCATCTATTTCTGAATACTTACACAAGCAGTTGGATATTTTCAGGTTTTAAAGTAATTTGTTTTGAAATGGAAATATTGTTGTAGATGTCTGTCTTTAAATAGGTATTTTTAATACTGACATTTTAACTTCTGAGTAACTGACACACAAAAGTTTGGTGAAGGTGTATCTTTTTAATATATTTTCTTTAATAAATCAAAGAACCGTATAGACTTGATAACAAGAACTGTTAATAGGTAAGCTTAAGGACTCAGGGGCTCCACAATATGGGTTTTTTAGTTCTGTTTGGTTTTAAATTTTGTGTAACATTTGCCTAGGTTTATTGAGACAAATAGAAAAATTTGCCAACCATCTTCAGTAAAGCAAATAGCATTTTCATCAAATTTACATCTATTTCATGCTTTGAGTTTAGATGCAGATGTTTTTCTTCTCTGTAGGTTTTTAAGTGTGCCTTTATATATTAATTTATTTTGGAGGCCTGCTCAAAACCTTATGTAATGAAACCTTTTTTACTATTCAGAAGTCATCTATAATTCGAGAGATTACTGCTACAGATGGAGGCAACAGGAGCAGTAAAGTTGAACTTGCTGTAACTGTAACCAGTGCAAAAAACCAGCCTCCACAGTGGGAAAGAGACAGCTATGAAGTTGTTATTCCAGAGAATACTACACGGGATGCTTCAGTTTTGGTAAGGTTGGGACAGACTTGTTTGTCTGTCTGTAGCTCTCAGGCTGTAGAGTAACTGAACATTGTTTATTTGCTTTTATAAGAGTTTCATGTTTCCTAGCTGAATTTCTGGGAGAGTCAAAACGAAAGCTTTTAGAAGTGTTGCTGTACTTACAGAAGTGTTTTTTACACACACTTTTTGAACTGTGCAGACAATCAAAGCAACTTCTCCCCTTGGAGATCCCCGTGTCACTTACAACCTGGAAGAGGGGCTTGTTCCAGAGACCAACATGCCAGTTCGTTTCTACCTGACTCCAAACAGACATGATGGTTCTGCCTCAATCCTGGTAGCTGAGCCACTGGATTATGAAACGACAAAGAGCTTTCTGCTGCGGGTCCGAGCACAGAACGTGGCTGCAGCTCCTCTGGCAGCATTCACCACGGTCTATATTAATGTCACAGGTGTGTGAGCTGCTCAGTGATGTCACAGCATAATCCTATACTACTATCCTTTAAAGTTTTATAGTTTTCTCTATGTGTGCTCTTTTTGATGTTCTAGATGTCAATGACAATGTCCCGTTCTTCACTTCATCCATTTATGAAGCCTCAGTAACAGAGGGAGCTGATGTGGGGACATTTGTCACTCAGGTGTCTGCCACCGACCTCGACCTTGGTCAGCATGGGGAGGTAAGAGAGTGGGGACCTTCATCTCCCCTGATGAAAGCTGTGGGATAACTTCTGCATGAGCAATGGCTAAATAGTTTGGAAATCTTCAGCCTAGAACAGGGATGACTAATAGGGAAATGTAAAATGAAATAGTTAATTACATACTTCTCTGTGTTGCCCTGTGAAAAATGCAACTAAAAGTAGTAGGTGTGAGGCAGAAAACAAAGAGGAAATATTTACTCAACTTGTAGCTTAGTTGGAATATTTGCTGTAGGATTCCCTGGTTTGGAAAGTTCTACATAGGCCTAAAATGAGATTGGATAAATTAATGGAAGAAAAGCTGTGTTAAAAGATTTTGTGAGTTGGAAATCATTGGGGGTACTACAAACTGTATCCTTACAAAATATGGCAAGTTAACACCCAAAGCAAATGTATTCTTTGCTGATTAAAAAACCAGAAAGTAGATATACCCTTAGAACAAGAGTGCAAGCTGAAGTCAAGCCACAAAAACAGGTGTATAATAGAGGGTAGAACAAGGCCTGTGATACTGAGCAGGTTCAGGTGCAGCTCACCTGTGGCTGTTGCATCAGTGATGGGATCTTTAGCTGAGTCTGAGTGCTGCAGTGCAAGTGCTGTACAGATGTGTGCTAGTGAAATCAGGAGTTGATCAGACAAATTATTTTCCTTTACAGATCAGCAGTCAAGGAAGTTAATTTGCTTTAGACCAGATTGCTCAAGCTGCAGTTTTACCCAGCTTCCTTGGCCTGATCAAGTGCTCAGACATGGGACTGCTCTTCCTCTCTTTAAGTACTAATCTAGCTGTGAACTATTCAATGAAAGGAAAGTATATATTAACAGTTTCTTTTTAATTTTGTAGATAACTTACTCCCTGTTACATGACAGTGGCAGAGACTACACCTCTTTTCGCTTGGACCCGCAGACAGGCTCCATATACACTGCCTCAGTGTTGGACAGAGAGGAGAGGGGCTCCTACCTTCTGGAAGTCAAGTCAGTGGATGGGTCTGAATCAGCTCGACCTGGAAAGCATGGGAAGCCAAACTCTGGTAAGAGACAGATGGCTGTGGAAAGTGTGATGTTACGTGATTTGTGTCTGAAAACAGAAGCTCTGAAATACAAGATTAAATGTTAATTTCCTTTTTTGGTGAAGATGTCTCTTGTTTTGATTTTGTAGTGGCTTTTTTACCGTATATCTCTGCAGCAGTTGTGTCAGAGCTGAAAGATAAATTTTACATTATGATCAAGCAAGTTTTTTGTTCTGAAAAAAAAAAAAAAATCCTATAGGCCTTCATATTTAAGAGCTTAGAGAGTATTTCCTAGCTAGCAAAGATGTGCCTGTTATATGTAGGATGCAAACCTTTGGGCAGTGGAAGCATTTCTCAAAGCACTGCATATGGTACTGTATTCAGTCAGAAGTAATTATGAAGCAGGAATGTTCAAGATAGAAAACTCTTTTCTCAATTGATTGCCCTGCTTAAATAAAAACTTAAAATTTTGTGGCTTCCAGACGAAAAGTTATGACTAAACACAGTACAACTGCCATATTAGGCATCAATTATTCGTGTATTATCTGTTTAAACAAATTGGATGTGGCATTTATTTGATACCCAAGTGCTTTTGAGTAATGTTGGTATATATATGGCCCACAACCCTAAGGGTTTGTTTCTGTATTGTCTGCATATTTGTCTTCATTTAATGTGCAGGCAGACAGGTTAAGGGATTGCAGCTGACAGAAGTGGCACAGCTGGGTGTTTGAATCTGCTGCTCCTTGTCTCTGCAGACACGGCCTACGTGCGTGTGTCCGTCAGCGACGTGAACGACAACCAGCCCGCCTTCGCCCAGAGCGTCTACGAGGTGAGCGTGGATGAGGACCAGGATGTGGGATCCACCATCCTTACAGTCAGTGCTCATGATGAGGATGAAGGTAAAGCACCGGAATCCCACACAGCTCTGTCCAAAATATGGATCAGTTGATCTCAGCACGCCAAGACATATTTGGTGGTGTTAGAAAGGGAAACATCTTTCTGTCTCTAGGTTTTAAAACTTCCTTAAGTGTGAACTGATCAGGCATGAACATTAGCCCATAGCGGAGCTGTGAGGCACAATCTCTTATTTCAGGAGACGTGCATTAATGTGGGATGATTAGAGGTAATTTCTGTGCCTGCAGATACAAATTTTTTATAGATCAGATCATTTTCTTACAAATGGGTGCCAATAAAAATGTCCCACTTGACTAGAATGAATCAGACTTGATTTCAGTGGGATTCATTTGCTTTCTCTATGATGGACAGTATAGTTTGTGTTTGTTTTGTTTGTTTGGTTTTTTAATTTGAATCTAGACATCCACAAATCAGCCAGAAATTCAGCCACTAATCATGTAAAAGTAAGTACATAACCAGTGCTCATAAAAGAGAGAGGGAGATCAGTACATGCTTCCATCTTTTCACCGTGGAGCACTAATTCAGCTTCACTGTATGGTGAAACACTGCTTCTTTTGTTGTTACACAAGTCCCAAAGGACTGTTCTCTGTGTGTTTGTGAAGTGCAAGGAAATCCTGACTGCACTGGATTCCTCACCCATTTGCTCACTCCACTGTAGGAGGCTGAGGCAAATGTTCTGCAGAAGGATTTACCTACTCAAGGAACTTCCAGTTTGGTGCTTAGGCTGCCTGTAAATCTACTTGTTAGTGTTGGGCAGGGGACCTGATGTGATGGATATATGGTACTTCATTTCTGCCCTCTAAATAAAGTAAAAACAGAATTATTACTTACTTGCAAAGACATTTTGTAGAGACAAACTGCAATTGGACACACCAGAACTGAAAATGCTGATGAATAATCTGACATAGCTGCATGTTTTAAAAGACCACAAAAAAGATAAAATAAAAATAATACCATTAATCAGTTATTGTAGGATTTGTACTTCATCTCAACATCCCTTGCATCAGTTTACTCCAAGAAATGTGTGTTTTCTGATACTGCTGGTAATTGACAGGAACAAATGCTAAACTGCGGTATCAGATCACAGCTGGAAACACAGGAGGAGTGCTGGATGTAGATCCAGAAACAGGAGCCATTTTCATTGCCCAACCACTGGACTATGAAGAAACGAAAATGTATGAGATCCACTTGTTGGCCTCTGATGGGAAATGGGAGGATTATGCAGTTATCGTCATCAACATCATGAATAAAAATGATGAGGCTCCAGTTTTCTCCATCAATGAATACTATGGAAGTATAATTGAGGAGCTGGATGCATTACCAGTCTTTGTACTTCAGGTAGTGTATGCAGTTTCACAGATTATAATATTTCAATGAAAAAGCACAGATTACTGTGGTACAATTATGTTAAAAATAACTCAGCAGATATATATATTGGTGAAGTTCATTTTCAGTAAGTTTTTTTGTCACTGGAAGAAAAAAAATGATCTTTTGTGGAAAAAAAAAAATTACAGGGGTAGTAAGTAGGATAAACAGGATGGATCATTTGTTGATCCTGAAAAGCAAATAACTGACAATTTAAAGTAGCTATCAGAATATAATATTTTAATTACTTGCATGAATATGAAAAATATAACATTATTTTAGTACTAAAATTGTTAACATTGTTAAAATTGCTTATTTTTCTGCTCTGAATTGTCCCTGGATTCACTATGTTAGTAACATGTTAATGGCATGTTATATGCTTTTGCTTGGATTCCTTTAGACTGGAGCAGCATATAGGATGTGATGCAATCACTGCGTATTTCATACTTCCTATGTTTGTTTTTTTTTTCCAAACTTTTGTAGGTTATGGCCAGTGATCCTGACAGTGGTGTTGATGGAGGAGATTTGAGGTATTCCTTGCATGGGTATGGTGCAGCTGATATTTTCACAATAGATGAGAAAACAGGCAGCATTTACTCACACAAGAGACTGGACCGGGAAGAGAGAGCACTGTGGAGATTCATTGTGTTGGCTACTGATGAAGGTGGAGGAGGACTTACAGGGTTTGCTGATGTGATTATCAATGTGTGGGATATAAATGACAATGCCCCCATGTTCATGTGCATGCCTGATGATTGCAACGGGAATGTCTTTGAAAACTCTCCTGCAGACACCTTAGTCATGGAAATGGGTGCAGTCGATCGTGATGATCCAAATGTTGCTCTTAATGCTGTCCTGACTTACAGGATAACAGAGAATGTGAAGAACGAGTTTGGTACTGACATGTTTAATATCAATCCCAATACCGGTACCATCCACGTGGCAGGGGGAATGCTAGACAGGGAGAGGACTGAAAGTTATTTTCTTACTGTTGAAGCAAGAGATGGGGGAGGGCTAACAGGAACTGGCACTGCCACTGTCTGGGTTGCAGACGTCAATGATAATGTTCCTAAATTCACAAAGAAGTTGTGGCAGGCAGCGATTCCTGAGAACAGCGCCATCGACTCCGAAGTCCTGCAAGTGTGTGCTACGGATGCAGACGTGGGGGAAAATGCAGACTTAATGTTCAGTATCATCGGGGGAGACCCAGATCAGAAGTTTTATATTGAGAATGACAAAGAATGGCAATGTGGCACCGTTCGACTGCAAAAGAAGTTGGATTTTGAGAATGCCCGTGAAAGACAGTTTAATCTTACCATTACTGTGGAAGATCTGGATTTTTCTAGCATTGCGGTGTGCCTGATTGAGGTTGAAGACTCTAATGACCACAGCCCAGCTTTCCTTTCTCAGTTTATTCAGACAAACCCTTTATTTGAAGACGTGCCTGTAGGTACTACAGTAACCACAGTGAGAGCTACAGACAAGGACTCTGATTTGAATGGGAAGATTATCTATTCTATAAAGCCAGATTCAGATCCTATGAGACAGTTTGTGGTTGACCAGTTTGGTCACGTGGTTGTGGCAAATGCACTGGATCGTGAAGCCATTCAAAAATACACTTTAATTGTACAAGCTTCAGATCAGGGGACACCTGCCCGCACTGGAAGTGTTACAGTTTTAATTAACTTGCTTGATATTAATGACAATGGACCAAGGTTTGAGGCACCATACATGCCTGTAGTTTGGGAAAATGCACTGAAGCCTGAAATAGTGTATATGAACCATACATCAAAGCTGCTTCATGCATTTGATCCGGACGGTGAGGAAAATGGGCCACCCTTTACCTTTTCATTGCCACCAGATTATCAGAATTCTTTGGATTTTTCTCTTACTGACAACAGAAATAACACAGCAACTATAACAGCTTTGAGATCCTTTGACAGAGAAAAGCAGAAGGTGTTCCACCTGCCAATAGTCATAACAGATAGTGGGATTCCAGCTATGAGCTCCACAAACACCCTGACTATAACAATTGGTGATGAGAATGACAACTGCCATGAGTCTGGCCATAAGGAGGTCTATGTGTACAGCTACAGAGGTAAGTGCTACCTGGATGTTACATCAGATTCTGGATATTATATCAGCTTCATTAATATAGCAGAGTTTTACACAGAATTTCTCTCTTGCAGTCTGTTAATCTATTTCTTTAATTATTTACATACTTCAAAACCGCAATTTCAATTCTGCAAACTATTAAATAAAGTGGAATAAGTGAAATATACTTGCAAAACTCAGGTGTAAAAGATTATGTACCACAAAACTGTTAGCTGCAAACAAGTATATGTTGAACTTGCAGAAAAAGCAGTATTTTTATAAACCAAAAAATCTATTTTCCATTCATGAGTTTTCACCTACACATTACTCTACAGAAGGTATTTTGCAATAGTTACATTTGCTGAATTTGGTAATCCTAAATTAGAAAAAGACATGACCAGATCATGCTGTAGAAATGAGAGAACGAAGCATCTAGGGTGGCGTGGCTCCAGACTTGAACCTTAAAAATCTCCCATGTTGCTGAACTTTGACTGTGGAATTCAAAAGTCTCGTTCCCTGGACTTGCTCGTTTTACTCTTTCTGAAGAGCTGCTTGGATATTCCACTTCTGTGACAGCACACAAAGGCCTGAAAAAAGCACCAAGACCTGGCCCAGCTTGGTGTCTTCTTGCCCTTTTCTCAAGTCCTTCTCTCCCAGCTGTACCCCACAAGATGCTCTCTCTCTTTTGCTGGGTTCCACCTGTGTGCTGTTTAAAATAATAGAGTAGCAATGAAACATTTGCAATTAACTCCTGATATGGTGATTTTTAATTTTTTTTTGTCTGAGAGTTCTATAGAGAGTTGTATTTATGTATTATTCTGGTGTTGTTTTGTGCTGTTTCCAGCTTTTCTTCCTTCATGTGACATCTCCACTGTACTCACATTGCCAGAACTGGCAGAAATCATATGACAAGCTATGTATTGTTTTAAGAATCTTGGATCATAACCATTACTAAATTGAGCAGGAATCTGAAAATAATAAATGCAGTAATGAATGTGACAGAATATAAAGTGTGCTGAAAAGCAAAAATTAAATGCAGATTTATTATAATTTATCTTAACAGGAAAATGGTCAACAGCAGTGCTTGGGGAAGTGTTTGCACCAGATCAGGATGACTGGGACAATAAAACATTTGTCTCTGAAGGAAAACTGCTCAAGTGAGGATTGTATTTCTGTCAAAATGAGTAATATTTACGCTTCTGTAATTACTTTGCTCACCATGTATTTCTGTGTTCAGAATGTGCATAAAGCCAGGATAACTGAGTATATTAAGGGATGTACCTTTTGAATGCTCTTTTTCTTTTTCACTTGAGTTCCTAGGTATTAAGAAATTAATGCATAAAATACTTTTTCCAAGACAATGCCGGATCACACCATGATGTTGATATTTAGTCAGATGTCAGAGTTAATTTACTTAAAAGTGTGCATTCTGTAAGCTCCAGTTTAAAAAGAGGAAGAGTTTCTAATGCTTGCTTTTGGATGTTAGGGTTGATGGAATACAAATCCCAAATTGAAAAAGAATGGAGTTATTTCATCTAAAGTGAAAGGGAATTAGGTGCTGTCCATTGATGGTTAAATTTACAATTGCATGTGAAAACCATGACTCAGACTAGTGGAGTTTTTTTCTGTTAATTGAAATGTTGAATTGGACACTTAATTCCTACTTAGACATTTTTTGTTCATATCACAAAGTGAGATGGTTTATGGCATAACTGTGTGATGTTGGAAAGGGAAAAAATGGATGTGAAAATGAATGTGAATTTTGGTGTGTGCTGTGGCTAAAAGTTTAAAAGCTTTATGTAGCCCAAAATTAAAGACTTTCTGTCCATCAACAGCCCCTGGGCCTGTTTCCATGTTAAGAGGTTACTGTTCCCTAATAATGGTCATGGAATATTTCCATAATCGCTGATTACTGGCCCTTTGAGGGTGTAATTGGCCCTTTGAGGTTTCAAATGAAGATGCTGTGAGAGATTTTATACAGACTTACTCTGTTCCAGATAGAGATCTGGAGAATCTCAACCGATCCGTGTGGATTTGTCACTTCCTATGACTGACCTCAGAGGCTTGCCCACAATGAGTGTGCTGAACCATGTGGTTCAAGTGCACACAGCTTTTGTTCAAATTTGGGAAAGGCTGAATGGCAGGAACATCTTTTTGTAAGATCTGCAGATTGTCATTTCTGAGTTAAGGTGGCTCAGGTGCCTTTCTGAGGTTGTTGGATAATTCCCATAAGTTTTGATCCTATAACCTTCACAGTAACATTTAAGGCCTTCTGATCATGTTAAGAATAAAGTGAGTCCTCAACTTTGATTTCTTAACATTTCCTAATTGAAGGTTTCTGTCTAGATCTTTCAGATTAAATCAGAGGACTGGGTCTTTGCTGATGGTGGATAACACTCCTCAGGGAATATACAACTTAAGAGTTAGAGTTTCTGATGGACTTTGTCCTGATGTTATATCTACAGTACAAATCCATGTCAAAGACCTGGAAAATGAAGCCATACAAAACTCAGCCACTGTGCGTCTCTCAGGTTGGTTTTGTTTGCTGGTGAGAGTTTAGATCAGCTGCTTCTCTAACTGAATGTTTATGTGGTGTAGGTATTATTATATCAATGCTTGATTTGCTTATCACTGTAGAGCACTTTCTGGTATGTTTCCATATTGTTAAATAAGAAATAAATGGAGAAATTAACCTGTGAGCTCCCAGTATTTCATGTTTATCTATTTTGAATCCCCTAACCAGATGTCACAGCAGAGGAGTTCATAAGGAGAGATGCACATGGCAAAACGAGACATGGAGAGTTCAAGGAGTTCCTTGCCAAACTGCTGCCTGCTAAGCTGAGCGATGTCATTGTCTTCAGTGTGATGAGCAGGGATGGCAAACAGACAGATGTGAGATTTGCAGTCCGTGCTGGCTCAGCCTATTACAGACCTGAGAAGCTGCATGCGGAGATGGCAGCGTTTAAAACTGAGGTTTGTTCTCTGGGGACATCTGTGGAACTCACCCAAACACTGAGTTTGCAGGGTAGACCCCAAACCTCAGTGGAAAAATACTCTGCTTCTACAGATAAGGGTTTTATTGCCTCACTCAGGACAAAAACACTTGTCAAACAAGTGTTTAATTCAAGCTTTCTCCCTTCTTTTTAGTGCCTTACATACTGGTGGTGTATGGTTGTACCTAGCTTCTGGTTCAATGAATGCAATCACTGGAGAGCTGCAGAAAAATGGGTCTCCATTGCTGTCATGGGGTAAATGCCTGTGTTTTCTCCAGTCAGTGTTTCATTGTGCAATCCCCAAATCCCCACATCATCAGCTTGTGCTTAGTCACTTAGAGTGGAGGCTTGATTTCCTGGCTGAAATTGTACAGCACAAAGAGGTGACACTTCCCAGAAAAATCCTGCTGGAAGGAATGTGCAGGTTAGAGGAACAGTTGCAACAAGTGAGTGAGATGGAGACGATCAATCCTGTGATTGCATTTATCTCAGCAAAGGACAACTTTAAATAGAAAGTGACATCCTCTCCCAACATCTTTTGCTGTTGTAAGGGGAAAATAGATTTTGGATGGAAGATGTTTTCCTCCCCTTCTTGGTGTTCCCTAACTGTCCTGCTCTTTTAGCAGGTCCTGCATGCCCTCTATCTCAGGTACACAGAGTGTGTCTCCACCTCACCTGGTTTTTCTGTAGGCCTGCACAAAGTGACACTGCTCAGCTGTTCACTTGCCCTTGCCATATTTGGGTTTATCCATGGTGCATCATGTGGATGATTTTTCCCAAAGTGAAATCAGCACTTTCCATTTGTGTGACTATAGTAGAGTCTGCCTGAGCCTGGGAACCAAACAGGGCTGTTCTTAACTTCCACCTGCCTCCATCTGGGTGTATCTTACATGGCTCTGTGGGTTATGAGAGTCTTCAGAGTCACCAAGTAGGAAATGCCAGAGAGTATTCATGAAGGGTAATGACTGCTTCTTTTGCATACTTATTGAATTACTGCAACAATAATGTAAAAAATCCCATAGATTTCAAATACTTTCTGCCGTAATATATGACATGTGAATTCATCAAAATGGTAACAAGGGGATCGCTTCACATATTTTAATGAAAAAATATGTTTTTATTAATTATATACCACCTTTCAATATTTAATGAATAGCTCTAGTGAGTAATCACCAATAGTTTACAGAAAACCAACCATAGCTGGAGAATTCCTCCAGTAGTTTTTCTATGTGTGTAACTATAAATATAGAAATCAAGTAATTAGCACTGGAATTATTCATTGAATTGTTACATAAATAATATGTTTGCATTGCCTCCTGGGGATATAGTTTTACAACAGCAATTTTTATTTAGCAGAGGAAATAATCCATCTGAGTTCTTTAAAGGAGCCAGGGTTGTTTATATACGGTTTTTCTATAACAGTATTACATAGATGTCTAAATACACATTACAGACTCTCCACTGATGGTGATAAACATGGGCAGCAGACACAGAACTGCACTGACAGGATGCATCATGTGATTATAAAGTATACTCTGTGCCTTTGGGGGCATGGGCATCAATACATGTTATGATATTTGAGAATATAGGGACAAAGGATTAAAAAGATCAAAGTTCTTACAGTGGTGAACTGAGATGACTACCCAAATGAGAAGAAAACAGAAGCACTTTATGTATTTGTTCTGATCTTTTCAAAGCTTATTTTTAAGAAATTTACCATATGTTTTACCATTTGGAAACCCTCCCCTATATTAAATATATAAAGCTCTAGTGTTGTTAGTTTTACATTTGTATATCTTATTCATTTCTGTACCACAGTGAGAGTAGTGAGGCCTTTTGCACTCGGGTTTGGGCACTAAATGCACATTTGAATCACCAAATACAGATCAAATTCTGAAGCTTTACAACAGGCACCTGTGCAAGATCCCCAAAGAAGTGGAAGGAACAAACTTTGTGATAACTTAGTCTGGTGTGTAGGCTGAAGGACAAAAAGCCAGGACTAACGGCAGCCCTGTTCTTGCCTCATACCATGAGCAACACTCTTCCCTCTCTCTCTGCCAAGGTTTCCGTGTTCTGTTTGGAATGGAAGTTGTGATCTGCAGTCATTATTCCTACATCCCTAGACCTGTGTTTACAGTGAGGCTCTTTTTATTTGGTACTTGGGCTTTCAGGTGCAACCCCCATTAATAACAAAAACAGTGAACTAGCTAAGATTAATAAAGCATAGAATACAGTATCCAGTATGCTGAATTGACTGTGTTTTGTTCCAGTTTGACATGAAATGTAAATTTATGGGGCACAAATCATTAGACTGAATCTGAGTTGCTGCAGAGTTGTCTTGTCAGGTCACTGTCTGTGGATATGATTATTGAAAGCAGCTCAGCTCTGCATTTTCCTGTGTCTGTATCCTTTTGTGTGAGAGACTGTAAGAAATAATATCTGGGTGTTACTGCTGAGGAAGGATTTATCGTGGGCTGAGCTGAAACACGCCTGTTGTTGTTGGGGTGCAGGGAGCTGTGATGCAGGTGCTGCAGCTTGGAAGGTGGAGTGTCACTGCTCTCAGAGCTCTGGTCCTTGGAAATAATGTTTTTAGACCAATACAGATTCAACATGTTCACAGTCAATCATGTCAGTGATTAAGTTTCTAGGAAATGCCACTGCTGTAATCTTTTTATGAAATGTTTCCTGATTTTTTTCAAATTATTTGGCTTGCCTGTATAATCAGGGATGTTACTAAGTAATGCTCAAGAAACTAAAGCACTGCATTAAGTCTCTGATGGCTTTGATTATTCAGAGTTGAGGTAAAAGCCTTCCTTAGGTGATGTGTTGAATTGTCTTTTCTCTTAGCTCCAGTCAGCTCTACAGCTGAACATTTCCCAGATCGATGTAGATGAGTGCGGGAGTGCCAACTGTAGTGAGGGCTGTACCAACCACCTGAGTGTGAGCGACATCCCCACGGTGGCGGACACCGGGAGCGTGTCCTTCGTGTCCCTCGGCACCGCCAGCCACGCCGCCTGCGCCTGCCCCGCCCGCGAGCGGCTGCACCAGCCCTGCTCCTCCTACCCCCGCAGCCCCTGCCTCAACGGGGGCGTTTGCATCGACACTTTGAATGGCTACAGGTGAGGAAACCCGCATTGCGCGTGATTTCTCACTTCTGTTTGTAAAGTGCTGAGTTCTGCTTAGAAGGTACCCGTCTGAAATCACCATAAATTTACTTCTGACTGAAGGAGGAACAAAAAACCCCAGAAGTGCACAGGGCTGTAAACCTAATGGCAGCAGGGGCTGTGGCCCCAAAAAGTGTGTGAGTAACAAGAAAACCCAGGGGAACACACAGTGGTATAATTAACACTTGTCATTTTTTTAAGAGCACTTCATTCAGCATGAAGGCATGTGTGCCCTGGTTTTTTTTGTCTTTTCCAGGAGAGTAATAATAAAGGAGAATATCAGTGGTAGCAGCAGGGATGTAGGAGTGAAATACAGTTCAAACAATGGGTAATAAGGAGCCTAAAAGCCATTAGATAGTAAACTTGCTTTATTATAGCATCACCTGGTGTGCAGCAGTATTCCCTTAGTGAAATTAATTCCAGCTAGGAATTAACTTCCCTGAATTTACTCTGTAATAAATTCATGTTTGGTGTTCTGTTTTACTTATTTAGGGAAAAAGTTCATTGTTCTCAAAATCTTGGCCTCAAAAATACTTTTTTTTTTAAGCGAGTTAGTATAGGGAATAAAAATACTTTGTACTCTTAAAGTATTTTAATAAATGCCAAATACCCCTGAGATTCTGCTAAAATCTTTGTTTCACTGGTCTTTTAACTGTGATTTAAGTTCTGCTTTTGTTGCATGTAAAACAAAAAAAAAAGCTGAACATTGGGGAATTTTGACTATTTCTTTTGTTTATGGTCTTTCAGATGTCTTTGTCCTGCTTCCTTTCATGGACCGGACTGCCAGCAGACTAAGCACAGTTTCCATGGAAATGGTTATGCATGGTTTCATCCCATCAGACCTTGTTTTGAAAGCTCACTTTCTCTAGAGTTTATTACTGTGGTTCCAGATGGACTTTTACTATATAGTGGCCCTTTATCAAATCCAGAACCTGGGACTACAGAAAACTTCATTGCAATAGGTACTTCTGCAAAACTGTGTGGAAAAATTAAATGTCTTTTGGGAATGGATTGCTTGTGACCAGTGTAATAATTAGACTATGAGTTCTGTCTTTCCATTTAATGAGGTAACTTATTTTCTGGTTTGAAAATATTTTGAGGCATTTCCTAACAAGACTTTCTCCTTTGATGTCTATTTTTTGTAGCCTGCACCTCTGGCTTTAGGTTCATCACGGAGTTGTAGAAATGAAGGGGAAAGCAAAACAGACAGATTGATAAAACAGACAGATACATAAAAAAATCATCTGCCGACAAAAACTGTAGGTGCTATAAAGGAATTTAGGTGCTTTGAAGATAGGTATTACATGGGTAGTGCAGTCTTAGTTGCATGTCAGTCTTTTCTAGTTTGGTGAAAAAAGAAATCCACTGAAACTGCCTTCAGTCTTGGGGCAATTTGGCACTCTTCTTTGAACGGGCAATGATTTGATGGATGAGTCCAGCCCCACGTGCCACTGTGGGAAGATTCATGTACAAGTAGAACTCAATGCTTTATGTTTACATACATTTAAAAGGTTACTGCTGCTTATTTTTTGTGAATTAACATACAAGGTGGTTGGAATTTTATATTTTCTTGATTAATTGAAAGGTAATGTGGTTGAATAGTTAATAATTTACCTCTTTTTTTGCCTTGCTTTGCAGTTACTTGTAAATTTGGGTAGAAGATAGGAGGGAAGAAACCTGCATGTATTAATTGTTTTAGAGCATCATAAAATCGCAGATTGCTTCTCAGGAGTTAGTTTCAGTGTTTTGACAGAGAAGTGGAATAATCTAAAGTATAGAAGTAAATAATACACTGAATGAGTACTTCTGCTTAACAGACGACACAGAGTATAATTCTAGTTATTTCTGTAGTGAACCCCCTGTATGTGACTAGCAATAACCATTAAATCAGTACAGTCAGTAACTGCTGAGTGAAAAGTGAACCCAAAAGTGAAAGATTCTTGTAGCTGAATTTAATTTCTTGTTCATGTTGTATTAGAGCTCTCTAGTGGTGTTCCTGTGCTGAAGATGAGCCATGGCTCAGGTTTTGTGGTGCTGCAGTTTCCAAGTCATCTGAATGTAGCAGACAAGAAGTGGCATCGACTGGAAGTCAGAACCAATGGTCAGGTCAGTGATTGGATTTCTTTCTCCACATCAGGATATTGATATTTCCAATAGCATTTCCTTGTGCAGAGACAGGAGGGCAGAAAGAACAGACTGGATAATTATATATATTGTCCTAGCTGTTCTTCTAGATTTGATGAGTAATAGAAATTTTGGGAAGACCTCATTGTTAATTCCAAATCCACTGATGTTGTAATCTATATTGTGCAATCAGAGGAATCTCTTTGTCTTTTTTAAGCTCTGCGGCAGCACATGTAGAATGTGGACATTGGAATCCATTGCTTATGCACAAAAAGTAGATAATTATTTATTTGCAAAAGCAGTTAGAGGTCTTGTGTAACTAATTAAAATACTCAGAGCATAAATAAAGTTGAGAAGTGCCTTCTTTTGCTAAATGGTTCCATTTTGGCTCTACTGATTATCGAAAGATGGAAAACAGAAGAGGGAAGAACGCAACCCTTTTTGCTTGATGGTATGCAAGAAGTAAAAGGTAGAATTTGCTGTACCGGGTGCAGTGAATGGTGCAGCAGCTGTTTCCTCAGCAGTGCTGTATTCTGGCGCAGGGTGTGCGGTTCACTCTGGATCGGTGCGGTGCAGCCGTGGTGTCGGAGATAGAAGGGGTGGGCCGGTGGTTGTCCTCTGAAGATCGCACAAATTGTGAAGTCTTTGGGTCTGTTCCACGGACAGCAAGGTACCTTCCTAGAGATCCCCTGACAGGCAGTGGATTCTAAGGCCTGTGAACATTTTACCTGTTACACTGAAGCAAAGTTATTAATGACTAGGAGTAAAAAGCATTTCCTCCTTTCTCGGGCCTTCTAGGCCAAGCTGGACCTTCAAGCACTAAACAAATTTTACAAAACCAGTCTTCCTCTGAGTAGTGTTGCAGTACTAAGTGACAACCCCAACACTGTGGCTGTTACTGGAGCTTTTGTGGGTCCTGTGTACCATCCTTTACCCACAGGACTTCTGTTTATCAAGTCACTGTGAGCCTGCTCTTTAAAACCTCACAAATTTAGGCCAGTTGACTTTGGAGTCCTGGGTCCAGTTTGTGCCCCACAGTGCAGGGTGGACAAGGACCAGCTGGTACAGTCCAGAGAAGAGCAATGACTGAGATCAGCTCGCCCTGAGAGTTCGAATCAAGAGTGAAGGAATTGAGGTCAGTAAGCGGAAAGAAGGGAAAACCGAGGAGAGATATGATAAGTCTCAGTGTGTATAATAGAATGGTACAAAGAGGATTTAGACAATCTCTTCTGTACAGGGACTAAAGTTACAGTGTGGAATATTCAGGTTATATTTTAGGGAAACCTTTTCACTAACAAAGATGGTTGAGCTGAAATAGATAGTCCCAGCAAGCATTCTGATGAGCATTGGGATTAAGCCTTGTCCACAGCTGCATGCAGCTCTTGTGGTCATGAAAGAAGCACAAAAAAACGGAAAAATACAAGAACAAATGAAAAAAAAAAAAAAAAAAAGAAGAAATGAATTGGTAACTCCGGGAAAAAGAGAGTATGACCCTTATCATACACAGAATAGTCTTTGTTGTAGTATTCCTACAGAACAGGGTAACTGTGCACACACAGAGCATTTGAAGGAGAATACGGTGTCTAAAACATCACAGCTGTTTCTGACTTGAACACAAACATACCCAAAATGTAATAGTGTCCCACAGTCAAACTTTCAATAGGTTTCACTGCCACGTTTAAAAAAATACCCTTTATTTTAAAGGGCGAGCTTCTGCTCACTGACTATTTCAGAGAGAGAAGATAGAGTAGTTGCATTCTATTGTTGTTATAAAGTCTGTGTTATTTGGAAATGCAGTGTATTTATTTATTTATCTGCCTATGTTTGAAGGTAGATGCACATCTCTTTTTATTATTTATATGATTTTTAAAGGTATTTGAACGTGAACCATGTTCTCCAGCTGGGTGGTGTAAAAGAGTCGTTACCATATTCCTACCCACAACTGCTACACAAACATTTTTCTGGTTGCTTGCGCAATTTCGTCGTGGATACTCAGGTAAGAGCAGAGTAACTTTTGCTTTAGCAGAGGTAAAAATGTCTTTATTTAATTTTTGGGAGATTTGTGTTATACATGAAACTTCTGCTTCCATTAATGTATTCAATGCCCACATGCATCAGTGTAAAATACAAGAAAATTCTGGATTTTTCTGCCATAATTTGAATAACTACCTTCGAAAGTTATTTTTCAATACAAGGAAATGTATTAATGAGCCAGAAACTGTGTGTTTGCTTATCTCCTGCTTCGTGCAGCTGTTTTCCAAGCTTTGTGCATTCAGGGAACTTCTGAATGGCAGTTGTATAACTGTATATTTATGCCAGCTGTCTGCTTTGTTAGGAAACATTAGGGTTTTTTTGCTTTCACAGTCAGCTGAGTTTATTCAAAGGCAAAATATGCTCTTGATAAAATCAGCTGAAGTCTGAATGTCAAAAAGCAAACTTAGTAACTTAAGCAATGCAGATGAGGAACAGACAGTGAAGTGGTGCAGCTACTTCTGTTTAAAAATGAAGTTTCTTGAATAATATTTTTGTGTCACAAATTTTCTCTTGAAGGTATATGACCTTCAGTCTCCTGCAGAGTCCCTGAACAGCTTCCCTGGCTGCACACTGACAGATGGGAGCTGTGAGACCATGGGATCTTCTTCCTGTGGTATCCATGGGAGGTGCCTTGGAGACTGGGGCTCGTTTGCGTGTCACTGTTTGCCGGGCTACCACGGGTATCGATGTGATAAAGGTGAACCCTGTTTGTCTGTTTCATTATTGGTAGGCTGCTAAATTTTACAGTACAGGAAACTTCAAATATTTGCAGGTAATGATTGCTGAGGTGATTTCTGATGTTTACATTATTTAAAGCCATGTTGCAGTGTAGTTGCCTGTGATTGTTAACAATTTCTTTTCTAATTCCCTTTGAGAAAGCTTTCTCAGTATAGGATCATTTCTTCAGTCCTGAGGGTGTTTGAGCAATGACTGTATAATGACATGACTGCATGACAAAAAAAATTGGGAAAAAACTATTTTATTTTATTATAGTTGTTTGATTTGCAGCTGTTTACACTTCCAGAAATATCTAATAACCTAAAAAATATGAGTGTGTCAGTATTGCTTTCTGTGCAGAATTAGAACCATACAACTGGAATTGGAAATCACTGCTCGGTTGGTGTCAGGAAGAGACTCTGCTGCCTTAAGGAGCTATGCTTTGGGAATAGTAGGAACTTCAGCTCTCATGGAGCCAAAGTTTCCAGCAGGAAGACAGCTATAAAATAGCAGGTTATGAGATTTGATTGTGGTCATTAATACTTGGTCTGCAGTCCGTCTTGGTCAGAGGTGCTGCTTCCCTGCTGTCACCCCATGCGAGCATTGTGAGGAGGAGCATTAGCAGGATCAAGCTGCTGGGAGAACACCTCTTTACAGAGGAAAATGAAGTGTGAGAGTGACTGGGAAGCTGTGGAAATAAATACAGGGGCACGTCCCAAAAGACGAGTGGTCTCACAGGTCCGCGCTGTGCATCACAATTGTTTCCTTTTACTTTCAACTCCTATTATGGCATTAAGGGCAATGATAATATCCCCCTCTCCTCGCGAGATGGTTCAGAGGTTTCTGTCCCTTTCAGTGGCCAAGGAGTACACGTTTGAGGCCGGCAGCCACGTCCGCTACCAGCTCCCTGTCAGTGTCTCTGCCCGCAGGACGCTGTTCCAGGCCCTGGTGCGCACCCGGCAGCCCCACGGCGTCATCAGCACCGTGCGCTCGCGGGGCAGGGACGAGCACATCACCCTGCAGGTGAGGGGCCCCCACACAGGGACAGTGTGACACCAGTGCCACAGGCAGCTCAGAGAACACTCACTCACAAGATGGAAACAGAACAAAAACCCTTATGCTGCGCACCAAGGCTTTGGAATTTGTTTTATGGATACATACAGGTCTGATGCTTTACTTGAGGTATTGACAACTCAGCTGTGGTATCCCATTGAATTTCAGTGCCAGGTGCAGTGGAATACAGTTTCTATACAGACTAGGATGAATGGGGTGTGTACCTGGTGTCCTTTTGAACCATGTGGCCCATTCTGTGTAGTTCAGACTCTGCCAAGCAAGGTGCCTTTGGCAGTTCTAATGATGTTAGACTCTTAAAGTGACAAACTTTTCCTTTTATACACACCACTGAACAAGTCACCTCTTCAACTAAGGTGGTTTGAGCTGTCAGTGTAGCTGTGATACACCAGACTCTCAACTATTGGAAGAACTGCATAAGTTTGTGCAAGAGAGGTTAGGGTAACATTACTCCAGGTGACTTAGATACTACTGTGAGTATATTGCTACCATGTTTAGGTTGCCTAGTTCAGTAGAACCTGAAGTATTTTTTTATTACACCTAAATGTGCAGTGTAAACATACCCTAAATTTAAACAAATGCTTCAAGATTGAAGTTACAGGTCAATACAAAATGCCAGGCAATGACTTTTCTTTTCTTTCTTGCTCTTTGTTAATTATCCACAAGGTTGTTCAGGGACTCTTAGTGGTCTCATACAATCTGGGTGATGGAGACTATTCTGTAAGCCTTACCTCCTACCACATTGATAACGGTGAATGGCATCACATCACACTGGAGAGAAATGAAAATGAGTTTACTCTTCGCCTTTATGAAGGAGGTGGGAAGAGAGAGATTACTAAAGCAGCAGGAATATACAAGGAGATTGTGATTGACCCCAGCAGCTTGATCCTTGGAAACACCTATCCATTCAATCAAAACAAGAGTTTTCAAGGTAGGAATTCTTGATCTCATTATTCATAATACGGACCTGTTAAAATGAAGGCATATTGCAGGAAATTTTCTTGTTTATGTAGAGCCCAAAGTGCACAGATTTCCTGCATGACACTTTGCAACAGGGACAGGTAAGCTGTTCTGGCCAGGAGAAGGTACAGCAGGGAATTGCCTGCAAATACAGTTGGCTGCTGGCCTTAGAACAATGATGGTCACGTCTTGCCTTGGCTGCAGAGTGTTTATGCCTGGAGATCCAGCAGCTTCTCCCAGGTGGACTGTGGATGGCTCCTTGCCTTGGACACACTGTGTTCAGTGCATGGTTCTGTCCAGTCCATTTGGCAGCTCTCCTTCCCTCCCAAACACATTGTCCCTATGCTGGAAGGCATTTTTCCATTTTATATGTGCATTGCATAGCACTCACCAAACCCTGGCTTATTACCTCTGTATGACTGAATTTTACACTTAGTTAAAGCATTAACTAAAATTAGAAATGGTTTATTGAATTAGAGCTAAAAATCTGAATTTTTAGCAACTGAGTGGATGAGTCTGTTAAAAGCAAATCATATTTCCAGCCTGGAAATTGAGTAGTTCCACAAAGAAGAAATATAAAAAACTGTAAGTTTGGGATATCCATGGCAGTTCTTTGCTCTGAGCTCAGCTGGCAACTTGGCCTGTGCCTAAACCCAGAGTGTGAGTAAAGCACAGCAGCACAGGAACAGCACTTCCTTTATTGCCAAGGAAGACACATCACTGCTGGGTTAAACCTGACTGGTGTCTGTGGGTCACCTCTCTATGCCCTTCACTTCTTTAACTAGGGCCTAGTAAATCCATTCAGAACAAGCTGACGTGGACTTGTTTCCACAAAGTGCCTGGAGAGAAATTAAATAGAGTAATAATTTACAACATAAGTGTATCACAAATTATTTAGAAAAAGATTGTTTTCTATTGCTTTACTAGAAGTATTCCAATAAATAAAATTTATGATGTGAATTAGGGAGCATATTTTGAATTTTTTATTTATGGGGGTAATAGTATTTGTTTTTAAGTAAATAAAGAAGTCAAATGGTTGCATGAAGATCATTTTAATTAGGAAAATTAATGTTGCTGCTAAGTAGCTGAAACTTTAAGGACTTCAAAGTCATAAAATGTACTTAATTAATCAAAGTATATGTTTTCATGCTGAGGCATCCTGTGCATACAAAGTTAATGTCACAGATCTTCAGTACAAATTTTCTCTCCCTGGTTGAAGCCTCTTTCACCATTATTTGTGGTTTGCTCTCCATACTATAAAGTTAAGCCTTAAGCTACAATTTAAAATCAAACACAATTTTTATTGGCAGACTGAAGAATAGAAGAGGTTATCCCCATGTAACAGATCTTCCACAATATTTGGACTTTTCTGTGGAAATCACAGTGGAGGGGTACATATTCCACTGACTTTAACTCAGGTGAACAGGGGCCCTCTCATGGTTTAACCCTGTCCAGCCCCCAGCCCCTCAGAGGTGCTCACTCACTCCCCTGCCAGCAGGATCAGGGAGAGAATCAGAAGGGTAAAAGCTGGAAGACCCCTGGGTTGAAGTGAAGACAGTTTAATAGGGAAAGCAAAAGCTGTACACAGAAGCACAACAAAACATGGAATGAGTTCCCTGCTTCCTGTGGGCAGGCAGGTGTTCAGCACCTCCAGGAGAGCAGGGCCGCATCCCGTGGCACGGTTACCTGGGATGACAAACACATTCACTCCAAACATCAACCCTTCCTCCTTCTTGCCCCCACTGCATATACTGAGCGTGATACCACATGGTCTGGAACATCCCATGGGTCAGCTGGGGTCACCTGTCCTGGCTGTGTCCCTTCCCAGCCTCCTGTGCCACCCCCACCTTCCTCCCCAGCATGGCCCTACCAAAAGCAGGAGAGGCCTTGGCTCTTCGTGAGCCCTGCTCAGCAAGAACAGAAACATCTCCATCTTATCAACCCTTTTCAGCACAGGTCCAAAACACAGCCCCTGGGAAGAGAATTAAGTCTGCCCCAGCCAAAACCAGCACAGGCTTGCACCAGCACTTGATTCTCATGGAAAACACTGGGAATCCTAATCAAAGCTTTAGCAAATTCGGTCCAAAAATAAAGGACAGTGCTATGAAAGTTAAAGTGAATTCAGTCCTGGATTTAAACTTTGATAGCCTGGGTCCTTTGTTAAGCATAAACTGCCAAATCTTACAGCTGCTTCAAATGATTCTCGCTGAATGGCTTTTAAAAGTGTCTCTTTGTGCCTTGCTGCAGGATGTATGAAGGATGTCAGATTTAACAACTACAGAATCCCTCTGGACGCTCATGGAAAGGAGCTGGTGTCAGTATTGAGTGCCCAAGGCATTAAAGAAGGCTGTTCTTCAGAGGCCTGTAGGAATAACCCTTGCAACCAGGAATTCATTTGTATTGATTTGTGGATGATGCATGAATGCAGGTAACTGGTGGAAATATAAACACAAAACCCTCCAGAATGAGGTGGGAAAGGGTGGATGTTGAAGTGTGCAGATTGAAAGCTGCCCCTGGCAATCTCATCACATCCCTGGAACCACAGTGGCACACAAAGCTGGACACCTGCACTGGCAGGGGTTACTCTGTCCTTACACCACCCTCAGCTGATGGAAATCAGCCTGGCTTCAGGGATTCTGGAGCAAGGTCAGCTGGCTGTCTGATGGAAAACATTTAAAGAGCAGCAGCAAATCCAGTTTGTAAACTCTGGAACCAGAACAGGAGGGTGTGTGAGCTGGAGTGGCACAGTTCCCTGGCTGTGCTGTGAAGCTCGTGCTGTGCAGTATCAATGCTTTCTGTTCTGAGGGTCTGATTTCTTACACTGCCCCAGGCTGTCACCTCTGTTCCCTCCCAGGCCCCTCCAGCTGCTTTAGGAACACCACACCTTTAGGCTCAGATTCTTGTGTGTGTGGCTGGGGCTGGGGTCAGGACAACACTAATTCCTGTTGGTTGTGGTGTGCAAATGTACACTTTCCTTACACACACTTCAATGTTTGCACGCACTGCTGACTGCCACTGTCCACACAAACGGAGTTCTCTAACTCTGGAAAAACTCAAAGAACATACCACAGCTTGTTCTGCCTAGCCAGAACTGTAGACCCCAGCCCAGCTGGTTTTTGCAAGGATAATCTTGCAGAGGGCAGTTCTGAAAGCCCCAGACATGGGGGTTTGAAGTTGTGGAGCTCACGGTATGGCTGCCTCAGGAAAGGCTACGACCTGTCAAGGTTTCATGCAACTTACTCCCAGTAGCTGCTTCAGAAACCGTGCCAAGAGTGTCACCAAAGTGTGTTTTCAAATGTTCTGTGCTGCCCGTTGTGGCTGTTTTCTCCCAGTCTAACGGTGCCATTTTGCCTTGGTGTGTGCAGCTGCCCCGCGGGACACATGGTCCTGGAGAACGCGTCGGGCCGGCAGTGCGTGTACACGGCGTGCGCCGAGCGGCCCTGCCACTACGGCACCTGCGTGTCCCTGTCCCCCAGCGCCTTCCAGTGCCACTGCCCCGACGGCTACACCGGGCGCCGCTGCGAGATCACCCTGGCCATCTTCCACAAGGACACGGGCCTGAGCTTCACCTCCCTCTTCGCCATCTGCGTCTGCTTCCTGGCGCTCTTAGGTAGCTACGGCAACTACGTCTTGTACTACCTGTGGTGAGCTCACTGTCCGCTGTCCTGAGCAGTCACCGCCTCATCTCCTGCTGAAACTCCCCAGGGAGACTCGACTCTGCCTTCATTCCTTTGCTGTGGTCCCGTCACTGATTTCTCACCCCTCTGTGCATCCATCATTAAGTGAATCAACATTTGTGAGCTATGGAAGGTTTCTGCAGTTTTGTTTTCTTCATATTTTCACTTCATTGCTGAGGAACTGTTCAGATGCATAATTGGAAGCAAATGCAACTGAACAGCAAGAATGTAAATTGCTACCAGATAAGCGTTGTTTAAAATATTGCTGAGCATGAAACAGATTTTTCAGTCTAATAGAAACTTCCTGTCTGATAGAATACACTGGTCAGGCAGGAGCAGACTTTGCATCTTGCCAGTTGTGTTCCAGCTCCTAAACAGCTGATTTTGGCTTCCTCAGCCATTTTCAGGCTTAGGCATTGGATCTCAAGAGAGAAGAAGAAAGCGAGAAGGATCTCCCTAGTGAGGAAGGATCACATCTTGGAGTCTTCTTGTTTATTCAAATGTCATGGAACTTTGCCTGAGTAAAGACACAGGATTTTTCTCCTGGCTTTTAGTATTAATGCCATTTCATTCAGAAGTTGTAGTAGGAGTATGGAAATACTATCATTTTCCCCAGCTCTGCTAGATACTGTTTGCCATGCAAATATGAGCAGCACATTGGTGGGAAACTAAGTGATATCACAGCTCTTGGGATTCCAGATAGCTGAGGTTGATAATAGATCTCTATGTTAGAGGAGTGCAGGGCATGACCTCTGCGTACCCCAGTTTCAGTCCCAAGGTCATTTAGGTGCTGCTCCACAGAACTGCTGCCATGTAGATATTCTGGAAGAGATTCTAGTTTTCTTAATTCACTGCACTGGTAATTTATGGTATTCAATGCTTTGAGGTCTTACTCTGAGCTTGTATCGATTTTTATAGAGTTGGTAACACAGTGATACACAGGTTTCTATTTATATAATGTTCAGTATCTGATCCTGAAGCTTGTCAGTTGTGTAAAATGCACTTCTGCATTTAAGAAAAATGTTTAAATTAATGAATGATAAGGCAAAATGTGCCTGATTTTTTTTTCTAGTAAAACATCTAAAAGTAATTACCTTTTTTGTCTTGTGTCTTCTTGTGTTTCATTTGTGTGCAATTGTGTCTGTTACTGTGAACATGTCATTACGTCTTTGTCCCCCTCTGTAATGCATTTTCTGTGACAAAGTTCAACTCCACAGAGGACAGAGACACCACTTGGTCTTTAACCAACTTCAAGTTGTGCTTTAAAGGGCGTTGCAAAATGCTCTTTAAAGGCTTTTCTTCTGTGTTTGATATTCACCACACTGCAAAGTTCAAAACCCCAGACATTTGCAGAGAAGCCCAGAGTGCAGCCGTGCTGGCCCTGCTGTGCACTGGGGTTTACTGGTGCCTGCATCACCTCTGCTCTGCTCCTGTGTCCCCACAGCTCTGCTCAGTGCCGGCTTCCTCTGGGCTCACTGGAAGGCGCGCAAGGGTCTGCACGGAGGCGTTTACCACGGATCTGCTCATCCTGAGGATCTGGAGGACATCAGGGAAAACATCCTCAACTACAATGAAGAAGGGGGTGGGGAGCAAGACGAAGTAAGGATCCACTGTTATGTTACACTTAAGAGGGGACTGGTGGCTCACCCTACTGAGGAAAATGTATTTTGTGCTTTGCCCTCAGCCTCTGTTTTGCGGATTCAGCCCTGCAATTGGCAGATGAATTATTTGGAAGGGTCTGTACACAAGGGTGCGTGTTTCCTAAGCAGAGATAAGTGCCTATCCATTTTTAATTTGTCTTGAAGCCAGTGATCCCGAGTGCATGTTGGAAGGAGCCTGTAGGGTGAGTTTAGCAGTAGGGAACTAACAGCTGCTGGGTTTGGTTTCAGGGCTCAGGAGATGCTGAGGTTCTCAGAGCTCATTTCTGCTGGAGCTCCAAGGGCTTGGGAGAGCCTGGTGAGACTGTTCCTCATGGCCAGGCTTTTCCAAAGACTGCTCACAACAGCAGGTGTTCACACCTCACTTGTTAGGAAGGGGAGGTGCCGAATTGGCTCCTCTGAGGCCCTGGGGCATGTGGTGGCTGTGGAAGAACCTTTCCGTGTTTTTGTGTTCTGGAGATAAATACACCAGTGAACACAAGCTGCTTATACTTAGAGTTGAGCAGATTATACCCGAAGCAGGTATTATTAACACTCCTGCTGGCTATGCTAAGGTTTTCACATGTCAGTGGAAGGCAGAGCTTTGAAGGAAAACTGCAGATATTATAAACAAGCACTCTTAATAGATTATTTACTGACCTACAGATGCTTTCTGTGTTTATAAAAGGTAAGAAACTTCATTGCCAACTGTTCATTTCATGGATTCAAGGGTTGGCATGACTCTTCAGAGGTAATAATAGTCATGGTGCCAATGTGATGGGCCAAAAGCCAGTGATTTAAAAATATTCTTACTTGTAGCGTATCCTTATTTTCTTGGTGAGTTAGTGGGAATGTAATAAACACAGACATTTCCCATGTGATAACATAGACAGCTATAAATCCTGTTTTTCTTAATCAGATTAACTTCCTCTGCAATATTTTGCAATTTTACACCCAGAAGGTCTTTTTGAGGAAATCTACAGTTACTGTATGACATGTTTAATTACTTTTGGAGAGTTCTTAAAATACACTCCTTATTTTAAGCAGTGGAATCAAATTAGTGACTTGATGATCTCCATCTGAGGCTATTACTCTGCCTGAAGTAACAGTGCTTGGAGTGAAGCCTCTCTGGATTCTGTGTACTCTTCCTAAATTATTCAGATTTAACAGTTGCTGGGATTGCAGCTGAAACTTTTTCAGCTAAAACCTAGTTGTTTGTCTAGATTAAAAAAACCCAAACAAACCAGCCCCCAGAATACCCAGAATTACACCACTTTAATTGCGTGCTAATGTTACCTCAACAAAAGGATCATGAGGGCACTTGGATAAGAGAGTTTCATTTTTGTAAAGTTAGTAGATGGTAGGGCTGTGGGTACAAGAGGTTTTGTATGAAGGAGTTTCTGCATCTGAAATAAATAAAACTTTTCCCCAGAGAAATTAGGAGCTCATACAGATTGCAGGAGGTCACTGCATTGCTGAGTACACACTGAACTCAATTGACCACCAGATGTTGTTAAAAGCCAGCTCTGGACCCAGAGGCAGGGGTTGAGTTGGGTTTGTAGATGGCCAGCCAAGAAGGGTTTATTATCAGAAGAAATGTGTCATTTTAATGAACAGTTAAGTTCACACAGTGAAGGATGATTTTAACATCACCCAGTTCAGTGAAGGGAGGATCCTCAAGTCTGTATTGGAACAAGCTCCCATTTAACTTGTGTATGATAAAAAATTGCTCCCTGTCATGGATTCTCCTGGTATCCATGCTCGGAGTGGGGCTGTAAATTCCAATTTACACTAATTTAGGACGTGCCTAAGGCAGGGAGCTGGGCTGTAGGACTGGGTGTTCATCACCCACACTCCTCAGTCTCTGGAGGAATGGGAATAAGCAGCTCCTGTCCCAAACCCTCATCTTGCCACTTAAGCAGCTTCTTGTTTGCAGGCAGGGGGGTTAAGTTGTTCTCTGTCTCCAGGGGAAATTCAGCAATGCTCACTGAGATTACCTGGGTTAATCTCTTACAACATGGTTATGCACAATTCCACGTGCTGGAGAACTAAAGAAATCTTTTGGGAAGTGCTGATTCCACACCTCTGTCACTGATGGCTCCTGTTCCCATGAACAGCATTGGCAATACAAAGAATTACTTGTTTGCTCTAATGAACTCTGTCTCCTACCACCTGTCAGCCTTCTTCTTTGGCCTGTAAATCAGTCCAGGGACACAGCCTTTGGGTTGTAGGGAGGTGAAGGATGCTGAGGGACAGGACTTCACTTCTTTCTTGCAGCTGGCACAAACATTCTGATCAGTGAGTGCCATTAACTGTTGGCATTGGCAGCTTTGTGCCAGAGGTTATGGCACAATTCCCAGACAGCATTTAAGGCAGCTGAGCTGGGAGGGAATTAGTGACTTTTTTCAGGAGTAGGTAGTTTTACTTGGCTTTTGCAATTGTGCCACTACTATGTAACATAATTAGTCATTATTCCATAGACTGGTTAAATTTATCAGAAATCACAGTGGACCTTTGAACTACTACTGCAGAAAGATTTCTTTAACATGCTGTTTGTGAATATCCTTTCTCACCTCTTCTGCCATGCTTGTGGTATCAGTGTCCAGTGATGATAAGACACTCAGATCTGAATTTCAGAACAAAGATTGGGGCACTTCTGTCATGTTTATTTAGCTTTAGGTATGAAATCAGACTTGATTCTGACCCTGACCACAGCAGTGCAGAGTGCACAGGTGTTCCTCACAGACCTTCTCAGGTGCATTGCAGGCAGAGCTGGCAGAGCACCCAACCCTTCAGGTGTTCACACGGGACGGACTGACTCGAGATCATCCCTTCTTTATTCCCACCAGAACATGAACTTCTGGGACCTACAGAGATTATTAACTCCGTGTGCCCGATTTCTCCCTGCAGGACGCGTACAACATGGCAGAGCTGCAGGTGTCCATCCAGGCCAGCCCAGCCTGTCCCGCGCACAGGAGGACGCAGGCCGCCGTGAGGGCCGGGGCGGGGGGCGCGGAGCTGGGCCCGGCGCTGGCGGCCGCGCTGAGGGAGGCGGANCAGGACGCGCCCGGCCGCGGCGCCGGACTCGCGGCCTTCCTCCCGCTCCCCTGCGGTACTGCCGCCCGCGCCCTTCCACGCCGGGCCCGGCGTTACCTCTGGTCGGCCCGCGGCGAAGCCTAAGCCGGGTACGAGGCTGACGGCCCGGCCGCCATCTTGGTGCAGCAGAGGGGATGTGCGTGACCTACACCATGCAGGCGGTGCCGCTCCGCCCCGCCGCGCCCCGCCCGGCCCGCGGGACTCGCCGCGCCTCTTCTGCACCGAGGGCGCGGGCTCCAGCGCCGGCAGCCTCAGCTCCCTCAGCTCCCTCGGCTCCGCGGGGCCGGCCGGCGGCACCGCCTGCGAGCACATCCACGAGTGGGGACCCAAGTTCGAGAAACTCAGGCAGCTGTACTCGCACAGAGAGGCAGGAGACCTGTAGCTCCCCAAGGCTGCTGGCTTCGGTTCTGGAAGCGAAGCTGAGGGTGCTTTTTATACTCCTGCTCTGTGTGACCCTCACCCAGCCTTCTTTCGTGGTTACAACAGGGATTCAGATTCCCACCAAGGAGGCACATTTGGCCGCTGGTTGAAAGATGGGCATAGCTCATCTTGTGACATGCTGGACATTTGCATTTTGGTATATAAACCTACTGTGAAGACTAAAGAGAGAATCTGGGGTACTCAGCCACTCACGTACAGTGGTTAAGAAGTACAGGCATTTTTTGTCACTGAAGTAACTAATGCAGGGCTCTGAGGGATCCAGGGCACACAGCCTGAGGTGTGCTGGAGCTGAGGGAAGCATGCTGGGTGTGCTGTTGCTGGTGCTTGAACAGTTGCTGGAAGAAAAAAACCACCTTTTCTTTTTCTCGTGGAAATCAAGTCCATGGTGTATTATATCCCTCTTGTCTCCCACACTGGGCCCAGTGACAGCACTGCTCACTGAACACAGTGCAGGTGCCACTCCAGGGTGCAGGTGAAGGAATGAAGCAGATGGATGAACAGGAACTTCAGTTATACTGTGATGAAATCCCTTTATGCTGCCATACAAGGGCAGAAACTGGATTTAGGCACAACACATGAAGCCAGCTGCTTACAAGTACATACTTTTCCTAAGGAAAAGGCCAGGTTTTCCAGTTACATGCCTCAAAGGGGGCTGGTCAGGAATTTCAGTAGCGAACGTCACAGTTCACCACAATCTCTCATTCCTAATGAGCTGCTAAACTGAGCCTAAACCAGCCTGAACGGTGTCATTTGCATCTACAATTCTGTCCCTCATGTTTTGTTAAACCTTCTTCGATGCAGGACAGATCTGGAGACAGAGAAACACAGGGGAAAACTAACAGCAGTAGCAGGGAGTGAAATGTTATGCTCTAAGTTAATCAGTCCCTTTTTCAGATTTATGTCCATTTAATGTCCAGCTACTATGCTGGATTTTTCTTAAACTTGACAATATTTGGAAGAGAGAAGGTGCCACTAAATTAATTTTATTTTTTAAGTGAGACCACTTGTACAGATAAATGGAGTACAGTGCAGCAAATCCAAAATCTCAAGCTGTGCTGTTTCTTTTATGTATCATATGTAAATTATATCTATGTAAACTATATGTAATAGGTACATTATATATTATCAGCTCATAATATGAATATATCCTAGTCTCTAATAATTTGCTCAATGAAAACAAAGCATGAAACAAGGTATTGTAACAGACATTAAAACTGCTTTGCTCACAGCTGCAGCAGTAGCTTGTTTTGGGAGGTCTGGCTTTTATTTTTCTACATATATTAAAGCCTATGACTCGGTGAATGCTGTCTGCAGGCCAGCTTGGTTTGCATGTTTTCCAAATGAGAAATGCTCACACAGTACCTTGTTCTCACGTGCATTTGTGCCACACTCTGGAAGATCCTGAGTGCACCATTAGCCACTGGTTACACACTGCAAGTGCTGGGCATTGTCGTCTGGAAAACCTAAATCCCATTTTGAGGGAATTAGAATGGTTTTGGTTCACAGACAGTACAGAGTCTGTGATTTTGTAATTTTACTGACATTTGCTTGGGAGGAAACCTTGGCTGAAAAGTCTTGCAGTGTTCACAAGTCCAGTGTGCCAGCTCCTGTATTCCATGATCTCAGCAGTCACAAACAGCATATGGAAAATGAACTAAATATGTATTATGCACAAAAATCTATTCCTTCCTGCAACAGCAATAATTTTGTCTACATACCTTGTGTTCTTCCCGTACCTATGGACATGCTGTTGCTTTGGCTGGTTTTAATTTATCCTGTAAATTAAAGACAGGGCAAAGACTGTCTTTATTTGCCTGTGAAGTGTCATGCCTCTCTCAGGCACCATGTAAATAATAAACCAGCCTTTTGTCTGGGGTATCTCTGCCTTGTTTGTTTTTAAGGATGACTAAAGTGTGGACTCTCTTGAATTTTTTCTCTCAGTTGTGATCAGATGCTTCCACAGATGTGAGTCATGGGTGCTGTGCTGCCTGAAAAGCTTCTGCTGGTGGGCTCAGGATCCAGTTACACACCCAAAAGACACTCTCGGGTTTCCCCGGGGGAACAAGACCTTGGCAAAGCTCTTCCTCCATCCCTGAGGACCTGGACTGGTCCCTGGGTGAGAGTGACAACAAGCACAGCTGGTGCCCAGGAGCCCGGTGGGTGACAAACACTTCCTTCCCCATTACAGCTGTGGCTCTACTTTGTAACCAAACATTGAAAACACCCCCAGTGCCTCGGAACTGCCTCTGTACTCACAGTGAGCCCCACCTTGTACAGAATAAAACAAAATACAGAATAAAACAAAAGGGCAGGAAACATTTCACAACTGCTCTAGGAACTTGTGTCGATGCAATCTCAGTATTGGGACACACTCATTTGCAGCTGTCATGCCCTATTAAAGCCTACTCTTCCTCTTTCCAGAGATTACTAATTAGTTCACTTAATTTATCTGTTTTAATTTGCATGCTGCTCTTTTAATTACTGTGCAGTTGCTTAAATCATAGCCTCACTTGTTCTGCATTTGCACAGACACACCCAAATGTTTCAGTGCCTCTACAGAAAGGCTCATCCCAGCACGGCACTGCCATGGCTCCCAGGGAGGACAGCTGGCTTTCCACTGAAAGCTGTGCCATGGGTCAGGGGGGAAGGAAAAATATTGAATAAAAAAACCCCATCAGGTGGTGGGATTTTCAGTAATCTAGTACTTTTACTAATCTTCTTCCACGTTCTTTACAGACTTTAAACACGTAAGAACATCTTCTTTAGTATAAAATGTTTGTAAAGGTCTGAAATTTAAATAATCGTGTGGATATTACTACTTAATCTGTCTGCCTGTCAACTACGTTAAGCTTTGTGGTTTTCCCTGTTAAAATAACATTCCAAGTGCATAGCATGGAGCCAAGCCATAGGAAAGCTGATTGTCCTTAGGTCTGACCTACTGACCAGCAGGTTTAGGAGGGAAAACAGGGCTGTAAAGGAGCAGGATTAGGTGGGCAGAAGAAAGTTGAGCATTTTCTTAATTACAGAAATGCTGAAACCCACAGCCATCTCCTGAGGATTTAAAAGAGGAGGTTCTCTGGAGCCCTAATCGCCTCTTTGCAAGAACACCACGTGGCTCACATCCCATCACTTACATTAATCCCTAATTAATGCTGGTGACAAACTCCCCCAAGCCCCCCTTAGGCCAGTCCTACCCATGGAGTTGTATCTCCAGCTCTGCACCTCCTGCAGCTCCTGCCACCAGAGTCCCACATCAGGACATCCTGCTGCACACACAGCCCTTGAAATGTGCTTCTTCACTCCCAAGGAATGCACCTTTCTGTTCATTAAAAATACTAAACTTGAGCTACAGTGTGGAAACAAGCAGGTCCCTGTTGGTCAAATTATTTACTATATGATTTTATATATATATATATATATATACTTAATAAATAAAGAAATAATATTTATTTAAGTGGATATGGATATACTGCATCAGTCTACTGCCCTTACTGGAGTTAATATGCACTGTGTGATGACTGGTAAAAATCATGGCTGGTACCTTTAGCTTGTAAAAAGGAAGCCCAGCGAGCTGTTAAAACACAAAGATGATTCCAAAAGTCAGTGCTAGACACAATATAATGAGCTTGAGAAGCCAAAATATCCTCATGAAAAATATTTTGCATTCTTCCATATGGACTGAAACAAAGCTGATTCCCTAACCAGGTCTTTTTCAACCCATGCCAAAATAAAAACAAGCAAAAAAAGTGATTTTCAAATTACACAATTTATTTAGTATACAATAGTCATTACATCTCTTTACAACAACATATTATAAAATAACTGTGTTAGATCCCACCAGCAGAACACTGAAACAAGAAATGAAAATACACTTATGGATCTCAAAGGCTTTTCTCTCCTAAAATCGTTCTGGCTCCTTGACAGCATTTTCTTTCTGCGATTTAAAAAAATGTAATTTATCCCACAGTCCCACTGATCCCATGCAGCACAAAACCTTGTGGCCACCAGGGAACAGCCGGGAGGGGTCCTGCCCCTGCCACTCCCCGTGCTGGGTAGGGGTGAGGCTCTGCCTCGGGAACGGGAGGTGCAGCCCCTCTGCCCTCCCGCGCCTCCAACCACACAGGGGCAGGGAGCAGCTGCTCCCTCTCGGCCGGGAACTGCTTTTGTCCCTTGGCACATTACTGAATGGATTGGTGTCTGAATGCTGCACTACAGGAATATCCCTTAGCGTTAAACCTTTCTGATAATCTCTCATAATGCATCTTTCTGTTTAAAAAAACCCAAACCAGTTTGCACTTGGTAGTTTCTATGAAAGGGTTAAATCTCTCCTTTGGCAATATTAGAGGCTGCATTTTTGAAACAAGTCTGTTTCAAAACAATTACTGTTCCAGTTAGGATTTCTTAGTCTCAGCTGTTACCTACAAGTAAATTCTGAAGACAACAGGGTATCACTGGGCCTGGGAATCCCTCCCCTCCCCCAAAGGGAAGTTACTGCACCTTTCCAGAAAGATCCAATTGCATTCTAGAATAAGCCAAACAGCCCAGACATACTTTACCTTTCATGTGCTTGTTTTCAATTACTGAGGGCACTCACTGAGGGATTCACTGACCCAGGCTTGCAGCAAGAACCACCATGCATCATTACAGGCCTAATTAAAGTTTTAATACTGATTAAAATGTTTTATTTTTGCATTATGTTAAACTGCAGTGGGCTCCAACCTCATTAAAGGATACAGGCTAGGAATTACTCAGGAGTTTCAGCTGCTCAGTGCAACAACCCAGCTCCTGTCAGTGTGTGATTTAACACAGTCTGGCTACAGCACAGCCTTGTGCCAGAGAGAAAGGCAGAAGGATGTTGAACATTGTTTAATGAGTATTTACTGAATATAAAATTGTTTGAGCATGTGACATAACCATCTCCACCTCTTAGGTAATTTACCTTGGTACAACTGAAAGAGAAAAAACTTAAATCATTTGGAATTGAAGCCCAGCTCAGTTGTGACAGCTAATCTCATTACACATCTTGATTAAATTAAATGTGGAATTTGCTATCTGTAGCACTTTAAGTTTCCCATCATTAGAAATTAACTGCAGTGGTAATTACTATAACTGAGTTATTTGCACAGGCCACAAACACTCTTATAGGTGTTCAAATGTTAATTCAACCTGGGCCTAGAGGCACTTGATTATTACAGTTCTGTTTTTCATGGGAAGCAAATGATCCTAGTGGATGTCTAATTCAAGATGGAGAATGCTGTGAGACTTCCAGATTTGATTTCTAATTTCAATCTAAAACCAAAGTAGTGCTAAAAACACAGCAAAAGCCATGTGGTACCTTCATAACATTTAGAAATCCAGTACAATTCACAAAGTTGTGGCTGGTAAAAAGACAAAGGGTACAAGCAAATCACAAAATTCTCAGCATTGTGGTCTGGCTTCACTTAATCTTCCACATCATTTTAAAATACTGGTAGTCTCTGTTTTAGGATAAAGTACAAGGATACAATGATTTTGTGCTAAAATATAGAGCTTTGTGTCTGAAATACACAAAACAAAGCTCTACTGTCTGAACATATTTGAAATACTGGTTTCCTGCTGATTTAGAGATGAGTTTTTCTTTTGTTCAATTTTGCTATCCTAGTGGGATTCACATGGGGAAAAAAAGGATCCCCTGTAGTTCAGAAAGTATGTACAGAAAAGTATTGTGAGAATACAAACTGAGAAATTTGGATTTTTGTTTGTTCTGAGCATTTTACAACATGCAACATGTATCAAGCATGCTCCAGCCTTTTTTCTCACTAGAAATATGTAACACTCCATCATTAAACACTTAATGTTATAAACCAGTTTGTTTCTGATCACTAAAAATGCTGGACCAAAGATTAAAGTTTTTTCTTCAAAATTGTTTGCTTAATCCGCACTCACTGAATCTACAATCACACTCACAAGACTGGAAACTCATATCCTCATACATTCCCAAAGAATTCAAAAAATAGGCACTGAAAGAGCACAAGGATCTGTCAAAAAGGATCAGACTGTAAGACAAAACTTCATTTTGTGACTATTTTCAGGATTCACAAAGGCAATGCTTAGTCAGGGCAGGAGTAGCATGGGCTGCTTTCACTGAATTTCTGTCATTTGAGAGGAAAATCTGAACTGCTGAGCTGATTCACAGACTGGCACTCAGCAGTGCTTCCCCAGTCTGTCTGTCTTCAATCAGTTAAAACTGGAAAACAATTATAACCTAAGTATTCAGAGGGTCAGAATTTATAGTCGAAATGGTCCCTGCTAGCATTTATTTATGAATTTATGAAAATTCTGGCAACATCAATAATGTTATCAAAACTAAACTGTCTAAAAAAACCCCAAGAATCACAGTAATTAAACAAGAAACCATCAGTGTAAAATGTCTTACAAATGTAACCTGTTTGTAAACGTCATCTGCATTTCCTGGTGTGGGTCCTAGCAGTGAAATACTGAACTTGAAGCCATGGTTGGAAAATTTATTTATGCTTGGCAAGTTTGTAAACATGGAATGTTTTGTTTTGAAACACCCTGGTGAAGTGCATGGTGTAAGAAGGAAGGTTTTTTTTAATTTCCTCACAGAAGCGAGGATACAACGAAGGTTTCAAATCAGGTTCATTCTCTCCCAAGCCATCCATGATCTGCAATGAAATGGAGCAGATGTGTGAAATATCTTTAGCCAATTCACAGTTACAGGCAATAACAAGTTCCTAACAACCTCGACAACACATTCACGGGGTCAGGCTGGCCAGGTTTGTTCAGAGTATAAAACAAGTGGGAGGAAGAAAACAGCTTTAAACCAGTAAGACTTAGAGTATGTTCTCTAAATGGATAAAGCTGCTTTGTCAGAGGTCTGTATCTGCTTGGGCTTGCGCAGTCTGCTCTGGCTCCACCTCAGCCCCAGAAATGCCTGAGAGCTCCCCTGACACAGAGAATAGAACCCGGCTGCGCCTGAGGGAACTGCAGCTCTGAAGTGATTTGGGAGGGAACTCTGCTGGTGTGCTGCCAACCTGGAGCTCGTCAGGAAGTGATTACTTATCCTGCCCAGGCTGAATTCCCCCTTTTTTATCTTCAAATACCCTTAAGAGCAAACAGTGCTAATTTGGCCATTTTGAGAATATCTAAAGGCTCCAGAGGATCTTCCTTCCCACAGTGCAAATACACTGAGCTACCTGAAATCGTAACTGGGTTTCAGGGCAAAGTCAAGCCAAGTGCAATTTGCTCCTCGTTGCTGTCTGTAACACTCACGTGGCCATTGGCAACATCCAGCAGGTCCCGCAGGCGGCAGCCCCGGCTGTGCCTCCTCTCATAGCAAATGCTGTCCTCCAGGATCACGTAGTCCGTGCCAAAGGACCGCAGGATCCCGTGCACCTCACCGGGAGATCGCTTGGCATAGATCTGGTAAATCTGGAGAACAACGGAACTAAGCTCCAACACACAGCACAACACCACTAGGGCTTTGTTTCCTCTGTCGTGACTCCTCTATCCTGAGCCAGACAAAGAACTGAGACTGAGAAACCACGTGAATGCAATATTATAGAAACAAGCTATAAATGCTTTATTCAGTAGCCACACGGAGTTGTGTGTTATGGCAAGGATGCTGCCGGCTGCACCACACTGGATGGTGCTGTCAGGCTTTGGGAATGCCTCAAGTACAGGAAAGGGTAGGTGAAAACACTCTCCCCAGCTCCATGTACAGTTTCTCAGGGTGGTTTCAGTATCACATTCTGTGTGCTGGCCTGGAAACTGAAGGGAGTATCAGGGAATGCTCTGCGTGGGTTTAACAGCCCAAGTGGGCACCAGGATCTACTGATGCCACAGTGCCCTTGGGACTAGCTGGGTACCCAGGCATAGAACTGCTCAGACACACACCAGCTGCCAGAAGTGAGGCAGGAGATCCCAAAGCAGGTAAATCCTGGGCCTGTGTGTGACAGTAAGTTGCTCCATGAGTAAGGACATGATGCCTTTTGCAATGTGCCATTAGGGAAGACATTTGTTTTCTGGAGTGGAGCCACTGACATGGGCAAGAACTACTTTAAACAATCAGAAATCTCTTACCTGCTTTGTTCTCTCCCTCAGATTCTTATCCTCATAGTGGGGATGGTTGGTTAAGGTCCGTCCAGTGCACAGTTTGACTCCTGCTAACAGCTGCATGCTCCCAGCAAACACTGCTGTGTTTGGAGTGTTTGACCTAAACAAATGTCGGTAAGTCTGAGGAAGTCTCTGCAGAGGCATTTTTGCAATGCTTGTTGTCACAAGAACAAGAATAGATCAGAAGGAAAAAAAAGACTGCAAAAGTATTTTTCTGTCTCTCCTCTATTCAGGGAGCAAACTGTTCAAGCAACTGTGTTTTCTTCAAATGTCAACTGGATAAATTATGATAATACTCAACTGCAAATAAAAAACTTACTAAGCACTATGAGGAAATTTAAGGAAAACATGATCCTGACAATTTCAAACTATTTCTTTATTTCATATATTTCTCAGGTTCATAAAGCCTCTGAGTATTTATAGGTTTCTATATTCTAATTCTTTTAGTATTTCAAGAAACTTATTGTGACTTAGGTTTGTGTCTGATATACAAGGTACTTTATATAAAATGAATTATTTAATCTGAATGGTAAAACTTTCTGTTCCTATCCTGGCATTCACCATTCACCTGGAATGAAAACTTTGTTCCATGAGACATTAATCTTCCTCTTCTGACAACTGTGGGAGAGAAACTACGAAAAAAGACACTCCAGTGCAAAAAGCTGGGGCAGGGGGATGCAGAAGATGCCAGGCAGAAATGCTGTCACTTATTGTTACTGTAACCTTTGAAATTCCAAACAGCAGTCCCGGTATCTCAGGATTACTCAAATACCCATAATGAAAAAATTATTTTTGCTCACCTTCCTCCCAACGAGTTTACAATCTAAAATATTTGTAAAGACACACCAGAAGGGCAGGGCAAAAAGAAAGCGTAAAAATGCCAGGCAACAGACACTCCTATAATCAGGCTAATTGAAACTGGCCATAGCATGCTCAGTGTTTTCTAGTGCTTAGTAGGCACATATCCATGGAAGGGTCTGTGAAGACTAAATCAACAGAAAGCAGCACACATTAAATTGACTGAAATAAAATCAGAATGTGAATAGGTGCCCAACATCCCCATGCATGCACTGAAGTACTCCAGTAACTGTGACACTTTGGGCTGCACTTTAGGGAGCCTTTGCAAACTGCAGCTACACAGTCAGTCATCCTTAAGCTCCATGATCAGCTTGAAAACGCTGAGAGACAAGTATTAAATTTTACTATCGCCTTTCAAGAGATTATGCTTAGCAAATGGATTAATAATTACAAACCCTTCCTAAAAAATCTTGCACTAGTACGTTAATCTCATCTAGGAAGGCCAGAGATAGTATTTTTAATAGGCCAGTTTAACTTTACTGATAGACTAGTTCTTCAGCACTTCATAAAACCAGTCTTAAAGTCTGAAAATATTTAATCTCTTAAGAAATTATTTATTACTTAAAATATTCAAAGCCACAAGTGTCATGAAGTGTATGTTCCATCAAAAGAAATTAATTCCTGTTAGAATTTAGTGCTATGCAAATGCAATGGCCCTGACAGGATGTCAGCCAGGACTCATCCCTGGATCTGTTGGAAAGCACATTCTGCAGGACTAAGCTGCAAAGGACATGGGCTGGACTCACAGAGGGACTGGGGAGAGCTTAGACACGCAAATAAAAATGATGATTCTTAAAGCATCTTCAACATGTTTCTGTGTTTATGACTGGGCCAGGCAACTTCTGTGACAAGTCGGTTTCTGTGCTTGTTCAAGGTAAGTTCAAATTTTAAAGCCTGACTGGCCATGCCAAGGCAACCCTGCACTTCTGATTGCAGATTTGCATTATATGGGCTCTGTAATAGACTCAAACTTTCTTAAACCCACTCACACAGCCCCTCCAAACAAGTACCAAAGGCAAAACCATAATAAAAAAAGCAAACAAACAAAAAAGTCAAACCAGCCTGCAGTCTCTTTCCTTTAAAGCAAAAGCTAAAGGAAACGGTGAGAGTGCCCTTTGTCAATAACCTACTGGTAAAAATGCTTGTAAAAAATGTCAAATCACAGAATAGGCTGAGTTGGAAGGGACCCACAGGGCAACCCCTGGCCCTGCCCTGACACCCCAACAGTCCCAGCCTGTGCATCCCTGGGAGCGGTGTCCAAATGCTCCTGGAGCTCTGGCAGCCTCGGGGCCGTGCCTGTTCTCTGGGGAGCCTGGGCAGTGCCCAGCACCTGCTCTGGTCCCAGGGAGCAAAGACTGGAGCTGCAGCCCCCAGTGGATCTCCCCTCAGAAGATGGATCACGCAGAAGATTCAGGGTTCCATTCCTCCCCTTTCCAAAAGCATTCTCTCCTGCCCACAAGGAGTGAATACAGCTGAGTTCATTATTTACCAGATACGAGTTTTGCCAGCACCTCCTCCTCTCCCTATCCCTTGAAGACAATCTAGGGAGTCTTGCTTGCTTTTCAAACAACCGCCTTAAGTGCTTTGGTCCTGGGTGGAGTTTAAAATCCGGTGCTCCAGGTAAAGGCAGATGTTTCCCTGAGACTCAGATTTCCATGTTTGAAGTCCTAGGAAATTAATACTCCTTCAGACACATCACTGTCCATATTTTCCCAGGCCAGCTCAGATGTTTCCAGACCAGCAGGAGCTGCTGGAAGCCCTCTTTCCCTGTGCTGCCCGGGCAGTGCCAGGAGCACGAGCACTGGATTTCAGTGCCCTGGGCAGAGCTGGGAGGTGACACTGGGGACAGAGCCCCAGGCAGTGTCTGCCCTCTCCAATTCCATCCCCAAGAGCTTTTGTGGGTGGCATTGCTGAGTGCTGGAGACCACAGGAGCACCAAGGAGCACTCCCAGGGATGATTCCTGCATCCCAGGGAAGCTCCTGCCTGTGCCCTGCTGGAGCCAGGCACTGCCCTGCACCCGGGGCACCTCCTGTGCTGCAAACCTCTGAGTGACACTTCTCTATTACACAAAAGTGAAGCAATTTTTACAACTGTCTGAGCAAATGATGTATAAAATGAAAGGATAATTTGTTTTTATAGCTCTCCGCCAAGCTCCATACCACACTGCCCAACCTGCAAACAATTTATTCTCCAGGAAACATCACTAAATAATGACAAGGACTTACAGGTCAAACTGATTTACATTATATAATTTAAATGCCATTCCAAGCGGACCTGATGGCATTTTGAACAAATAATTTCATTTATTTTTGAAACTCTAAGCTTTCACCAAGTTAATTACAGCTGAGCTAATGAGTAAACTAAGCACTGTATTACAGTGTAGGAACCTTTTCTTTACCTTAGACTTATGAAGTTAGAGAATTGTATAAATACTAAAGAATAACTCATTAAAAATAAAAGGGTTTTACAGGAAGTACTTGCACAGACTCTGAAAGTGGTAGTAATTAGTTCTCTTAAACTGCTAAAGAATTATTGTGAGCTAAGGAAGAAATGGCCAACATTGCAATTACAGGTTACATCATCAAAAATAAAATGGCTATTTCTAGTAAAAGTCCTCCAGAGTTGAACCCCGTACTTGGTTTTCAAAGCCATAAAATCTGACAAGTCTCAGATTATTCCTTTACTAGTGCTTGAGTATGGTATGAATCTACAAAGCAAAAGGATTTGAGAAAAGGAGATTCGGAGGAACATGCCATGATATATTTTTCTTTTCCTTTAAAAGAAAACAGTTTTATTTGCGGAATGCAATATTAAAATATCCCAGGTTTAGCTGCAGATGATAGGCAGTAAAGCATATTCAGTCACACTGTCATGGTTCTTTTTTTTCCCTCTGGTTTGGAGAGACTGAAAATTGCAAAAATGGAAAATGACAGCCACAAAGAAGGAGCAACAAGATGCGTTTTTGTTAGTCCCAGGCTCAATTTCATGCATGCAGATTTTGCTCACATAAAGGAGTGTGCCTACACAGTTGGTATAAACCTACTTCTCAGGCACTCTCAAGTTCATGCCTGAAATCTACTGACAAATCCGTCCGACAAAAGCCCAAGAATTTAAGAATAATACTTAAAAAAAAGAAAGTGTAATGTTGCCTTTAAAGTCTGGAATATGTGTTGACTTCAGTGTGATTACCCTTGAATATCAGGCATGTAAGTAATAGAAAGGAGTTAAAACTTTAAAGCTGGCTTGAAATTAAAATATAGCCATTAATATAAAATATTATAAATGACTAAATGAAAGAACCAGCCTTGAAACATGTCTGTTTCATTTGCATAACGTTAGGAGCTTTTTTGGAAATTGGTGGGGTTCCCACTATTATACAAATTTGTCTGCTTGTCCCCACGCCTGGTTCAGGCACAGCTGACATCCAACAATGCTCTGCTGAATCTCAGTCTCAGTCAACTTTTCCATTGTTTTGGCTGTTGCCCAAAATTTCTAAGAACTTTTTCTGTGAGTTTTGACAACTGCTACTGAAATATTGCACAATTCTAGACCGATTTCCCCTTTAAAGGCAGAAGACATTGCTTCTTTAACACTTACCAGAAGTAAACAGAGTAGGGAAGTTCACACTATTGATTTGCTCATTCTACTGATATTCTTCCCCATCTCACAAATGAGCACATGGTTCCTGTTGTCTTAGGGAGAAAGACCAAAACTAAGAATTTTAATGTACCTCCCAGCTGGGAACAGAGCTGTGAGCTATCCCTGGAGCACTGGCTTCTTGACTTTTTTGTTTAAAAAAATCTAAGAAAATGTGGTGGGCAGGAAAAAGCAGAAGACTGGGATGTGCAAGATCATTATGTAAAAAATTGTGCTCTGCAATTGTACAGATACAAACCAGTAGATCTTCCTGAAAATGCTGTGGCAATTTTCTTGAGGGGAAGAGTAAGAAATGCATCTGCAGACACCTCACAGGGGACAGACTAATAGTTGGCCATTACTCAGATTGTATATTTGGACAAGTTAATATGCATCTAGAGCTAAGCAGACAGAAGGGTTTTCTTGTTATGGAGAGATTGCAAGACAGATGAGTTATTCCTAATTCACTGCTACACATGACAAATTAGAGCTTTTCATACTGAGTTTTAATAATGAATGATTAGTTCCTGACACCAGCCTCGACAGGCCATTAACTACAGCACAACTATCAAGTGCTGGTACAGTTAAAAGAGTTCTCTTACACGTCAAAACTTAAGAAAATCTGTCCCACTTTGAGAAACTTACCATAAATTTTGTTGACTGGTATTTAAAGCATAGATAATTAAGTCTTCTTTACAGGAATAATATTTCTAAATACAATAAATTCTAAGTAAAAAAATGCCCCTCTGTAATTGTCTGTCATTACTTGGAATGAAGAGATGACAAGCACCAGTTTAGCATTCTTAGCACTAAGAACACATGAAAAATTATTCTCATTGGAGCAAGTCAAATTCAGTTCATGGCTGGGAATAACTCCACATGCATATTTTATGTATAAATCTATATATAACTCTATATATTGCACACAGGAGACCTGAACTATCAGGCATTTACCATCTTTTAATAAAACAGCAGTGCTAAATGGAACTGGCTGGTGAACATTAGTCACAGAAACATGTCAATAAGGCTGCAAAGATTCCAAATGATGGAAAAAATCATGGCCTGCTTTCAAAATAAGTCAGTGAAGGCTTGTAATATATTTTACTTCTAAATTACTCCTTCTAGTTTATGGATTAAAGAAATACAACATTATGGAGTGTAAATATGTTGCTATGGGGAGAACAGGCTGGGTGACTGGTTTCACTGAAGTTCATTGCATATGAAGGAAATACTCCAAGGAAATACTTCAAACAATTCAATATTTAATGTTGTATATTCAGATTTACTTTCAGAGTGTTTTTCTCCACAACATGAAACCAATTTTCTTTTTCTAAAATCATTGCTAGAGTTGCAAACAAATACAAGTCCCAGGACTCTCCTGTTCAGAACTTAGCCTGAAACTTTTTTGTGGTTACAGTATGTTAATAGAGAACACACTCCTTAAGCTCACAGCCCTCCAGAGAACATCCTACCTGGCCTTTTTTCTCAGCATCTTCTACATGCAGTATTCCAAACGGCTTCCACCTAAACCATACCTTCCTATGCTCTGTGAGAAACCAGAAGTGATGGGGTGGGGTTGGAATGATTACCTCACACTCCTGAAAGACTTTGCCCCTATGGTTAGCTGAGACAAGTTCAAATTCAATTAAAAGTATTTTGCTTACAGTTTGGAACACATGTTGGCATTAATTCTAACAAGCATAAACAACTTAGATTGTTTGAAAGTCCAAGAAACAGGCTGCAGGGTACAAACTTTCCAGCACTACATCCAAGCTTTTTACCATTACAGAGTTGAGAAGGACATTAGGTTGCGGGGGGGGAATAAAATGATTTCACTGCAAAGGTCTGTTAATGTAAAGAGGTAGCTATCATATGATGAGAGAAGCCTGACACCTCCAAATTTACCTCTTTTGGTTGGGAAAACTATGTGTCCTTGTGGGAGCAAAGGGATCAGCTGGTTCCCTGCCGCACACGGAACATGGCAGTGACACTGAGCCAGAGCACGGAGCTGCTCTCCACAGCTGCTCACAGCCAACCTCCTGACAACCCACTCACCCCACCTATCCCCACGGGTCACCAGGGTTCACTGGTGAGCTGTGACAAATAAGGAGAACACTATAACTAAGAACATTACATCTACACAAATAGCATTTAACTTAAATAGAGAAAAAATCCTCTTACTTAATCCAGTTCATCAGCTCCACAGTGTCTGGGTCATAGAATTCTCTCAGCTCTGATAGTTCATCCATTATTCCTGGCCAGAACTAAAATGGAAACAAAATAGAACAACCTGAAGACAGAATGAATGAAACAAGTTCTGGATGCTGAAATGTGCTACTTCTTCTTAGCTGGCAGCTAATCTTGTCCAGCTCATGGGTAAATTGCAAGACACAAGTGTATCTACACTTCCTAGGCAGGAGAGGTGGCTGTCACTGCAGGAGGAACACACAGTTCCAGAGCTTGAGATCTGCAGCTCCTGCCAGATGACCAGGACTGCCCACTGTCCATGATGACAACAGAAGGAAAGGCCCAGGAATTAAGTTTGGAAAGCAAACATAAAACTAAATTAACAAAAGGTAGGAAATCTGTATCAGAACTAAAGATCATTACATGTGCTGTGGATGCCATTAATGGTATTTCAGAAGTCTGAATTAGAAGAGAACCACTGAAGGCAAAAATAAAAGTGGGGCAGAATGGCAACAACCAGTAACCACCGGGGGAACGCTTTTCAAAATTTACTGCAGACAAAGAATACATAAATCAAATTTGGAGGAGAGAAAGAAGGATTGAAACTGATTCTGAAAAGCTTAACCCTCCCCCTCCATAAAGCTAAAGGAACAATGATTTATTTAAGGGTTTATTGTTTAAGCCAGTGAATATTCTAGGGCAGAAGGGAGCAATTAAGGAAGATAATGACAATGCTAATGATAGATTGCTGTGCATCAGTCTTTGCCACAGAGGATGTTATGGTGAAACCTATTCCAAACCTGCTTTCTTTACATAATGAGGATTGCTGGTTTGAAAATTGAAATGCTACAGGAAGAAGTCTAAGAAAACCCACCTGATAATCTAAAAAGCCATAAATCATCCCATTTATATAATGCTCATCCAAGAGTTCAGAAGGAATTTGAATGTGGTGCTGCTGAGTCCCTTAGCAAACACAGGCATTCTTTGCTCATTCTACTGTAATTACCTGGCAGGACTGGGGGCAGGAGATACTGGGCCAATTAAGACACTCACTATTTAACTGTTTACTTGATCCAGTTGTTCGAGTACTCCTGGCACCTCCCAGATGGAGGCAGGGCAGCATCGCAGCCCTGGGGAAGCTTTGGGAAGGACAGCAGTACAACAGATGTATTTCTGCTGCTCTGAAGCTCTCTCAGAGATTAGTAAATTCAGCTGTTGTGAAATGAGACTGTGGAGTCTCATAATGAATCAAAATTTCCTCTCTTCATTACTAAACTTCCCTGGATAGCAGCACATTCTGAGAGCTTGGAGTCCTTCAGCGTGGAGACAGAAGGAATGGGCTCTGCTTTGCTTTTCAGTCTGCACCCTGCCCTGGGGCCTTCCTGAGGAGCCAGGGACACAGCTCCCTGCTGAGTGCTGGGGCTGTTCCATGGCATTCACTCTGTAGAGGTCACAGTACTGCAAGCTTTGAGTGAGTACAAGCAGTTTCCACTGCAGGAAAATTTTGGTAATGGGGCTTGGAATTACTGAATTGAAAAATTTCCAGGTAGCACTACATTTGATTAGTAGAACCAAGAGAAAACTAAGGTACTTTAGGAGTTCCAAATACAAGACAATGAGTAAATAAAAAGTAAAGCATACGAAAATGTGGACCAATAACACTGACAGAGCTTTGTATTGTAAATCAAGTATATGTCAGATTGAGAAAAAGTGGCTGGTGACACCAGGAGAGGATAAAAAGAAGATGGAGCATATCAGGGATGTAACAAACTGCTTAGAAAAGTGAGGGAAATGTAAAAGAGGTTTCCAACTTGTAACAGTGCTTGTCTCTGGGGTCAAAGTCTTCAGGAAAAGAAACCAGTTGTCAAGCGGCTTAAATGAGCCCTGACCTGCAGCTGTTCAGTACAGCCAAAGACTGCTCAGACCATGGGTGTGTGCTGCAATAAATGTTCATGTTTGGAGCAAAAGGACTTGGCCATGATGGAGATAAAAATGCAGCTGGAGAAATTATAGGAATGGATAGTTTACTAGCAAAGAGAAATCAAGATTCTTTAGCAAACCCAGGAATTAGAATGCTCAAGCTCAGGAGCTCACCTTAAGTACGAACAATTTATTTAGGAATTACTGACATACAAACACAAACTGATGAGCATGACTGTGAAGTTAAAATACAATGAACACAGATAAAGGTGAAATAGATAAAGGTGAAATTTACCTACTAAGTGTAAGAAGTGAAACATAAATACTACTTGGTACTGCGTTATGTATGTGTTATGTGAGGCACAGCTAATGCATGCATGGAAATACTGCAGATGCTTGCACTATATGAATGAAGAACCCATGTAAACAGAAATACAGATGTCTAACAGGTCTCAAAACATCCTGTACCTGAAATGTGAAAGAAAACCAGCACTGTAGTTGCATCTGCATCTCAATAAATTATTGTTCAAGTGATGTACCTGGAGCTGTAGTACCCACATCTCAAAAGAGGCTTTCATTAGCTTATTCAGGATTAGTTTAATAATCCCATAAACGTCCTATTTTGAGGAACTGCACTGAAGAATAGTTCTTCTGATGAATGTAACAGCTAATGAAACACCAAACTGCCCTCCTACAAACTGAAGCAAACTAACCCTGATGATCAGTTAACTTTGTGGTGCATAGAGAAACTGCCCCTGCAATCTGAGCAGTCAGTGAGTGAACAGATCAATTCTTGTCTGGAAAAGAGAAAGAGAAATAAGTCTCTGTTCCAAAAATCTCCTCTTACCGTCTGTTTATAAGGTTTTAGAGACAGAATATAAAACCACATTCCCACAGAAGCAATGGGTACTTTCTGGACCTCTCTGTAAGAATTCTTGTCTGACCACTGCCAGGGCACCTGGGACAAGAGCCCTGTGGGGCCCTTCCAGCTCACAGTATTCTGTGATGCCCTCAGGCTTCTCATCAACTCTTTCAGCTTTGCAGGAAAGACCCACAGAGAGATCCAGTCTTCTGGCAGCTGAGCTGCAAGAACTGACTCAGGACAAAAAACCACTGAGAGGTGATGAATTTCTCATTCCCACTGAGAAATCTGAAAAATAGTATTTTTTATGTCACTAAAAATTACTTCCTCTATTTAGAAGAAACACGAAAATTATGCTTTTCAGGCAGACTGAGCACAACTAATGACTGCTCTAAAGCCCATCAAATCAGTGGCTTCTGTTGACTTCAGAACTGAATCTGACATGATTTAGGAACTTTACATCTGCTCATGAAGAGTGGGAAGAAAATTATTGCTAGTGATCTGTCACATTAGACTATCAGAATGTCATGCTCTTGGCATCCCCCACATCAAAAGCAATGGCATTGTTTCTGTCATATTCAGAGATGATGAAAATGGTATATGACTTCCCTAACCAGCACATCCGTGGACAAAAAAAGTCCTAAGAAGTCCTCTAACAGAATAATGAGATAATTTAAGTGGAAAACAGCGTTTTTTGACTTTTTGTTTCAGTTTTACAGGGGGGAACACACTACTGGAGTGAACTCTATTAGCATCTTTCTTAACTGTTATGCTTCACTACTGCCTTCTTAACTGTAACAATGAAATTAAACTTGTGTTTCTCTGAGGGGAATTATTAGAAATATTGTCATCTCAGACTAGTTATTGCAGAAACAATAGTAGAACCTGAATTTTTTGTCTTTGTCAATACAGATTAAGAGAATGGTTTGCCCATTAAATCAATGTTCTAAAACTCACTGCTGTGACAGACTGATAATCTTGTACATGCTATTGATTTACATATGTTCTATGTAGTTACATTTAAATGTCTGACAATAATAATATTCTGTTTCTGGGACAGACAAAAGACAACACAGGTACCTGACCATTTAATAACTCTGTAATTTGACACTGAGGCACAGCAGTATAGAATATTATGATTATTTCTGCTCCTGCAATAAATCATTACAAAATGTGACAATCTGCACATTATCCACAATTTAGTTAAAATCAAAAGAGACAACTCCCATTTCCATAAAATTATGCATTTAAATAACACCTGCTACTTACACATACAATCAGACAAACATTTGTATCTATGAGCAACTACTTTGGATCAAATGAGCCCAGCTGATCCTTTACATAGAATTTCATAGGCACAAAGGTCCCTGCACTTCAGGTAGTCTATTCCCATTTTTAAAATTACGTTACAAATCTTGTATGTAGTTATTAGTAAAATAACACCCTTCTGTGAGAAAATTCCATACAACTAAAAAATGCCAAAACATTGAGAAAAAAAATTCTTACCTTATATGAAATGTACAGTAATGTAATTATTGGTATAGAATACTTAATCACCTGTGTCTAAGAGAAATTGAAAAAAAAAAAAGGTTATTTTGATGATACATTTAATAGACTTAATTTTTAATGTATTGATATCTGAAATATTTAACATGTAGTGGAATCTAGAGATTGAATTTTAAGACCAAATTCTGATTTTGTTTTCAAGTAAAACCCTAAGTACAGATCCATGACAAAAGATGGATTTATATATTTAAATCTATATTGTACAAGGTGGAAAAGACTGTCGTTCAATATAATTGACTGCAAAGGTCTTCTCAGACTGCTGATGATTCCTTAATATGGAGACTTTTTCAGTAAAATTGTGGTTATTTTTCATAGCCTCATCTATATTGCCATCTAGTGTATTCCAACGGAATTGTTTAATATAGAAACCACTAGAAAATCCATTTTACTTGTGGGACTCCACAGCAGGTTAACAAGCCTGTCTAAGGCCAACATTTCGATATTAGCACGATCTGTGTCTATCCGTGAGAAACCCAGTGTTCACAGAAGCAAGGAACCAGAACAACCAAGGCAGAAAACAGCAACGAAGCTGCACCTGGTGTTTTCCTGAATGTTCAGAATGCTTAGAGAGCTTGTGCTACAGGTATCAGGATGCTGTAGGTAAATAACAGCCAATGAATCCACGGCAGCAGCTATGTAACCTGAGGGGAGAACACAGAGGGCACGAGAGGCGCTGCTGTCGCAGGGATCGCGACCCCGACCCCGCCCGGTCTGCGCCGAGTCCCGTGTCCCCGCCGCTTCCCACAGCGACGCCTGCTGGCGTTCAGTCGCGACTGCAAGCACCATCGGGGACCGCGCCACGCACGTACCGCACGGACACAACCGCGCAGCGAGACACCTGGGCTAGAACTACGCACAGTGTTCAACCCTGAGCCCTGACTTGGTTCGGATATGGCCCAAAACGCAGCGGATGAATGCTGTGAGTGCAGTGCTCACCCTCTGGGACGTGTAGAGATGGAGACACTTCAGGAGAAGTTTCCAAACCTCTGTACTGCACAGGCCAAAGGATGCAAATACACACATGTGGGATGTCCAGAGGTACTTCATTCTGGAAGGACACAAGCTTTCCATGATCATCTGGAGCTCTGCAAAGCTGCTTGATGAGAGCAGTTAATGTCTAGAGAAATTCTGAACACAGTTTCTTGGACTTTCAGGCCTCTGAAATAACTGAGTACAGGACTGACACTGCACTTTGCTATGTGCTCTTGAGAATATCTCTGTTCCCAAACTTCCATTCTTTACGGCAGAATTTTGGGAAATGCCTCAGTCTACAAGTAGAAATACACCAGGGAGAGAAACAAGGTTCATGATCCTATCAGTTTGTGGTCAACATATTTTACACTCTCAAAAAATACACTCAATCATCTAAAAGAGCCCTTAGCAGAATTTAAAAAATATACCTCATTGTGCTTAAAGCCAGACATCCAAAAAGAACTGTGTGGACTAAGCTGTAAGCAGCATCAGGCTTCAGGGTTACTGTGTATTCTTCCATTTTCTCCTTTAACTGGACTTGGTTTGAACCACTAATTGAAGAAACAAACAGTATTATATTAAGTTCTGTAGCATATTTCACATAGTTAACTGCATGTTAAAAAGCACTGAATCCTTCTGAGACTTGCAAGCAACAACCACTGCTATCAGTCTGCAGTCTTCTGTTGTATCTATGACACAATTCAGCCTGACACCACCAACTTGATGCAGCACCAGGTATTTCCTTTCATGTGTAGATTTCTGGAAATGCAATGGGTTTAAATGAGCAGGGCCAGAATGAGACAAAAATGATTACAGCAAGGTAAGCCTGGTTTCTTGCTTGAAGCAGCTGCTCCCGTGTTCAGAGGGCTTTTGATGAGAGTGAAGAACTTAACTGGGATTTGTGGGGTTGTGCTGGTCTATCTGGATGTTTACTAAAGCCATAGACTGGAAGTGGAGTTAGAGAAAATGAGCCCTGAAAGGAGTGGTTATTGCTTGAAGTGTCTAGTCTTGTGAATATACGTGGAGAACCCTTCAAAAAAAAAAGAAGCTGCTTCAGTGTGTGAGGCTCTCCCGTTTTTTTCAGGGCGGAGGCTAAGTGAGATAAATGCATTAAAAATAAAGGACATATTTGGGATTACATTTAGGGCTGCAGAAAATAAGAGCTGCAGAATCTTTATTTTTAAAGATGACTGATGCAGTAAGTTTTTAAGAGACTGGTTGAACAGTACCAAAATGATTTACAGATGATTGACACCTGACAATTACTACTGCAATATGTAATTGTCGTAACATAGTTTTAGAATGTCTTGGATACTCTCCTTCCCTCTTGCTCTCTCTTTGTTTTATCCAGTCTTCCCCGAAATCTATGATAGGGGCACTAGTCAGGTGACACTCCTTGAATTTTTGCTTCATAAAGTTTTATATCATCCCTTCTACTTTTTGCCCACATTCTACATGTAAAACTGAGAGGTCTATAATGAACTGGTTTTTTTTGAATAGCAGTTCTGTCTGATTTTCTTCTGTGTTCTGTGGATACCTCAGAACTCCACAGATTAGCCCTGGGAACTGCCAACAGTGATGCAGCTCCTGCTCCTCCACACAAAGGTCAGCACAGACTATTCCACCCATTTCTAGGCAGTCTGAGGATAACACCTGGGAAATCTGTGATTTGGAGTGCTTTGCACAGGGAAAATGGGATGAACTAAGGCAACTAACATTGTTTTCTACAAAGACATCCTTCCCCTGCTTTCCCTCATCCCAAAAAAACCCCAACCAACATTACACATACTGCAAAACTTCAACAGCAAAGAGCTTGACTGAATCTAGGGACGGATGTTCCTGTTTACAATTGTAGCTTCAATAGAAAGTTATTTATTCTGCCTCATTTCTCTGTTATACACCCTACTCCTCAGCAGCTGTGCAAAGCAATCCTGTATATGCTGCTGTATTCACCTGTCAGTTCCTCAGCCAGCTGAGAAAAACTGATAAAAATGTGAATTATCTTAAAATTGTATTTACCTGAGGTTCCGAAAGGCAACAATTACAGCTGCTCCTGTCAGAAGGAAGAGAACAAATCCGTAGACGTAAAAAAGTAATGTACTGGAGAGTCTTGAAAAAGTATTTAAAGGTAGTAAACCAAAGGCTTCTTCACAAAGATACAGGTTAGCATCAAAATCTCTAAAAAAAGGGTAAAAACACTTGTCCATCACGTATTTCATAACTTGATGTCAAAAAGGATCAAAGTTTCCTTTTTTCCCCCAAGAAAAGTATAAAGTCACAGCTGTGCAGATTATTATAAGGACAGATATGACATAAATATTAGGTAAAACTGATTTATTACACATGTTTTAAATAAAAACAACATGAAGGCTTCAATTAAAGAAGTCAAACAAAAAAAGCAAAGCTGCAGCTAAATCATACCTTGTTGCTCCAAATCCAAATTTTGCTTTCAGGAATTTGAATATATGCTCATCTGACTCAAGATTAAGAATTTTCTATAAAGTTGGGAAAGAGAAAGGAAATTATATTTTAAATATCAAAAATATCACACAGTAAGCAGTTTTTTTCATCATTTAAATGAAACTGTAAACCAACACAGGCTTACTAAGATGGGTGCTTTGCAATCAAAGAAGCACTCAGTTTTAACTGCATTCACTGAAAAGAAAATTCAGTGAAAAGCTTTGCAAATGCTCAGCAGTACAGACCTGCAACTGCAATAAAATTCGCAACTATTTGGTGTTAATTTATGAAGTTTTCAAATCCTTACATCAAAGATTAGCAAAACAATCTTTAGTTTCTAAAATGCAGTTTCTGAGATGCAGAGAAATCTCACTGCAACTTTAATGATATTCCTGTAGACGGTTAACAAATAGCTTTTAACATAATACAATTTGTAACTTTCTATATTAAAAATTATTTGCCTACCTTAATGAATTTATTTATTAGGAGAGTCAAGCACAAGACTAGCAGAACATGGAGGATAAGTTTCCCAAGCCTATTAAGCAAGCCACCCTTTTTAAGGTTTTTCTACAAAGAAGAAAATATTAGCATTTCTTTTAGAAAATATTCCTTTTCTAATGTATGTGGAACAAAAGCATCACAGGCTATTTGAAACAGGTGATCTGCTAGTCCTGACCAGCACCACATTTGTATTAGGGTCATGTAAGCAAAACTGGATACAGAACCAAGAACCCAAATAAAGATCTATGTCTTGCACAAAACTGAAGGGACATCATCACAAAAGCTTTGATCTGGCAGAGTTTTGGAAGCAGCCCTGTGAATTCCTTTACTGTGGTCAGAAGCTGTCACCAATGCCAGAATCAGAAAAAAGAGAACTGTAACTACAGTAAAAAATCCCTAATCTTTGAAAGAAACAATGGATTTCAGGAAGCTGAACTCGACATGAGCCGAGTTGTTACAGATTATTTTGCTGGAGGCACATCCATAAATTCAAGCCAACTCCTGCTGTAACAGGTGTAAGGTCCATTTATGCAATCTTTTTTTCAGGATCCAAACTGCAGCTTGCACAATCATTAATGTCAATAGCAATCACGGAATTGTGATGTCTGATGTGCTTGGTTAAGCTGCAGGTAGTGTAATGGAATTCATTATTTGATCAGGCAATGTTTGGGTCGCTGTATGCTATAGCAATTCCTCTAATTAGTATTAGTAAATGAAAATTGTAATGCATATGAACTACTCACTTACACCCCCCCCTCCCCCCATATATATAGAAATAGTCTTTATTTAGTACTACAGAAATGTTTTGGTACCTACCTGGATTGTTCGTGCTACTAAGGCAGAAACATTAAAACTTATAAGTAATGATCCAAGAATCATAGAATTGAAGAACTGTAGGACACAGACCAGCAGTAATCCAGAAATCTGAATGATATAGAGCCATGTAACCTGTAACAATAATGACATTTGTATGTCTACAAAACTTTACAGTCATAGCTGCTTTTCTCTCAGTATGTTTTATAATTTATTTCAACATCAATTATTTTTGCAAAGAACTTATCATCTTGCAGTAAATAATTACATTTAAAGCCACTACTATATCCTTTTGATATTTGTGTCCTGAACTACTTACGTTAATATTTTATGCCTATTTTATACCTAAGGAAGCCTGATCCTATAATCAAGCAGATGAATTACTGCAATGTGAGGAAAATATTAATTACTTAATATTTGGAAGATGTTTTTATTTTCTTTAATCCAAGAAGTGTTTCTGTAGCCTCTGTGATGTCTTTATGACTAAAGAGTTATGGCTCAGTGCAGTTCAGCAATCAAACATCATCTCCCTTCCCAAACTTTTCAATAATAGTTCAGTATAATCCCCTTCAGGTTATGCTAAACTGTTATCAGTGTTCAGCTCAACGTAAACACTGAATAAACCCCAGCTGATTTTCAGACACGGTGGTACCAAAACATAGATTTTACCTCACAGGAATATCCTGAGTTCAGTCTTGTATTACAGCAGTTGTGGAAATCAGTATCAAAGAGCCCAACAAACTCCAACAGTTCTGAGCAGTGCTTTTTTGAAAATGAGTGCAGACTAAGCATGGTGTGGCGAGTCTGTTTTGGTGTAACTCAGGATGAACCAGGCAATTTGCTAACTTTTAAGGTAGCTGACCAGTCACATTAAATGTTGACTTCAGCTTGCAGCTGCAGATATAATGAGGAGTTCAGGAACTTAAGCCACATTTATCTTGATATGCAGCTACCATACTCATTTTCAGGTAAATTAATACAATCAGTAGAGTCTGCTTCAAATTTAAAATGAATTTACATGAATTACTCTTCATCCTACTGTAACCCTTCTTCAAGTTAGAACCTTTCTCAACCAGTGCAAGCTTTCACCATGCCTAAAATGATCCTGCTAGAATTTCACAGCAACGTTAATGTCAAAGAGTGTTTTCATCTTCTCCAGGACATTTCTGTTTTTAAGACTGACTGTCAATGATCCCTGACGTTCTTAATAAGACTTGTTTTATTTTTTGGCTTGTCCAGCTCAGCAACACAGCAGGGGCAACGCTGTTATTTTGTGGTGAATGTCAATGTAGGCAAGACAACTGCTTCTCTCCAGCAACCTGGTGTTCTGCATCCTCCTCCTTGTGGTACAGAGCTTGTCTCTGACTGGCAAACAAGGATGCACAATGCCCGAGGCAGAATTCATACCCTGCTGTGACTTCAGCTTACACAAGGATTTCTTGTGGTACTTTTGTCTTCTGGCAGCTTTGAGAGGCCATGCTAAAGCTGTGGTATCCGATCAACTGCTAGGATGGTGTTAGAAGTGTCAAATAGTCTGAACAAAAGTAGACAAAAATTAAATAGATATGAACTATATAAAGTGAAAAAAAATCAGAAATAGTGTTGTTCTGGTCATTCACTTTTACACCTGCAGGATGTACACTGTGATTATTTCAAAGCACAAGGCACACTGTATAATCTGTATTACTCTGGGCACCCAGGCTAGTGGTTAGGAAAATATCTTCAGAACTGTTGCCTTTATGAAGGCAAAGAAACAAAAGTTGGTTATTTCCAAACAGAAAGTTACCTTTGCTGTGGGAAGCATGTCCAAGCAGTCCAGTATGAATAATGCCAATGCTTGTATCAGCATCATAAACTGGTTAAATTGCCACGTCAGGCTAAAGAGAAACGTTGCTATGAATACAGCCATGAGTGTGAGTCTCTGGAAGGAGGGAACACAGTTGTATTTAACTTCATAGTTTCCTTCATTAAAACACAAACAATCAAGCAAAAAGAACTCCCAACAAACCCAACCAAAACCCACCTTAGTTTGGTTTTATTTTAAATCCATGTTTAAAACATCAAGTTTTCTAACTGCAGTAACAGTTTAGAGGATAACAAACATTTTTTAGTTATAAATTCTTGATTTATGCCTGTTTTATCACTCTAATACCACTTGCAAGAAAACAGTGAGATCTCAAATAGTTTCAGCCCCCAGATGAACAAGCAATACGTGTTTTACTGTGCTATAAACAGCAGTTACTTGATCAAACTGAGGAGTAGTAACTTAAGCACTGTTTGTCAGAGAAACTGTATCACCCCTTTGCTTTAACTCCTGCACATCAGGACAGTGTTCTCTTACTGATTTTATTGTGCCATACTTGTCAGAAATACTCACTTCTCGAACAGGCTGTAAGTGAGCTCTCAGTAGGTACGTGATGGCTGCTATCTGAACAGCAAAGAATGGCAGTGCCCAGTTCTCCCTTAAAGGAATGGTGAATTCTACCCTTGTAGTATCTACTCTGTACAAAACAAAGAGTTTCACATATTTAAAACCCAGAAAACACTTGGTGACAGAGAGCTTGCAATGACAGGCATCTTTGTGCTATTTTAACTCCTTATTCATAAAAACAGAGGCTCTACACTCCAGTTCCTTCAACACACCTGGCTCTGAAAAAAATCACTGTGAAGGTTCTGCAAGTTATCCATTGTTTCTGCATCTCAAATGATGTACTTCAGCTTCACTTACTGTAAAATAATATGTTATGGATTACATCTTACTTATGAAGCACAGCCTGGGTAATTTAGAAATGAAAAAACAAACCCCAAACTAAAAGCACTCCCAAAATCCAGCTTGTGGATTTTCACACCACAGGTCATTTTACTTCATTTTTTTGGTTTGCAAATGCACGTAGAAGAATATAAACAGAATATAATCCTTACTGTGACCCCAGTGTCCTGAGTTTGAACACAGCTAAATTGGTTGCGAGCTTCTGGTTATTTTTGAAGCTTTTGAACATAACAAGTATGTGATGGAAGAATTCCCCAAAGAACAGTCATTTACAAAAGTTGAATTAAAAATTAAAAGAAAAAAATAAGTCATTTTTTCCTGGTGTAAAGAACATATTTGCTAAAAAGGCAAGTAAGCAACATATCTGAGAGCTGGAGGAAAGAAGTGTCTAAATGGAGTTACTCAGTAGCCTCAGATGTGCTTCATCTGGACAGAAAGTCTTTATCCAAATCCATTCCATGCACTTATTCTACTGCATAAAGGAGAACAAGCTCTCGTTGTTCACCAATTATTAGAAAGATGGACAAATTCGCTCTAAATATTCTGTAAATGGAAGAGATGACCTCAGGAAAGAAACGTGCGAAATATTGTACATTGCACGTGGCTTTTAATTACTTTTATATTTGGAGAAAGAAACATCTTGCCTCCATACACCTATAATTATTCTGTAGTGGACTTGCTTGCAGATAAATTCCTTTAGAGCTGCTCATTAACATATCAAACATTTCTGGTAGAACCAAGACTGTACTTTTACTTTCTTGATTAATTTACAGATAATAGCCTATGTAACCAGTCTTAGCTTCAGGCCAGCAGCTGAATTCTGGTATAAAGCCAGTTCTTACGTTTTTATCTCCAAATTGATAATTCTTCAAGTAATAAAGCACTAGAACAGCTCAATTACCATCTATTTTCTCTGAGCCTTAGTGCAGAAGATGCCTACAGGAATAAGGGGAGAGAGAAGCTGAACTTCTGATGAGCTGAGGTTGTGGAGGGAAGCCCTGGAGGCTGGGTGGGGGCAGTGAGGAGACACCTGAAGGCTTCCATGCAGATGTCTGTAACACCTAAGAGATCCTAGGCTGGGGAAGACAGGGTACACCACATGGAGCTTCAGACACATCTGAAAGATGCAGTCCACTTTCAGAGAAAGTCCACTTCAGTCCACTTCAATTTAAGACAAAATTTTCTACTCAAACTTCCTGAACCTTTAAAAACACGGTCTGATATGTCAGGTCATTTCTGATTATTTCCTAAATATTTTATGTTATTTAAACATTTTTTCCATTTTCTGGCTAATTGGAGAGAGGCCTTATAGTTTCATGTTTTGTCAAATTAATCATACAGTTAAATCTTTCGTGCCTTACCTTTGAAACTAGGTACAATTTTAGAAAGATTGAATGTTTAATCTCACTTACCTGTTTGTAATATACCAGCAAGCTGCCAACAACCCTGAAAGCCATGTTCCACTAAGAAGCCAGCTTGTTACATACAGAGCAATGACATAAACTGCCTGAAGTCCAAACAAAGTGTAGATATAAAAATAAACAGGCTCTAGGTATTGCTGTAAAACACAAGAATACTGATGTTGACATTAAAACACTCATGGGAGGGATTATATTTAGTATGAATTAGGTTTTGTTTTTACAAATTAAAAAGGTATCAGGAATATTTCTAATTAGCAAATATCTTCAAAGGGGAGCTATGATTCACTGCGCAACCTTCAGAATGCACTTACAATCTAAAGCCATAAATAAATGCCTACCTGAATTGGAAGAATCCTATACAGAATGCTGAGAAACACCTCCTGGTAAACATTCATTCTTTCAAGTATGTTAATTGTCCTCACAGATTCAGTTTTATTGTCATATACTAAACCATGTAAACCTTAATGATAAAGAGAAATTGAAACAGGAGATTGTCATTTTCCCCCTCCATCTTCATTTGAACAGTGAATAACTTTTTCAAAGGTATTTTAGGATCTCTCATCAGAAACTGCAAACTTTGAGACGATTCAGAACACATAACCTCTGAATCAACATAACCTTCTGAGGTCTTCAGCTTCCCTGCTTCAAATGTGACTCACAGTGCTAATTCAAGTACTATATATTTAGTAGTGTATAAAACATTTATTTTTATACTTCCATCCCCAGCATAGAATCTGTGGTACATTCTGGATCCTGAGAACTGTTCTTGGCACTACTTTGATCACAGGTGAAGTTAATATTGAAAAATGTGCAGTACAAGCAAAATTGCTAGGGAGCAACAGCTAAATATCTAGAAAACATGAGACTGTCACTGAAAGCCCCATCAATGTATATGATTTCCTTGGAAGTTGCTCCATGTGTCACTTACTGTCCAGGAATACAGCAAAAAAACCATTGCCCCTTCCCACAAACAGCTCATAGTTCAAATTAAACAAGAGAAGAATAAAAACGGAAGTAATAAACTGAATAAACCAGCAAGCTGAAACCTTAACAGATATAAAAGTTGTCCCTCAAAGTGATTGCCTTCATCAGCACGTGAAGGTGTGGCACAGAAACCAATGTGTCATTGTGAAATTTATTATGTCCATAACTTAGTGGCTCCCTGGCATATGAACAGAATAAATCTGTCTCCAGTATAATTGTTACACTATCTTTCATAGTTATGGTATGTCTTGTTCTCAATTATATTTGAAAACCAACCAAACCTAAAAATAGTCAGCTGGCAAAACTTACTTTACAGTTTACAATACCTTGCTGTATGGAAGCAGCCTGAATCATCTGTTTGTAGTAGGAATAATAAAGTCCACACTCGGTTCTGAATGAAATTTCTCTTTCGACCTCCTGCAAGTGAAAGTTCAACAGTAAATTCACTTTCCATTGGCTTTTCACCATCATCCAAAGATGCCTTCAACTCAAATTCTTGCTGCACCAGGGAAATCGACCTCCAGAGAGGCTTCAGTCTTTGGGTTTCATATTCTATACAACCTAGTTCAACTAAAGGTAAAATACAAATCAGGGTGAGAGGCAAATGTCTGGGGTGTAAATGATTCTTGTAACTGGGAAATGTACATGTTTTTTGTGATTCTGATACGCTGCTTGGCAATATTGTGGATATTTCACTATTTTTTTTGTAATATGACAATTTTAGATTGGCACAGTGGCCCACAGCTGAACTTTATAAAGCTGCAGACCCTTGCTTTGTGCATTTAACCTTTTCTTCCAGATGCAGTTATCCCATTGTGTTCCATGCCTTTGCCAGCTTAAGGCTCAATTAATTCAGGTGCTCTATGGGGGCTGCACCATAATGCCAGGGATTTTCAGCTGGCAGGGGATGCTGCTGCCACTTGTTCAACACTGCTTCTTGCAGGAAGCCAGCTGTCATCACTCTCATTCTTAAATTACAGGTGAAAGCAAAAGGGACTCTTTAGTTGGCTTTAGGTCCAGGTGAACTTCTTATTTTTAACTAAAAAATGTTCAAATTATTTAAACTAGATCCACTTCAAACAAGGTACATTCCAAACTATGCCTTTTTCTTGGCTGATATTGCAGCAGATGGAGTCTTGTGCGACCTGAAAGCTCTTTGCTTTGGAATGCACTTCCTTTGGTTATCTCACTAGTTGTGAAGACCTAATGAAATTTAACTAATCCACAACCTTGGGCAACCAAATTTAAACAAGACTGCATGAACAACCAGTCTGAGGAGAACTAACAATCATCTTATAGAGAATTGTTCTATTATTAGTGATCTTTTTAGCAGTCTGTATAATAACAGCCCAGCAAATACAGCTCATAAGCAGTAAGCTAGAAAAGGTGTCTGTCCAAGTTCGAAAACCTTTATACTGAGATTTGAAAATCCAGTGGAATTCCTGTATGTGGTATATGCGAGTCACTAAAAAATTCATGTGATTTCTAAAAAGAACCTTATGAATTAATCTTTTTTTACAAAAGAACATTACTGAAATAACAGAATGTTACTTTTTCAGAGACTTTTACGAATGCCATTCTGGTTAATGCAACCTTGCACAGAACCCCAAGACTTTCATCTTTCTCATACAGTCCCAACTCTTTTGCTGGAGCAGAATAAATTCTATTTCAGAGCTAACATAAAGCTGGATAAAAAAACTCATGTTCTTCTCTTCTCTACTGCCCAGTAAAGGTTCTTATCTCAAAGCATGTGTTTTATTGAAGTCAACTGTTGACAAACCAATATTAGTTCTGTTCTGAGAAAAGTTAACAGATAAAACCACAAGTGATTCAATCTAAGTTCACAACTGAACTCTCCAGCTGCCCTATCACATATAAATCATCATCACACCAAAAGCCACACACTTTGCAAAATGAGAGTGCCAGATTTTGAACAAGCTCTAGTTTCAAATGCATCACTACTGAAAACTTTTCTAATACCAAAAAGTGGCTGACTCTTAAATGCTCATAAAAAAAAAAAAGGAATGCTAACATTTGGAATTTATTAAGGGGGAGAGTGGAGTCACAGAGGGGGATCTAATTAGCAAAAATGCATTCAAACATGATTAATTTGTAATCCTGGCACCAGCTGTATTCAACCAAATGCTATACTTTATGAGACAAACACTAGTGAGTTTTACATCTGTTTCATGCTAAGATAACATCTGTTTTATTCACTCAAAATACTTTTCCAGTTCTAGAGCAATTTATACTTTTCCTAGCATTCCATGTCAATAAAAACTATACAGCCTTATGGGTAAACATTGTAAGGGCATAAGCTTATCTGTCTGTATATTCACTTTGTGAGGTTCTAACAAAGAACTTACCACTGTTCCAAGGGAAAAAACCCAACCCACTGTCCTCTGAGATACACAGAGAGCAGCACATTCTCTCAAGGGCAGTGCAAAATTCTAGAGCTTAGGATTCCTCAAACTCCTTAAGCAAGTCCTTCAGAATGCTGAGCTAGCAGCCAAAGTCTGAGTTCAGTTTTTCTATAAATAATGAGCATAAATAAAGCTCCAATTACTTTCCTTTTTTTGACATAGCTAAAACAAAACTTGTGTAACTATTTATTAGTTTTTCAATTTAAGATCAGGAAGATTTGAAAATGTTCTCAAGTGTACAAGTGGAAACTCAACACATAGCTGCTGTCAATGTTCCCAGCTGAGAACAAGCCTTCAGCAAAAGTATTTAATCCTTGGAGAGCTCTCCTGGCTGATTAAACTCAAGCCCATCTGTTTGAATGGCACGTTCCTGATCAGAGTTCTGATCCAGAGCAGAAGTATCCCTAACACCTCAACAGGCACTTCTGTGGAAAAGTACTACCAAAGTCCTTCCCTTCACACCTGAGCATTCACTTTGTACAGTTCTCATTACCTGTTTCCCTGCTTTTCTTCACCGAATCATTGAATGTTTGGGGTTGGAAGGAACCTTAAAGCTCACCTCGTTCTATCCCCTGCCATGGGCAGCGCCACCTTCCACTATCCCAGGGTGCTCCAAGCCCTGCCCAGCCTGGCCTTGAACACTTCCAGGGATGGGGCAGCCACAGCCCCTCTGGGCAACAAACTTTGTTTTGTATTCAAAAATGTAAAAAGGGAAACTATGAGCACTTCACAGACTAAATCCTGGCAGTCTTATCCTGAAAGATTTACAATCTTGTATTTTTATTTCTGACTTCTTGTAAGCAGCAATTTTATTAAAAGAAAAATCAGTAACAGTATCTAAATGCTTACTCAGAAGCGGCGAAGAAGAAATGAATGCTCTGAAGTTTATCTGTTTTTCTTACAGTATTAATTTGTTATGTGGCCTTGGCTCATTCCTGTTCAAAGTTTCCTCAGAATTTGCAGTTGAACAAGCAATGCAATGGCTCAGAGGAGAAGTGGCCCCCATTTTGTTATTTTCAATGCACATTCTGTTTCCAAAAGATGCTACACTGGAGGGACAGCCACTAAACTGCTACTGAAAATCACTGAAAGCAGACAAGCCATTTCACATGTGTTATGCCAGAACATTTACAGAAAACTGAGAAAGGATTTTTGGTTAAGAAATCTGTTTTGACTTTCACCATTGCAACCAGAAGTGTTTGTTGGTTTAATGCACATGACAAAGGATTGAAACTTTTTTCTTCAGACTTATTTGGTCAAGAGAAGTGATTATAACCTGTAATCCCTGCTGGAAGGGGACATAATCCCAGCTTCTGGCAAGGTGGCATGGTATGCTGAATCTTTTCTGTTTTGCTTTTTTTGGTCATTCTTTCAGGAAGTCTTGAAATAAAAAAAAAAGGGGAGCAATTGTGTACCTCCTTCATTGCACAAACCACTCTTCAAGATGTGCATTTTCAGTTTTTCTGGTAAGAAAACAATTGTACATCTTTCTCCTGTGACCATGGCAAATTGATAATAGCAGGCATATTTACCAGCAAACAAGAACAAGACTCACACACAGAGCAGCAGCTGAAATCAATGCACTGTTGAAAGCCATATTCAAAATACAGCAAACAGTTTAACAACGACCAAACAGTTTTTCTAGTTGGATGAACCAATGCTGGAAGACACCCAAAACTGAACCAGCTTTTGATGAATTGCAATGGAAATTACAGAAAGGCAATCACTGCAAGTGTGTGTGCAAGTCCTGACTCCAATTATTTAGGACTTAGGAATCATGACTTGGCATAAGGAACTCTTTTTACTTCCAATTTTTAGGATTGAGTACAACTGCATAATTTTTAAAATATGCAGCTGTGGTATTCATGTATCAGTAGGGTCTTCAGAACAAAAATTCCACCTTTTGCACCTAAAAGATGCAGGTACAAACATCTGCCTGGTGCAAAAGTGTCAGAAAAGCACTGCAGACCTTTTTCTACTGTACAAATAGAGGAGTACCTTTATGTAAAAGTAAAGATGACAAAACAGGTCTCCCATTACATCTCTGTATTAATTTAGTTGCTACACAGACCTTTCTGGGCATGAATTCTTATCATCTGACTAACTGTAGCTTTTTTGATGAAAGGAATATACTTCAGGGGAATAATACAGTGTTATATAGTTTTTGTATCATATTTCAATAACATAAATCCTCAAATTTGTCCCATTTACAGCCAATTTAGAGTGACTGAAGTTAGTAGTTTAAAATGTGCTGAAATAGAACTGATTTAGAATTTATTTTCTTTTCTATGTTGCAGAACAGTGGTGATGCACTACTATGTTTCACAGACATAGGGGTTAATAAAACATGGGATGTGCATTTGTAGTGCATCCATTTATTCTATATATTAGATGAAAATAAAATGAAATGAAAGCACCTCTGCATTTCACTAAGCAAGGCATGCAATAATTGTGGGGCAAGGATTAGGCTACAGTCCTCCCTTCTGAGAATCTGGGCAGGGATATGAACTAAAATAAAACTTTCTCTTTTGAGAGTTTTTGAAAGTTCAGTTAATACATGCAAAAATATATGCTAGGCCAAACTATAAAACATTAAGAGAAAAAAGCAAAGTTTCCACTTGTTTTCCAAGTAATTTCTGAAGGTCTTGTCTTAGTATATACCATGTGCTGTAATGCCAAGATGAGCCAGCAGTGCTGGCAAACACGTGCATACCCCAGAGACCACAGTCCTGCACACAGGCACAGAGACATCTGTGTGGTGTTTGACAGATATTGGGATGAGCCCTCCTGCCTCAGCTTTGCAGGAAATTTCAGACTCTTCATATGCAGTATTTGGTCTAAAATTAGCACTGCAGCCACACGCAGTCTCTGGTGGAGATCACATCCCACTGAAGAAGGGACACTGTGAGACCACACAGTATCTGCAGCTCTTTCTCCTTTAAGCTGCTGGTAGATGAACTTCATGCTTTTTTGAATCTTCCCATCAAAGTGGCTGAAATTGCTCTTGTTGCACTGTTACCAGCTATCAGTCACTTCCATGGCATGAAATAAGAGCTACAGAGACAACAGAATCCAGACTAAAAACTACCATAGAGGGGTTTATTTCAGTTTTGATATCTAGTGGCATTCCAGTGTACTTAAAATGAAAACAATAATTATCAAATAAAACAAGTGTTTCATCTACTGAGGAGACAACTTAATTACAACTACAGAACTGCTTATCTCAGTGACCTCTGTGCTCCTCTGGGTCAGTCTGACAGAATAAAAAAGCTGTATCCATTATGTTCACACACTGCCACAAGTCCATGCCTGCTTGTACTTCAAAATATACAACACCTGGAAATTATTCACTATTTGCTTTTGGAAGGAAAAGGCAAACCCAGGGTGTCCCTTCAATGTATTGTGTACAATCTATCTATATAATCAAGGCAAGGTAAAGGTGGGTACAACACAGCAGTATATGTATAATACAAGAGCAGTTGTTTCACTGAATGCAAATTATTGGTATTAGGGGAATAGAAATGTTTCTGGGACACAGAAAGTGTGTAGCATAGAAAAGGCATTGCAAGGCAGGTACTGCAGTTAAATACATGTACTCTTTGAACAACACAATCCACAGACCTAGCAGAACGAATTTTTGGCCTTTGAAAGGGAAATGACTCACCTGTTCTTTTCTCTGGTTAAATTTAGCTATGGGTACAGCTGCATTATTTTCTCTGCAGTGATTCTAGGAAAAAACTAGTCAGTCCTGGATCTTGAAAATGGTTTCGCTTACATTAGTGAATGGCTGAAAAAATATTTTGAGGTTTGCACATTTAGGATGACATATAAAATTAGTATTGAATACTAAGAGACTGTCCCTAAACTGTATTACAATATGACAGTATAAATACAATTCAAGAACTGTGTGCCAGGATTTTGCATATTGTTTCTTTTAACTGTTGTTTTTTATTTTAATTTTAGATTGCTTTGGATAAAAGTAAGACGATTATGGAAAAATATACAGCAAAATGTTGGAATTCTATTGCAGATAGAGATCAATTTTGGAAAGAATCATAGCTACAACTCAGGAGCTCTCTAGTAATATTTTTAGAGAAAAATTGGGGACAGGTATTTATAGAACTGATGAAGTATGGTGGGAAGGGAAGCACAGCTTTTTTTTAAATTGAATTTTTAAAAATGAAATATTCTGGTTTTGAGCAAGTTACAAAACAAATACACAAACAAATGAAATTTCAACTAATGCTCTTATTAATGCTCCACAGAAGCACTGATAGAACTAGGAAAATGACTGTTACCTACCTTGATATTGGAAAACCACAGGTCATTTTCATGCAGTGTAGCCACATAAACAGAAGTAAGAAGTCCAAGAGAGATGGCAACAATTCCACCAACAATTATTGAGAGTATGTTCCACAGCTTTCCACCTGTAGGATCTTGGAAGAGAAATATTTCAGTCTGTAATTGTGAAACACGTAACTGAACCCATGGGAATTTTGGAAAGCCATTTATACATTGCCTATGCTAGTCCAGTTTACATTCTGCAGGTAACAGGACACCTGGTTTTAACACATCCTTATAGAGATGTGTTTTTTATTTTCTCATATAGGAAAATCAGAGTATTTTATTTACATACAAAGTGAAATAAAGTGTGCCTTAATTGGTACACTTTTAACTTAAGAACACCATGATCCTATACAAGTTTAGCTCAATGGCACAACTAATTTGTAAATCTGATTTGGAATATCTTCCAGAGCTTTTAAAACTCAAGCAATACAGGACGACTGTAAATACCCACAAAGAGACTGAGCAGCAGCCAAAGCAGCCTTTGATTAGGGTGTCATGCTTTGAACTGCAGATGGCTCCTGCTGACATCGGAGCAAGGTCAGGGAAGGGATGATGGCAGAGCAAGGATGTGTTCCTAGGTACCTCCAGCCCTCCACTGTACACTGACATTCCAGGGGTTGAGTTTGTTGGAGTTTTGTTTGTTCTTATAATGTTGATGTAAGGTTTAATAAGGATTAGGGATCTGGAACTGTATCTTTGAAAAGGCTGTTTCACACTGTGTGTGACATCTGCTTAAGGGTTCCAACCATGCAGTTCCATGGAACTGAGGGCTGGGCTGCAGGGGAACTATGTTCACTCTCCCTTTTTGTATATAGCCTAAGTGTATTTGTGCACAAACAACAATGTAACTTTCCTTTTATCTGCCCAAATGCAGAGAAACATTTAGAATTTAGATCAAAACATCCCTTACAGTAAGTTAATTTAAAAATCCCCCCAAAAAACAACAAACTTTGTCACCTCTAAAGCATAGTTTCATACAAAAATGTTGTCAGAACGTCATTACTTGAACAGATCCTGGAATTAAGACACTTAATGTCTCTCTTTTAAATTTACCTAACTAGCGTCCTAAAAATTAAAAAGCAAAAGTTTGCAGTTAAATTCAGACCTTACGTGCAACCTGCCTATATTTAATTACATCTCATCAGTTGTCTTCAAATCCTTTTATGCTGCCAATGATTTGAACTGGAATTCTTTTAAGAACTTTGGATGGTTACACACAATCTGATAGTGTGCCACTTCTAATAAATGGAAAAAAAAATTGTTCTCACCAATTTAAATTAGGATTTGAAAACAAAGATATGATTGACATGCAGCAATCTGCACAAGACCTCCGTCTCATCCAATTAATTTTGGTGATATTCAAGTACGGAAATGCATTTGGCACATACCTAGTTCTGACCTGTGCTTAGGACAGATCAAAAGCTAAACACTACTAAAAAGCCACAATGTCACTTTTCATCACCCACCAGATGGAACTTTCCCATCAGGCTTCACATTTGTCTCCTCCGAAGGATGATCTTCAGCCGCTTCTGTGCCTTTTCCAACCCTTCTCTGTCTTATGGGTGTCATGATGTCAGTCACTTTAATTCATTATTCTGCAGCCTGACTCCTAAATGGACACACACAAGCAATTCATCTTCCCACCCCAACAACCACTTGATACTGTATGAAATATGTGAAAATAAAACCACATCTCACTGACACTGCAGACGTTGACTTACAGAACTCTACTGTGTACCTAAAATCTATCTTACCAAAATGCAAGATTTTTCTTTAAATCCATACCACTGAGAGAGCAAATGAAAGTAGAGAAAACATTATCTTAAATTTAGAAAGACTTATGTTCACCATTTTACATACTTTTGGAAAGGTTTTCAGAATGAGTCATTCTTTTGACTGTCCTCAGTTTTTTAGCCCTTGACTGAAAATGCACAGCAGGCTTCCCTTTTTAAAAAAGTCTAAGCCCTTCAATGAAAAATTAGTCCTTTCAGGGTATTTTAGATGGGTGCCTAAAATATGAAGCCAGTCACTGAAATCCTGGCTTTCAGGAAATCCCAAAAAAAGGGGGCCAAAATATGCAAAAATGATGCTACAGAACACGTGTTACAAAAAACTAGAGACAGCATTAAAAAAATACTTGGTAATTCATATACCACAGGATTTGAGAACATCACAAGCCAGAAAGCTCAGCCAGTCCTTGCCCTGTGCATCGCCGGGCGCTCTCAGCTGCCCGAGCACGGTCCATGCACAGCACTGCCCTGGCCCCACGCTCTGCACCGGGCAATCGGTGCCATCGCACCCCGACGGCAAACCCCGCTCCGTGACAGCCCACGGCAAACCCCGCTCCGTGACACTCCCACGGCAAACCCCGCTCCGTGACACCCCACGGCAAACCCCGCTCCGTGACAGCCCACGGCAAACCCCGCTCCGTGACACTCCCACGGCAAACCCCGCTCCGTGACAC
>VZTJ01003885.1:1442673-1466208 GCA_013397795.1 Orthonyx spaldingii | reverse complement strand
CCCTGCTGGGGAACGGGGCCGTGGGGCCCGGCAGCGGGGCCGCTCCCCCCGAGGGTCGCGCTGTCCGCCGGCTCGAGCCGCGGGGAGGATGCTGTGCTAAAATAGTGCCCTACAGTTTATTTGTAATGTTTTTTTAATCTATCCCTCCCCCCCCCCGCCCCCGATATAGTACCATATATGTGTGATTTTAAAATTGAAATTAGTGCTGCGTGTTCTGTTCAACTCATTATAAGCTCCATTGTATTTCTTGCTTAACTGCACCATAAATGTTTAAAGGGGGAAAAGACCTTTTGTAGCTGGAAGATAATGGTAATACCAGACTTTGTTCTACTTAATGGGTACAACCTACCCCTGCAATAAGTCTTTATTGTAAGTTTTATTTGCATTGTCTTTAGTTGTTGTAGAAAAAAAACATGCCCCGTGAAGCCATAACCAACACACTGACTCCAGGTCCTATCACAGAACTTGACAGTACAGCAATACTTTTTTTTTTCTCTCTCATCCCACAACCTTGGTGCATTGAAAAACTGAGTATTTTGAGCAGGAGCAGCCATGAATTAATAGAAAGCATGTTCAGAGACACCAAGAAAACTGTATGTAGTAATCATCCTGGTCATTCTGAACTTTGAAGCCATTGACACTAGAAATTGGGAAAATTTTCTGTATCTGCTCTGCAGGCTTAGAATGTTTTGTAAGTATTTGTTTGAATCAACAGAATTATCTTACTTCCTCTCATTAAGCCTTCCAAATAGTTTAACATTTCTGCTGTAAGTCAATTTACAGCCATACTTGTTTATTTTGTTTTTTTTGGGTTTTGTTTGTTTGTTTTGGTTCGTTGGGTTGGGTTTTTTTTTTTGTTTGTTTCATTTGGGGATTTTTTTGGTTTGTTTTTGGTTGGTTTTTTTGAGCAATAAGGCAGGTCATACATTCGTGGGGAATGCTTAAACTAAGAATGAATTATTATGGGCCCTGTAATAGGCATTAGATTTACCTTGCCTTTATCACTGCCACATCAGATGTCCATGTGTTTGTTGCAATGAACACATTGTATGCATACAAGAAATTTTACAGTGTAAATAAACACCTTGTGTTCCCTGTGTGTGTGTAGGTTTTAGTGTAAAGCAGATAATGTACTTATATTTCTAAGAAAGGGGATGCTGTGGAAGATACTTGCTGGAATAAAAATTCTGCTTATCTGCTCCCTGTAAAGAGGCCAACGTGAAGTAAATTCTACAAGAACAAGAAGTTACAGAAATGGTTTAGAAAACATAAGCAGGGAAGAGCTTTAGAAATCCCTGAGAAGGGGGGAGTTGCCTTAATTCTCCTGCGTTTTATGACCCTGTGCATGGATAGAATGGATTTGTATGTGGTAAGTTACTATGGTCAGCTGAAGTTTTCCATTGCACAGGACCAGCAGTGCAAATCTCACGGACATTCCAGAAGTACTAACACAACCTACAGTGCAGAGTAGTGTTATTAGAACCAAAAAGTTTGTATATGTTCTACACAGCCTTACACAGCTGTTAATGTGTGTTAATGCTCAGCTATCACCTTCCTTTAGAAATACACCTGTTGTTCAAGTTTCAAATAGCAGAAGATTAGATAGTAGGGGAAATAAAAAATTCATTTTGCCTCAATTCTGTATATTTTAATAAGTCATTTTCTGTTGCAATAACTGTTTAAGTACAGTATTAGAAAGAAATGGAGTTATTATTTAACATATTCTCACTGAAACAATTTATTAGTAAGGCAACATGTCTGTTGATAGAAATTTAATGTTTCAAGTTATGAGAATACAGACAAACTAAAGAGCTTCCAGATTGATATTAATATCTGAAAATTGTATTATAAAATGTAAATTAAAATTCACCAAACTGTAGCTTGCAATCACTAATACTGATAATTATATCATTACTGTATTGTTATAGTACTGTTGCAATGCTGGCTTTTTCCTTGCCAAAATAACAAAAGGCTATTTAACAATATTCTGTTTGCTCAGTCTGTTCCAACTAGATTGAAGTAGCAGAGTCTTCATGTTAGTACTGAGTCACCCATAATCCCAGCAAATGCCAAACATCTGCAAACCACAGTGTATAGGAAATGGTTGGAAGAAACTTTAAATTCAGTTTATTTGCCTTTTCTCTTGGATTGTCACATTCAGTACTGTAGAAAGAGTTACCATGAACTAGAAAAGCAGGAGGGCTCAAGTTCTGCCCCAGCACATTTTAAATCTAAACCTGCAGTGCTTTGAGTTGCTGTTCAGCACCCATGTGGTGTGTGGCAAACAAGCCACATTTCTGGGTTCTGCCTTTTCTCAACTTTTAAAGTTTTTCAGGGTCCTGAGGTTTTTGCTTTTGGGCAAAAGAATCTTGGTTTTACCAGTTGTGAATTTTGTTACCTAGCTCCATCTTAGGCCAGGCCAGTTCTAATGGTGTCTCCCTCCCTGAGTGGCTCAGTGTGACAGCTCTTTCCAAACACACCCAGAAGGGATGCAAAACAAAAGCACAGTGTGGTGCATCAACTTTCTGCAGCAATTCCAACCCTAAACCCTTGCCAAAGATCTAGGACAGAGTGATTAAATCCCACTGATGTGGGGCAGGGCTCTCTCCTTTTCTCCCAGTTCCCAGGGGCGTTGCAATCATCCCAGCCCTGTTTGTGATCACACACAACCAGGTTATTCATAGGGGGAAGAGACTTGTGATGAGGCTCTTGTGCTTTCTGCAGCTGAAGTGAGGGAGGTGTTTTAGCCCAGTGAACATCCTGGATGTTCATATTGTACTACAGAGACCTTTTTTCCCAGGTTTTGATTAGAGGAAATGTGAAAAAGCTGCATGACACAGCATTCTGTAACATTGCATCTAAACCCATTTGTAGTTCCAGCTTTTATTTCAATGTATTTAGCCGTGGGCCCTAAGAAAAACAAGAAAATGGCAAAAGATTGCTTGTTTATGTAACTGTAAACCATGCTGATACCAGCAGTGGGTATTCTGGCCATACTCTCTCTTTTCTCCCCAGCAACACCAACTGACTTTATTTTTTTCCTGAGAAAGATGGGAAGAAAAGCTCCAGCAAAGGCCAAGAAATATGCTGTATATTTAAAAATAGGTTTCAAGATATGTTTTAGCTTATGTGATAGAAAAGTAAAAGTCAATCACCTGAAAAAAAAACTATTTAAGGCTTTCACTCTTATTTAAATTAGGGAGAAAAATCCCACAAGTTTCATTATGAATTTTGAATTTGCAGTTCTTTCCTTCAGCACGGTGCCATCCTAACTGCCTGCAGGCTTACAAATACTTTGACTTAATAGTTTCATATTTCTTCACCACACTTACTTGGATAAAACTTGTATTAGCAGTGTTAAAACTAGGAATAGCAGCTAATGCTAATAATTTCATACAAGAGTAAGGAATGGCAGTAAAGTATTTCAAATACTTTTTGACTTAGATTTCCCTCTCTCTAAACACTGGTTCAGTGTTTGGATTTTCCATATTCCTATTTCATAGAGGTCAAATAAAAGTGACTAAAGCGTTTAACAAAAAAAAAGTTTATTACCAAAATACAATATTAAAGTCAATACGTGACAAACTCCTGTAAAGCAAAATAAATTATTCTACCATTGTACAGTATTCCAGAAGGTAGTTGAAGTAGTACTACAGACTTTGCTTCATAGTTCCAAAGAGTCACCTATCAGGAACACAATCCTAGAGAGAGCTTAAGGCATGCAGCTTAATGTGCTGGATAACTTTATAAAACAAAACTCATCCTATTTAGTAAGATACAGTATCAGAATTAACTGCAGTCTTTACATGTCAGTTTTCTAAATTTTTTTATACTTTGGCTATAAAAGCAGTGCCATAGTGTTACAATACCTTTTCTTAAAAAAATACATGTACCCATGTCCATGAATATCAAATGCAAATGTAAATTTCTATTAAATATATCTTAACAAATGTTACTTTGAGCACCAACTGTACATTTCTTCAAATGATTAAATAAGTGCTTATGAAAGAGGAAAATACAATAACTCTGACTGAATCCCACTCTATTTTTCCAGGCCAAGCATAAATCAGGAAGATGAAATATGCACCCACTTTTCAGTACAGCCAAGTACAAAGTTTGTTCTTTAGTGGAAGTACAGGCATTGCAAACAAAGCTGCAAGTTACAGTTTGTATCACAGAATAAAATCTAATTTAAACAAAAAACATTTGAATAGCTGATCACCTGATAGTGCTGTGACAGAAGAGACAAAAATATTTTAAAAGCTTCAAGAAAGGGGAAATTTGCAGCGTTAGTGACTTTGAAATGTGCTTAAAACCCCTTAAAAAACATGCAACCAAGCCAGCCATACACTTTTGAAAGCAGATAACCTGAGAAACAATTTGGTTTCAGAAAAACTAAGTCTATAATTATTTCACATGCAGAACTTCTGACAAAGTCCATGGGAATTGTGAGTGGGTAACTAATCGCAAGCAGCATGGAGACAGCTAAAAACAGTAAATCTGTGCATATGGGAAAGAATTCTTTGTTGGCATTTGTCAGGATTAATAATGGTTCTCAGAGGCAAGTAGCTTTCCACTGTTTTACAGGAACACATGGTCAAAAAGAACAAAACAACAAGATGGCAAAGAACAACTGTGAATAGACACATCCTGCTTAGTAATGCCATGACACTGATTCCTGGTGCACAGAATGCTGCAAGGGTAGCTTCCACACACACCAAAGCTGTTCATTTTGGTTCAAGGTTACTGGCTTTTTAACTCTTGGTTCACTGCCATCTCCTTCTTAGCTTATGAATGCAAGTTTCTCATTAGTTATCTTTCACTAGCTGAGCAACTTTAACCTAATTATCCCTTTACACAAAAAATAACAGTGTGGTAAATATTGTTTCTGTGAATACTGACTGGTAGTTTAGCATTACTAGGGATCTCTCTGTCCTTTAATTTTTTCAACAAATGGGATTTCTGACTGAGAAATTGAGATATATTCCAGATAATGTAGTATTTTCACATTAATTCCCTACTGAAGGTAAAACAGCAGTGTCAGTAAGACAGTGTGAATATCCCATTAAGTTTATTATCTCCACTTGAATTTGGGACCATGTAAATAAATAATGTATTTTTCAAATATAAAATCCATCTGGAGGAATATGAAAAATAACTATTAACTGAAAATAATGTATAATTAACTTCACATATGTATTTAAAGTATCTCAGAAATTCAACACAAAAATGTTTTGACCGTATATCCTGACCAATTCTTCAAGTCAAATGTGTACTTTCTGCTATCTAATTTATAAACAAAATAATATCTCTTTAATCCAAAAGAAGAAGTCAAATTGAGGAAATCTCTTGAAAACAAATATCAAATGTACTAGAAGTCTTAGTGCTTTTACCCTGGCCTTTCCACTTTGTGCTGCTTCATGAAGCTGTGACTTCTGTTACTGTTTTCTTTTCCTGGTTGCCACTTCCAGGCAGTGCTAGCACAATACAGACACTCCATGTGCCAGCCTCTCACATTTACAGCTGCAGCTGATCCCTGCTGGCAGAAGGGTGTAAATAAAGGAACCAGAAACCACTGTTTTCCTAAGAGTAATGAACTTTGTAAGTCCTGAGCTACTAAAAAACAGGTCAGTGCCTCTGTGTCAGCACTAGGCAAGGTGCTGTGCGTCTGCCACTCACTGAAAGCAGGAATTCATGCCTCAACTAGAAACTTCAAATCTGGCTGCTAAAGGGCTTCTTAAGATGTGCTACTACACTTGATGAATCTTTCAAAAAACTAGGTAATTAGCCAGTGTAATAATATTCCACACTGATACACAGGTGAGTATCTACTACTGCCAACTGCTGTAACTGTAAAAACAACAACAAACCAAAAAAATCCCCACACTGTAATTTCAGAAGCTAAAGGTTTTAAAAGGGTGAGATTTCTATGTGTTTCTTAGACAACAAAGTAATCTCTAATGCCCTTTATCAAGCTGTACTATAGGCACTAGTAAAATTTATTCAGTAAGTGACTGGATACAGCTTTAGCTTAAGACATTGTTTGTCATTTCTTTTTTAAAGTATGATTTTCTACAGGAATATTATCTTTCAGCTCATTATTTCTACAGTTACAACTCTGACAGACAAGTGGGAAATTTGGCCAGCCAGTGGCATTTCAAAGATTGCCAAAGCACGTAGGCGTTTCTTAAAATCCCAATTTGTGATCACCTACATCTTTTGGAACCGACATAGATTTAATCTACATCACTTTGTGGCAATTCTTGTTAATATCTTGTTCTCATTAAAAACATTGCTCATGCATACTGCAAAATAATCACCACAAATGGGAAGTGACATTATAAGTGTTTCTTTTTTTAAATAATTTGGCTGAATGTTTCAAGAAAACCGTTAAGAAACAACAGGTTATTGTTATAAAAAATAATCTGTTACACACTGTGAGTTGAGAAGACAGCAGTTTTGTGGTTAGGAGCCAATCAAACAAATAGTTATTAACAAAATGTTTCAAGGCCCTTCACCTGCTGCTGCTCTAAGTCGATGGAAAGGATGGAAGTCTTTGTTGAAAAATGACTTGGGAGTTTGTAAGGCCTTAAAAATGGACTGGGAAAATGGAACTCCAGCGTGTGCATGCAACACACACAGGCCCTGGCCCACCTCCCCTCTCCCCACCTTCCAGAATCCAGGCAGGGGGATTTACCAGATCATCTTGTAACATTTTTATCTAACCTGCTGCCAGATCATCTTTCAAAAAAGAGGGTAAAAAAGTTCTTTGCTGAATTACTTGGGAAACAACAAAGAGGGAAGAAGAAAAAAGCTTTTCAAGTGATTCAAAGCTTTCACACCTTTGGGTTTTAAAGTACTGTGCTAATGCATTATTACTGACTAGTACCTGACAGGAAAAGGAAAAAACCAACAATCCTACATTCTTGGCACCATATAAAGAAGTAACAGGTTAAAATGGATCATTCTATTCTCCACACCTTATATTTATCTCTTAAATGATTCATCAGTCCCAGGTTAAAACACTGTACTCCTACCGAAACAAGAACTCAGGATGGCAACTCAAGTTTTGCTTGCAATTCTTCTCTTTAGCAAGTTTCTCAGGCAAAAATTAGCAAAGAAAGAAAATATTCACTCTAGGAAATCCTCTCTTAACTTACTGCTTCACCTAGTTTGTATTCTGAGCTGTGCTGTGGTCCTTGTTTAGAATGATGTTTATGATTTCACCCTCATGTTCTTTCATATGATCCAGCAGATTTTCTTTGTTGGTAGACTCAAAACCACAAATGCAGCAGCAGAAGAGAAGAACACAGTATTCTGTGCCAAGACGGGGTAGAGTGGAGTTCTTTTCTAAACTGCATGAGGTATTCATCAAGTTAGGTTTTTCATTTTCATCAGAACCTGAAATTTCATTTGTAGTCTGGTTAATTGACTCTGTCAAAGACACCAAGTTGTCTGAACTTCCTAGTATAGGTACTGTACTTTCATCTGTGCCTTCTAATAAGGTTTTGTCAGTGAGCTGTCCTTGAAACCTGAAATAATAATAAAAGCCAAAACAAATATTAAAATATACAGCTGTTGCTTTTTCATAGGAACTTTATTTTGGATCAGGGTTGAATCTTTTGAAAGATAATAGGGCTTGATGGTAAATCAGACATACCTACTGCTTTGTGAAATTGCATCATTAATAGCCTTGTTCACTTGTTCATAGTTATAATTTTGGTCACTTGCATGTTTCCACATGTGGGACTTCAGGGATGGAGGATGGCTACATACATATCCACAGAGAGAACATCTGGGGGAAAAAAATGGAGAAGGAAAAAGAGAAACATTTAGAAGGTAAATTTGAGTAGTTTAGTAATGGTTTAGTTCTTCTAAAACGATGGGTAAGCAGAGAGATCCATGTGAACCTTCTTCTTGGTCCCCCTTTTCAGTATCATAACTAAATCATGATAGTTGGCAGAGTTTCATCCTGAAATTGAAGACTATTTTTAGGGTCTGAGGATTTTTAAATCTAATTTTTTTGATTTCCTAAACAACTGAATGAAAATCTTACCTGTTTGGCCTGTTAAAACTGTTTGAACACTGCAGAAATGCAGTATTTCTGATGAGTGCAGAAACACGGCATCTGGCAGGGAGGTAGTGAGCTCTCTCTCCCATTGCTCTGAACCAAGCAGGAGCTGTGTAATTAGCACTAATTATGTCAATTGAACTAATACAGTCCTTCCTGGTGTAGCAGGTATTAGTTTATTAAAGATCACAGAGTTGTTGCAGTTGGAAGAGACCTCTTGAGGTCACCTAGTCCAACCCAGCCCCTCAAGCAGGAGCAGCTACAGCAGGTTGCTGAGGACAGGCCAGGTTCTGAATATATTCACAGATCAAGACTCAGACAGGTGATGATTTTCTCCACAGAGGTTTCCATCAGCTCAAGTACCACAAGACTTAATTTTCTATTTCCCTGTAAAACACCATCTTATGCAGTAAAGAACAAAACCTTGAAGAATAAATCCCATTTACAGAGAGATGCTGTGTATATTTATGGACAGAAATAACCCAAGACTGATCAAATCCTGTACAACCCTTTTCATGCATGGATAAACATCAGGGGAGGGTTTTTTAATGTGTTTTCTAAGATGAGAAATAAGTCACCTCAGAATGAAGGACATGAGCGATACTGCATGACATCACTTCAGAGCAGGATCTATCTTTTTGTCTTTTCGACAAAAAAGCTTCTTTGCTCAGCTACCTGCTACTTTGGAAGGCTTCAGTTCCCCAAATCCCATGGAAAAGATCACAGTCAACTGAAGGTGACCTTGTACTAATAAATTATAACTAGGAATGCATCTCTGCTCAAGCAATGTGATCACAATGTGTTACTATGAGTCTGTTAAAATTACCACAATCCAAGTAAGTTTTTGTACATTTTAAGGACTTTTTCAGAAATAAAACCTGGAAACACAGGAAAGCCAACCTAAAACCAAATTATACACCAAAATCCAGTAAGGTTTTACAACTTTTCTTAATGACAGTAGGGTATAGTCCTTAAATGCTCTGTAAATAATCATATACAGGAAACTATTTCTGCTCAGCAGAAGATTGCAGAGAACAGCAAAAATCTCCCAAGTTAGGTGAAAACACAATACATTACCTTGCTTATGTAGCAATACAATTCTGTCCTGCTGGGGAACAACTGGCATGTCCTTCTAGCTCACTTTTCTCTACTGCTTGGTTTGGAATGTAGGATCCTATTTGTCTCTTTTCCTTCTAATTTGGAGCCTTACAAAGAGAATGGATGCTTTCCAAGATAGGTGGGTTCATTCTCAGATTGGGAATCTTAGTATCTCTAATAAGTGTCCATTTTTAGCTCCCTTTAAATACTCTCATTTTTTGAAGCTCATTAATTTACTCAGGTGATTTACTAATAAAATTTACTTGGCTGAGAACAGTATCTGATGAGCCAAATGCTGTTGACTGTTTTAGCATGCAGCTCGAATCAGACACAGAAACTCCAACAGCTTTGAGCTGCTGCACTACAGTTAATGATCATATACTTACAGTATAGTTACAGTATATGCAACACATTCTCAGGGAAACAAAATTCTTTACCATGGAGTTTAGCAGTAGAAGCCTTTCAATTCCATAGCATGACTTGCTCTACTGGTTGACTTGTGCTGAATTATTGAACTTTGCTGTTCAGGTATATTCTGCATTGATATACTGAGGAAACAATTATCTTGCAGCTTTGGATAGACGAGTTCCTTGGGGATCAGGGACCAAAGTGTGGGGGTTTTCAGTAATCTCTGGTAATACCAGGAGCACTCAGCAGTACTGTGGGAAGTATGACAGCTGAGCAAATAGAACTTAATGCTTTGAGGAACATTTTGGGGAAAAATGCAGTGGAAGAACTTTTAAGTCGTAGAAGCAGCTTTACTTGAGAAGAAACCTTTATGTGAGTGTGCTTTACTTGGATTCTTCATATTGCTTTTAAAATCTTCCATTAAGAAATGTTCAGAATATTCCCTGTTTTCTTTCCTTTCCCGTCCCAGCTTCTGTTTTTTGTTGCAAATTAGTAGTAGACAATTCCACATATTTGTGCCAACTTTCTCACATATATATAAACAACCCATATCTATGGACAGACTGTAATATCTATTCATACTAATTCTTAACCAGGTGATGCCAACCTGGATTCCAACTGACCTGTACATGCAAAGACTGTGCCTAGACTGGGATATTAAACACAGCCAGGGAACATTCCTGGATACTGGAATTTACCCATCTATAATGCTAAATTTTAGGAGTGCCACAGCGTGGTTTTGGCACATAAAATCTCCCAAACAATTCCAGGCATGCTTTGGTAATTAATATGGCCCAGAAACTACTTGCAATAGGCAGTTTGTGTTCAACCATCATGTTCTGGAAAGCAAAAGTTGAATGCTGTCCCAGAGGGAAGCTATGGACATGTTTAATCAGCCAGCAGAAGCATCATCTGGGAATGCCATGGCAAATCGGTCAAAAAAACCCAAACAACCCCAAACAACTCTCTGGAACAAAGAATGACTCAGGAGGGAAGGTAACAGAATCTGAACACTGCTTTAAGGTAACAAAATCCCCGCTGTCAGAGGTTTTTGCCACGTGAGCCCGTTACATACTTGTACTGTTCCAAGAGCTGCACTGCCTGATGCTCCTGGGGGTGCCGCCTCATGTGGCACTTCAAGCTATTCATATTTGTGGTGGCGAAGTCACACACGCGACATCTGAAGAGACAACAACAAGTGAACTAATCTGACAATTCTCTGCTGACACTCTTCCAAACCCCAAAATCTACCAGAGTGCAAAGGTACCTAGACAGACTACAGCTGAGGACTAAAAATATTTGCAGAAGTCCAAGGGATGATTGACCTGCAGTTGTTGGGCAGTGGGAATCTTTTGCAGCCCAAAAAAGCCTGCACCTTTCAGAAAGCATCACCAGGCATACAGGTCATGTTTCTTCCTGGAATCTCTCTTGAGCACCTGACCTGATGTGGGTAAGCAGCACCAAGCACAAGGGAGGTGAGGATGCAGGTGGCTGGGTGCAGCCCTACCAAAGGCCTTAGAGCTGCAGGGGATGGAGTGTATTTAGACAAGAGCTTTGCTCCTCAAGAATATGTGCTCTACTTAATGCAACAGCAATGTGCTCATGACATTGTCAAAGCCAAACTAGTAATAAAACATCTAAGTTCCAGGGCTTTATTGCTGAAAAAGAAGTCAGTGACAAGATGAACATATTCAGATTTAAGTTCCCTAAGTATGTCACATCATGCAGTTCAAATTGTTATTTTGGTTTTTTTTTTACTTCTGTCACAATATCTTTGTGTAACACCAATACCTAAAGCATTCTGGATCTAAATTTAGATCCATGGATTTAGATCCCAAAGTATTACACAAATTCCATGTTATTCATAAATATCAATATACTACCATACAACCATCCTGTATCTACCATATTAAAACAAAAACCATCAAGCTCAGCTAAAACTCTTATGTATTTTTTTAAACTTCAGATGTTTCTTGTTTTGCAACGGTAAGATGTCCAGTTATAAAGTCTGATACATAGTGTGAAGTGCACTTCACAGTTTGAGACTGCAGGATACTTAGCCTGAGAAGACTCATTATATTTTTGAAAGGATTTAATTGTGCAGTATTAAAATCCAAAATGTATCAAATCTACAAAAACATATCATTTTAGGCTGCACAGCTTAGTTCCCAGAAAGTTTTGTCAAACAAATAATAAAATATATTTACAGCTCTCAAAATGGCAGCAATACATTACGTTGCTGTTTGATTCTATGGGAGGCTTGAGGAATTCATGTTTGAGAAGGAGAAATACCATAAATACTGGATCATTACAGTTTTCAGACTGTGGCTTAAGTATCCTGCCAGGTTTTCAGATTTGTCTAAGGGGTTTATGAAAAAATAGTAAGAAAAGCAAGGCAGATGGGTAGGTTTGTATTTAGTATGCAGCAGTCTGTATCACCAGTGGAAAATTTCCAAGGGTTCCTAAATCACAACAGGCTGCTAACACCAATTTGAAAACTACCACGTACAAGACATGTATCTGCTGCTCCAACCTCACTAAGTAATAAATAATGGTAATAGTGAAGGTTCCAAGGAGAAAAACAATCTATTTGTATTCCACACTTGCTCTCTGAGTAAACGTCTCGTGAACTTTTGCCGGTGTTATGGGTTATCATTATAAAGCACAAATCAAAATACAACATGTCTTCTGGGTTTGTTTATCCAAAAGAGAGTCCCTGGCTTAGCTCAGCAACTCAAGGTGTTGAGTTTCCAGAACTTACATTAAAAAGATAGAAGTGTATCAGCTCAGCAAGTCCATTGACTCAGATCTATTTTCCAGCCACTAGAGAGGGACAGAGATCCACACTGCAGGAGCGCAGATTGAATTTGCAGGAATTTATGCGGCAACCAATAGGAGAATGCAGGATTTATTTTTTTGCCGGGGACCTCAGCTGTAGCATTACATGTGATTTTATACACCCAAGTTTCTATATAAATCCATATGATGCCCTTGTAGAAAACTTATAAAATATGATCCTAAGTGAGTATGTTACTATTGTTTAAAACCAGTGAAAAAGATGAGGCAATTAGTGACAAGACAAGGGCAGAACTTTGCCACACTCTGTAGCAGCCAATGTGTAAAGCAGCAATGTGACAATGGAGAACATTTCTCAATAAAGCAAATCCAAAATGAACTTAGATGTGCAAGGACTTTGAAAAATATATTATTACTGTTAGCCAAAGTCCAATATTACAATGTAATTATTTCCCTCTCCACATGTGAATGCTTCAAACTGAAAACAAGCTGCAGCCTGCCACAGCAAAGATGTATTCTGGAAAAATTAGCAAATCTTAATTACTTGGTTTGAGTCAACCAACAAGTGTGACTCCTTCAAAATTGCAGTAAAATACTGTAATTGCAGTTCTTCACCAACACCTTTCACAACTGCAGGGGCAGTTCTGTAACCCTGGCAGAGGCAAGGCAGGCCCTGCCCCAGCAGCAGCAGCAGCGCCAGGCGCTCACCTGTATGGCTTGTCCGAGTTGTGGATCCGCCGGTGGTTCCGCACTCCAACGTAGGTGGTGCTGGTGTAGTCACACACATCACACCTGAACAGCTTCTGAACTGCAGACTTGCTTCCTATTGAAACAAAATTCACTGTTTTAGAGAGCTGCACTCAACACTGGAAGGAATTCGTGGCTTATAATTTCATCACAACTGAATTATGAAACACGAATTAACATTTTTAAGTAATAGTTTTGAATGTTGATAAATATTTAATACTTTTAAAGAATTACACAGGCAATGGACATGGAGATAATAAAGGTATGGATTATTTTACCATGCTGTTCTGCATTTGCCCTGCCATTTACTGGAATTATTAACATTTTAGGAAAAGACATTCTTTCTCTCTATGTGGACACTTCCCTTCTCCCTGCAGTTGGGTAAAATCCTGTGTTACAGCAAAAGGTGATAAAATGTGGAACTGCTGAACCCAGCAGTTTCACTGCTGTGCAGAATGCATCAAATCAAAGGAAGAGATTTGTATTGGGGATTGAGAAAGGATGAGTTTCAAACTGGCAAGCACAGGAAAGAAAAGCAAAAGACCTCCCAAAGCCTCTAAATCCTCTTTATCATCCAACATGCAGTCACACTTTCTGAAAGATATGAGAGGATAAAAAAAATAGATATTGACCAGATGTCTTAATAAATAATTTGGAACTTCTCCAAATTACTAAAAAGCAATTGCAACAAAAGTAATTTTTTCCTTCCAGAATGAAAAAGACTTGTGAAAAATTAATGGTTGCAGAGACAAAGGCTAATGACTCCTTAAACACAGGAAAATGTGTGCCCATGAGTGCACAGTTAGAATATTTTTGAGATGTAAGTGTGTACACTTAAACAGCCCTGTTCCTGCTCCCTCACTGAATAATGGGACTGATTTGGGTTAAGATATTAACATTTGGGAAGAGGGATGGCATTTTTTATGCAGGTAATTTCCCCACTCCAGCCTATCATGCTGCACCTCATGCACTTTTTTTTAGACTGAATTTTCTCATTATCAAAACAATTAAGAGTCATTACATTAAAATTAAGAGTCATTACAGTAAAACTCTTTTAAGGAGACATTTCTTTTCCCACAGGCAGGCACTGAATTATGCCAAAAAGAGTTCTAGATATATTATTCTGATGGATACAGTCACACAGCTAACTTGAACAGTAAGGGAAAATTACAACTAATTAAACTTTCACTCCAAAATTTAGCACTTTTCGTTCAAGATGCAAAGTAATTAGGTAAGGCTGATAACCCCAGAGGGTGAAGAATATATAGCATATCATATAAAATAAAATGATACTCTGAAACAAAATTGCAATATTTCTATGTGTACCAAGATAACTGAAAATATATTTCCTATTTTTCATTCTAAAACATGACACAGTGCTCACTCTTTAGCATTCTTATAAGAAGTGATATGGAAGTAATAGACAATAGGCACTCTTTGCAAGTTAACCTTAAAGCAAAATATATTGGAATTTTTCCTACAATATGCTCATAGGGTAAAATTTATTAATTTTGTTTTTCCGTTAATGTAAATTATCAAAACAATTCTAATTACTTACTTGAAGACTTTGGAATTTATATTTCTACATTATTCTTTTATGAAAGCACAACCACGTAGGAGACCTCAAGTGGATCAAGGACACTCACTGGGCTGCAGATCCATGGGAGAGCAGGGGCTTTGCTCTGCTTGAAGGAGTTTTCCATCTTAAATTCTGCAGCTTTAGAATAAACTACTTCCAAATGTATTTTCTGTTATGAATTTGGTATTTTAGTGGGCAGGCAGTTTAAAACCACCAGTATCTAATGAGATTTTTAAAGCATTATGCAAACATATTAGCTACAGCATAGTTCTAAGAGGCTCAAACCCAGCAGCACACTTAGGAGCAATTATTTATACCAATCACTACTTTATATTTATTCCTTCCACAAAATGCACATAAATTATAATACATCATATAGTCTCTTGCTGTTACAAAATAGCACTCGTGTCCCTCATCCCCTCCACTGGCTCATTTCTTGTGGGTTTGGGGCTTGTTTTCCTTTCTGGATGGAGAATATCAGGTCTCCTACAAGTGAATATGGAAATGACAGATCTTTGTTGCAGCAGCAGTAACAGGTGCTCCTGTAATGCTGCTTATTACCCTATTCCTTCATTATTAGACATTTACAATCCGATCATATCCAGTGTCATAATGCTCCTTTTAATTTATTGTACAACCATGATGAATAAAGAGACTTTTAGGACTAACTATTTCATAAACAAGAAATGAAACTGTTCCAGCTCAGGCATCTTTCACATAAACAGATGCTGTGCCATAAACTTCTTTTGTTTTGTGTTGCTTTATAGGGATGACATCTGTTTGACAAGAGATTGCTGTACTGCAGTGGTGCTGCAATTTGGTTATAAATTGGTTCTGAAATAATTTAAGCATTCCACAGTATGAGTTAATAAAAGTTTAAAAGGAGAACTGTTTTCATTCAAGCCACATTGCTGAATTTCATGTGGGGTAAACAATCAATTAAAGTGCACGGCTGTAACACTTGTAGAAGATAATAATGAGAAAAAAATGTTTATAAAAACATCTCTAAATTAATTGAAAGCAGGCAGATTGCTTGAACAGGGGCTTCCCTTTCATGGATGTTAAGTTACAAGATCAGGATATAAACTGCAAAACAACCTCATTAAACATATTAATTTCAAAAGCAAATAGGACTCTTGACTTTCAGTCACATTACCAGGACTTTAGCTCAAAAAGTACAGTATCTCCCCAAACCTGACATGTTTCAGGCATTGCAAGGTAGCTATTCCTGTATCATGGCATCTTTAAGAACAGTGGTTTACAGCAAACAAAACACTCAGAATAGTCCAAGCTGTGCTTGTAGATATTTACAACTTGCTAAACTAATAATGTTTTAGTTCCTATTACTTCCATTAAAACATTTCTGCTATTGCTTCTGAAGAAAGCCCCCACTATGTAATAGGCAACATTCCCACTCCCAGCAGACCCTCCCTGGCCATTTTCCTGTCTCCCTCTGGGCCTTGGATGGCTCTCTCAGGCTTAGGTCCTGGGGGTGAACTGAGTACTACAGATCAATTTCCTGAATTTAAATGCCTTCTGCATTGATGAGAGGAAAAAGGAGCTGGGAAGGGTCATTCTACCTGAGGCTGATAAGGTAATTAACTTTTAACTTGTATACTGGAAGCCAGAAAAGGAGGCAGTGTGAGCTCAGAGAGCAGAAGGCAAAGTTGGGAACTCGTTCTGTTCTGACATGCACCGAGCTGTTCTGGACAAACCAGTGCTGATCCACCCTGGCTCGTGCTGCTCAGCACCTTTCCTCACAAGGAACTGCATCCATTTCAACAACTTTTGCACTCACTGAGCAGCTGTAGAGGAGAGAGTAGAACCCAGAAATTTCCACCCAGAAATTTCCACTGCAACCTAAGTACTATTGGAGTGCACATTTTGCTGTCTAAACAAACGAGAGAGCAGCTAGGACAGAAAAGAGCTTTGTGCACAAAATGGAAATACTTCAGCCCACAGTTGTTCAGAGACTATCTAATTACTAGAATTTATCCATAATGCTCTAAAATTGCAAAATAGTAATAATTACAGTGTTGCCTTCAAAATAAAAATGCTGTAAATATTTTCAGTAGCTGTAACTCATCAGAGAAGAGGATGCATTCACACTACAATGATAAATAGTGGCTCTCCAGGACACACAAGGGATTTTAAGGCCACGTTTTCTCCTAAACTTCAGAATTTGGTTATTTTTCCCCCTATTTGATTACCTTAATGCATCAAGGTTATTGTTGGGTTTGTGTTTGTTTTGTTCTTTTGTTGCTGTTTATGTTTTGAAAACAAACATTATTAAATTAGAAGCAGATACACAGTTAAACAAACATGAGGCTCTAAGCAACCTGGTCTAGTGGGAGTTGTCCCTGCCCATGGCAGGTCTTGGAGAGAGATGAACTTTTCAGTCCCTTCCAGCCCAAGCCATTCTACATCTCTATGAAAATGCACACCTACTGTTACCCTGGCAACTATTGCAGATACAGGTTGCATATTTAGAATGTTTTACATTTGCCTCACTAGGGCTAAAATAAATGACTCATTTTGGACATTATCATAATTAAACAGAAATTTCTAAATTCAGAAGGGATGGCATTGTATGCATATGCTGACAGCAAACTACATTACCATAGTGACTTTAAAAAAAAGGCTTTCTTTTGTTTAGGTCATTTGGAAAATACTGTAGCTGCTGAAGGAAGGAAAATAACTATTTTTTTCTTAAAAATCCAGAATAATATTGCATATCGTTGTTTTTCACAAGAAGGGTTTAATTACTGGGACTAAAAATGTTTTACCTAACAATAAATGCCACCTCAAGACTGACTATGGTAAATTTTGCCCTTCAAAAAGAATACACATTTCAGGTTATGAACAGGCATGAAAACATTTCAGCATGAGACATCTTAAAACCAATTACACAAATACAGCAAGCAAGTAACATTATGAGGGACTTCTTGTAATTTCAAGTGTAAATATAAACAGTACCTTCTCTGTCATCTGCTTCATTGGAAACTATTAGTTTGTTAGATGTAGCTGTAGAGAAGATATCTGGAAGACTGTGTTGTTCTCTTTCATGATTTCGCAGCTGGCTCTGAAAAAACAGTTTCCAATGTTTAAATATACACTACAAACATACAGTGATCACTTGGAATATTGCAATTGTTCCTCAAGCTTTAATGACAACTGATATAAAATGTATGTTAGCATATATACAGATTATCCATTAGGTAATTTTACTACAAACAAAATGAAGTAAATATCATGAATTAGTAACATAAAGGATTGATAAGAGTGACTGAGAGGATTCTATGATCTGTGTCTATTTAGAAAGTAAATTCCCCTGTTCCCCATTCTCACAGACAAGTGGCCACAGGTCTTGCTCCAAAACTGTTATACTCCACAAGGAGTATTAGATTAGAGGCTTGTGTGAAAATTAACTTAATTTTCCTACTGCATACTGACTTAAGAATACACCAGTTTTGTTTCTATGTGCTTGGGGAGGAAAAAGAAGGGAGAGCCTTTTGCTACCCTACCTATATATTTTTTCAAACTAGGACTAAATGACACTAAATATGGGAAAATTTGCATGACCACTGTCTGCAAGAGGTTTAGCTGTACTACTAGATACTGATGCAGTCTATTCCTGAGTACTGAGCTGAGTACATAGGAACTCACTCACTAATGCTTAAAATAGCAATTAGGAAAATGGCAGAAGTGTATTATTCTGCTCTGGTATGGTAATCTTTCAAATCTAAGTTCTACAGAACATCCAGAGCAACACAACAGTGGAAAAAAGAAAATGATTTCTGCTTCAACTTGGCTCATGTCACCTCCAAGTGCCATTATTGTACTTGCACACTCCCAAGAGGAAGGCATGTTTGAGCATTCTTTTAAAGTTTCAGCTATGAAATTCTTAGATGTTTCCGTTTCTTCCTGCAGTTGCTATGTGTGGGCAGAAAAACAACACAATATTATTATGTCCATAAGATGATTCTCAGGAAAAAAAGTTATGTGAGGAAGCAAGTTTCTTTCAGTGGGTAAACCAGAATAACTACAGCTGAACCGTACATTCGGCACGTGCTGCTGGCAGTAATCCCTGATGCTAATTACAATGAAGCCAGGATGTCAGACTGAATTGAGTTAGAAAGAGGGATGACTAGTTATTAAAAAAGTAGCAAAATAGGTTATTTAGCTATTGGAGACAGGCAGGGGGAAGAACTTTACCTTGTAGTGGAAGGACTCCTCGCACTGCTTGCACTGGTACATGCGTGCCTTGCAGTGGTTGATCATGTGGCTCTCCAGGCCCTTGCTGTCGCCGGCGATGTGCTCGCAGATGGGGCACTGGTAGGGCTGGCGCTGCCGGTGCACCCGCAGGTGCTGCTTGATGTAGCCCTTGTTGCCGCTGCTGTAGTGGCACAGGCGGCAGCGGTACGGCCGCTCGGCGCTGGGGATGAACTCCACCAGGTTACTGCCGGCCACGCTGGCGTCGCTGGCGTTTTGGCACTGGGCATTGTCCTGTAATTCTTTCAGGATGTCATCATCAGAAGCATTCTGGTCTGTCCTCTCCTTCAGTTTCTCAATGACAGTGAGCAGTGACATGCTGATGCCCATTTTAATTGGTGCTTCTGATAATTCTGGTCTGTCCTTCTTTATCTCAACTATTGCACATTCACTTTGGTTTAAGCCACTGAACTCCTCTGAAGAATCCTTAAGTGAGGATACCACTTTAGAATGGGCCATGCATGGGCCATCAGCTCCTCCCTGTCCTGCATCTGCATCCACAGCACCTTCTCCAGTCAGAGCCCTGAGGCTGGACCGTGTCAGTTCTGCAGCTCTGATTGGCATTGTAACAAGAGCTTCTGCTGCTAAGGAGTGCAGTCGTAAAGACTCTGAATTTGTTCTCCTTCGAGCAGGAGGCACATTTTCATCAGCTGTTACATTTTTATTAGCACTTAATTCAGCATCTTTCTTTTCAGTGTTATTCCATTCTATTATTACTTCTTGAATTGCATCTGAATGGTAAACTTCATCAGGTTCTTCACATGTAACAGAGGACTCCTCTGACATCAATTTTTTTTCCGTTTCAATGTCAGTGTTCATTAAGAATGACTTTTGTAAGACATTTTCTTCAGCACCTGGCAAACGCTCTACTATGACGTTAACATGACCCTTTTTATTTGGACTACAGCTGATGATTTTCTGTGCTGATGACAGCAGACTGTCAGTTATCAAACTGTCTGGTTCTGTATCTGATACAGTCTCCTCTACAACCTCTGTAGTAGGAGAATGCACCACAGACTCACTTAGTATCTCTTCCTCTTTTACATTTGTTCCTATGGGTGATTTACATGACAGTTGCTCAGAATTGCAAATCTGAAGCTGAAGAGAAGGCTCGCTATGGATATCAAGTTCATTGTTTTCCAGAGAAAGGACAACTGTATCCACACTATGAGGTGTGTGAGTTACAACTGTCTCTGACAAGCTGGTGGTTTCATTTTCTTCCTCAAAGATGGGGTAGGAGCAATCAACTTCCCCTGCATGTTTCCAAGCGTGTGTTTTCAACATCCTCTGCTGACCGCAGGTGTACCTGCAGATTAAACACCTGTACATGCCATACTGCTCGTAGGTGTACCATTTCCTCCTTCCCATCTCAGGCACAGGGGCAGACTGAGTTGTATCCTTACATTCCACATTTCCTGTCTGATCAGTCCCTGATTTGACACTTCCTTCCACTGGCCCCTGCAGAAATGAACTTGTGACATTGACACACTGCTGCACTTTTGTCTGGATGCTGTTTTTACAACCATTCTCATGGTGATTTTGGAAGTGAGATTCAAGTTCTTCTTGGCTTTTGGAGGCAAAATGACATTCTGAGCACATTAATATCACTTCATTTTTCTGCCCATGTTGTTTTATATGTTCTTGTAGAGTTAAGAGGGAAGGTGATAGAAACTTACAGAGACCACACTGGTAGCATGTCACCTTTTTTTTGCTTTGTGGAAGACATTCAGTCACAAAATAATCTGCTTGTAACTCCTCAGTCTTTTTAGTAGCAATCACTGAGAGCTCGATTGCTTTAGCTGGGATTTCACAAAGATCGTCTGCGTCCAAGGGCTGTGCCGAAGCATCAGCGTGGGAACGTTTCTTCCCTATTAAAAGGCATCTTTGTGACTTCTCACTCTCAACTATTTTGCTCAGCTTCTGGATAACGTGGATCAGGGGGTCAGTTTTACATTTTCTCTGGTCTTCACTGCTCTGCAGTGTTGGGCCAATGACTGTTTCAGAAATCAGCACAGCCTCCTGCTCCCCAATATTTGGCATCAACACTGCAATGCTGCTTCCTTCTTCCATAATACCTACGAGAAAGGGGTTATAAAAGATAAAGATTTGTACATGCACAATAATGAAAATACAACCCAGTACTATTTACATTTCTTTCTCTACTAAACATGGAAGACTAATTCCACTAAGCTAATAAAATTTTTCAGAATGGCTATAGAAATAGCCGAAGATATTTGGGCCATTTAGTGGATATTATGGACACTATTCAATACAGCTGCAGAGAATAATTCCAAGAGAGCCTCCAACAGGTTGCCTCCAAGTTGTACAAAATACAATAAGTATTTTCAAGTGTAAGCTGAAGAACAGTGTTACAGCTATTCTCTTTTTCTTTACAAGCACTACACATTTGAATGCTAAACAATAAAACACCAATTGACAGGAACTGGCATATAGATGTTTAAAAGCACGGTATGATATGAAAATATATTCCTAATATACTTTGATACACCGATGCTCCGGAAGCAAATCACAGTTTGCAATAATATAATTTACAAAAACAAGCAGGTTTTTTCCATGAAATATTAGGAGAAGAAAGTAATTCTGGCATTTACTTGCATTAGTCATTTCACTATGACTATTTTAAAGATCATTCAAATGTCAAATCATACTTCTCATTATAAAAGCAACTTTCTTGAAAACCTACTAATTGTAGCTGTTTCTACGATTTGTTAATTGTAGGGAAAATCAATTGGTACTTAAGTTATAAAGAGCAATTCTTTTCTGTTTCGAGGGAAAGCTACAGGCAGTTACTATTTCCAATTAGCCCTCCTTTAAAAATATCACACCAGAAACCACAGGCAATAATGTGGTAGTGTTGGAGGCCAAATTAGAAGCCAATATACAAAAATTTACATGAAATCATACCTTGTGATGTGGGCAGAGCTGTGGGGTGGGCGGTGAAGGAGCTGGACAAAAGGTCTTACAGTTAAATTTACTTCTGAAAAATATCCAGAAATAACCTACTCAAGTGCCACTACATATACGCACATGTATTTTATACCAAGTATTTATATACTCTGTATAAAATTGAGAATATAAAGAGTTGAGGGATATTTATCAGTTATCCTTGAAAAATTATGCCAAATTAATTCATGTGGATTTTAAATGTTTTTGCAAGAAAGATACAGAGACCAAAAAAGAATTTCCAGAACTGGGCCTAAAAACCCATGAAATCCACTCATTCCTACATATGGATTTAGTATACAGCATTATAATGCACAGACACACGAGAGCAGGTTCTGTGGTGCCCCTTTCCCACTACAGAAAAATTCTGGGCAGAACTACTCAAATTACCTTCATCTGCCATTCACCTTAAAATTCAGATTATCATCAGAACTATCAGTATAAGCAATGTTATTTTTTCAGTAGCATCTGCACCTCATGTTAAATATTTCAAGTTAAAAATTGTTATTTGAAAACCAACCTAATAAACACTTTGCTGTTTGTTTCACACTGTCTGTTATATGTCTAGAAATCATTACAAAAAGTGAACAAATGTGCTTTTTTCTCTGAAAGCAGAAATAATGAAATGCTCAAATGAGTAATGTCTACTTGAAATATTTTCAATTTGAAAATGAGTGAAGGTAAACTTGTGCTACTTTAAATTACACTTGGTACTTTTAAAACTTTGTAAGTAATGCTAAATAGGCAAATATTTTCCCTACCTGAAAACACCTGAAAGCAGAACAAGTAAGAGGCAAAATGCTTGACAAAAGATCATAAAAGAAATATGGTGCCATATGTTGTTGCTGTATCAAAAATGCAGACGGAGGGAGTACCTTCACATGTATTGATTTGGGGTGCTTGGGGCTGATCCACATTATCAGATGCATAATTACGGTATATATGTGTTATGTCACTCTTTGTTTACAGTTTAATGCTCAGTGCTGCAGACTGTGGTTTTTGGAGGGATGGTAAGAACTGGACACAAATTATCACGGACTAAGTTGGAAGGGACCCACAAGGATCATCGAGTCCGGCTCCGGTCACTGCACAGGACCATCCCCGAGAGTCACACATGTGACTGAGAACATCGTCCAAATGCTTCTTGAACTCTGTCAGCCTTGGTGCTGCGACCACTGCCCTGGGGAGCCCGTTCCAGTGCCCGACTACCCCCTGGCTATCTGGATTTTAGTAACCGCATCGCTGTCACTAAAGATGATTCTATCTCCCATTACATTAAAACTTCAGTCAGGCAAATGCCTGTGCCAGCGCGTATCCTTGATACGACCTACACAGTAATTAAAACACAGTGTCTGGGGATGCCCAAAGCACCCGGAGGGGAGATGCAAACCCGAGAAAAACGCCTCCGAGCTGCCCATTCCGCCCGTGTCCACACCCGCTGGACCAGCGCGGCGAAGCAGGGCGAAAAGCCTCCGGGGCAGGAAATGCCAACCACGCTTTGCACAACCTGACTGGCGAGGAGAGGGCGGTGCGATCGTATCGCGGCCCCCGAGGGCAGGGAAACTCCCCGGCCGGGCCCCGTCCCGCGGGACGGCCCGAG
>VZTJ01003885.1:1385056-1442282 GCA_013397795.1 Orthonyx spaldingii | reverse complement strand
AGGTGACCGGCGGGGGCGCTGCCGCCGCGTCAGCGCCGCCTCCCGTTGCCATGGAGACGGGGCGGCGACACCGCCCGGGCTGCGGCGCGGCCGCGGTGGCACCGGGCACGGGCGGCAGCGTGTGTGGGACACCGGGGCGGCAGCGTGTGTGGGACACCGGGGCGGCACGGGGCGGCAGCGTGTGTGGGACACCGGGGCGGCAGCGTGTGTGGGACACCGGGGCGGCACGGGCGGCAGCGTGTGTGGGACACCGGGGTGACACGGGCGGCAGCGTGTGTGGGACACCGGGGCGGGGTGACACGGGGCGGGAGTGTGCGACAGGAGCGGTGTGTGACACAGTGCCAGAGTGTGTGACGGCGGGGAATGGTACAGCCATGCTGTGTCCCAGAGCCACTCAGGATGGCCTCATGCAGCCGAGACTTCGGTCAGATCTCCAGGTGCTCCCGCTGCAGCTCCACTGCTGATGGGATCTGGCTTTGCCAGCCCAGAGCCCGTCAATATTCCCATATCCAGGGCCAAGCCTGGCAGCACAATGCACTCCAAAAATTGTAGTGTCTCCCCAAGTGTGTTTTCTTTCAGCACAGTTTTCAGATGGTAAATACCTGTAGTTAAAACCTCAACAGCCTCCACATTTTGGATCTAAAACTGTCAAGAAGGTTAAGCAGTTTTAAGTGGGCAGAAATTCAGAGTTTTACACATACACCGCATGTCAGGGGCAACCTTGGGAGCTGCGTACCCAGAATGTTACCTGCTGTGAATTTGTGAGCTATTTCATATGGATGGAAAAATCAACGGAATATTGAGCTTCAAAAGTGACTTCAAAAGTGGTTGGGTGATGGCAAATAAAATCCAGTGTTCATTTCCAGAAAGGAGGTTGAAATATATTGATGTGGAGGGGTCTGTACTTGGATTTGGAGGGATCTGGTGAAGTTGTAGGAACTTTTTGCAAGGTCACTTTCTCCCACAGCTGAGAGATTTGTTAATGATTGTATATTGTTTCATAGATACATGGTCTTTTTGAAATACAGATCTTTTAAAAATATGAAATCAGGTCTCTTTGATCTACTCAGATCTATTTGACCATCCTTTCAATAGGTATCTCTAATTTTACTTTTTCTCTTTGACTCCTTGAATTATGAAACTCTGTTTAATTATGTGCAGTTTTAGGACAGTTCAAGTCCTATCCTACAATCTCTGACTTGGTAAGATAAATTTGGTAAGACTTTGATAAGATTTTTTAAAAAAATAAATTGCTGTCAGGAAAATACAAGGATACAACCTATCTTCTTAACACTTACTAAATGCATTTAATTAAAAAAAAAAGTAAAAACTTAAGCTGTATAGTATTCACAGTGCCAAAGGTGGTAGTAGTAATAATAATAACTTGTTTCAGCTTTTTCTGCTGTATTAAGTAGAGCCTTTTCATAGAAAAGTGATTATTTTTCATGGACCCTGTTCCTTTAAAAGCTTTGTTTCCATGTCTGTATATGTCATCGTTTAATTAACCAGTTACCTGAATTGAATCACTCTTGTAGATACAGGACTCTTACCCTCCTTTTTCCAATCAAAATATGCTAGGATCTGATAGGTTTGAATTAAAAATACTGGGTTGATAATGAGTAATCATCTCCATACACTCTGTTATTCTTCTCTGTTGTAATTAAACCTGGACTAAGTTAAGAATTTCATTCTCTGTGCAGGTATGATTGTATGAAAAGACAGATTTAGATTTTACACTTTTACATTAATTTGAAAGGCTTCTTAATCCACAAAGTTATTTTCCTATTTTTCATTTTCATTGCTTTCAAGCTGGAGACATGAAACCAAATGAAATCTGGATAAGGCACCTCTCCCTGAGCAGTAGAGATGAGACTCTTGTATTGAGCATAATATGTTCAGAATGTTGATGTTTTTGTAAAAGTTTATACAAAATTGCTTCCTAAGTATTGTAAATATGTACAGAATGTCAGTGGTGTGAGTTTTATGGTAAACATTATAAGCTTAATTTAAAAGAATAACACTATCTAGAAATACCAGGTGAATTTCGAGCTATATCAGCAAAGAAACAATCTTGAAGTAAAAACATGCAAAGTGTGCACAGGTTTTTGTGTACAGTTTTAAAACAACAGAAATCTACATGTAGTAGCTTTCCTATAAGGTGACTGTTTATTCTTTGTGGCCTCAGTCTCAAACTGTTTTCAGCTCTCAAATTAACAATTAGGCTTGTTTTCATTAATGACATGTACCAGCAGTGAGTTATATAGTTGTCAATATAAAATCCAACTTAGCCCAGGAGTTTTCTACATTTTCATGCCTGGCAGTTCCCAACCCATTCCAAAAGCTTTCTAATTTTCGCATTATTATAATGTATTGTATAACTGGAGTCCCTGGCTTTATTGAGTGGACATTAAATAAGCTGGTTTGGAGCTCTGGCTCTGTGTACTACAGAAGTGAATCTTGCATGGAGCCCTGGTTGGAACGGAGGTGTGGTTGGTGCATCCCTTCCTGGGTGAGCAGTGCCATGAGTGCTGTCTGAGCACTTGGAGTGGCATGAGGGGAAGGAGATTTTTAATTTGATGTTTCACCTAAGTTTCAAGTCTTGGCAGCCTGGAGTTGACCTTTATTGTGAGGTAGATCCACCATAAAAAATTGAAATTTGCGGTAGCATTGCAACACTATTGGCAAGTAGGGATTTTTCTGCTATCTTTACAGACTACCTACAACACAGAAGCATGGGTTTGGTATTTTTAATTCTTTTTGGCTGACAGAATGTGTTTCATATTGTCTGTATCTGCATTCTAGGTTTATCTGCTCACAGCTGTCTTGTTTCTGGGGAAAAATAAAGTTTAGCGTGCATAAAATACAGTTCATTATCACATGAAAAATGAAGTGTTCGGTTCCTCAGAAAATGGTGGACGAATTTGCACATATTTACATAGGTATACAAGTATTGGCTACTTTGATTTATCAGACTGGCATTGTGGAAACCCTTTTTGTGAAATGGAGTCTTAGGGGACATTTTGATCCTCTAAATACAGAAGTTTGCAAATGTGATGCATAATCTAGGAAAATGTAGAGAGTGAGAAAAGAGTGGTAAGAACCTGAATAGGAAAAGTGATATTATATGTTTATGAAGTAGAACTACATTGTATTCTGAGAGAAAGTACTGCAGGTGGATTGAGAATTGTTAGGAGTACTGCGAAATTACGCAGGGAAGAATGAACACTGTGTCTCTTCATTTAAACAATACAATAGAACATGATGGATATATATGGATGTCTTAGGGTGATTTTATGCTATCCAATGTCAGTTTTCAGTGTGTGTTTCACAGAACAAGTATTCCATATCATCTGCTTGTGCCCAGAAATGGCTCCTGTCCCCTTCAAGCTGAGCCAGAGAAGCTGGCGTGGTTTTTGTTTATTGTTTGCATTCCTTACTCCGGCAGCAGCGGCTTCTTGGAGCTGGAGTTTTTCCCCGCTCTGCACTGCAATAGCTTTTTCTGTTCTTTTTGGACTTTTTTGGCTTTTTTTTTCATCCAAAAATCAAACCATCTCCAGGGGATGGTTGGCAGGACCCTGCAGGGAGCTGCTGGAGAGAGACCCCTCTGCCTGGTCTGGCCCGGACTTCAGGAGGAGATAAGCATAGCAGAGATCATCAAATTCACCATCTTTTCTCCACAGCAGAGATTTATTATATTATCGAACATTATTCTTTTCTTTTCAGTGCCTGTGAGCACCTTCTGTTTGTTTAAATAAAGAGGCTTTTTTTCACTTTCCTCTAAGAAATTCTTTCTGAACCTGGTGTGGGGAAGGGGCTGTTGAGGCCTGCATTTTCTGGCAGGGGAGACACACACCCTTTTGGGAAGTTTCCTCCTGAATTTTGTCTCAAAACTGGGAAAATGGATAATAAATAGTATAAAGGAAATAAATTGCACTTTAGATATACTTCTCCTACCATTAGATTAATTTGTTATTCAGTGAAGTTGAATGGTTGCACTTTCAAAACAGGTACAGAAAGCTTTAGATTTCTTTTTTTTTTTCTTATATAAGTGTAATTAACCTCTGGAACTCATTGCTGCAAGATATGGTAGAAAACAAAACTCTGCAAAATTAAAAATGAGTATTTGAAACCTAGGGTTTTTTATATGTAGAGAGAACACGTACAACTGCTCCAGATAGAATCAGAGATGTGTTTAGTATATGAAGAAATGTTTTTAGTGTTGAGGTCAGCATTGATGGGAGTTAGGAAGAATCTTCCCTTGTGACAGGGGTGTGGGATGTTTTATGCTATAAGGTTTAGATTGCAATGTCCTTTGGGGTGGTTGTGCTTCCCTGCTGCCGGAACCCAAATCTCACACACAACCCTTTTGTGTAGTTACAGTTAGTTATCTTTTTTGTTACAGCCTCAGAGCTCTGTGCTTTGGCAGTGAGGCATTAAAGCTGAGCAGAATTTGTGTTACTTAGGTGGAGTAAGGCTTTACATAGCCTTTTCTGCTAGAGAATTAGGAAAGTTCTGTATTAAGGGGTATTTCAGCTGCAACAATGACATCTAGGGGCTGATTTATATTAATTTAATTTAGATACGTACCTCCTATTTTTGAGAAGATGGTTATTAATATGTTTACTAAACCCAAATTCTTAGTATTTTCTAAAAAGCTGTTAATGTGATATATGTCATATATTCAGAGAATAACCATGACATTTTTAACTTCTTATTTTTTTGTCTTTTGTTTTTCCTTGATCTGTCTTTTAATTATTTTAGTACTGCTAACAGTGCAAATCAGTGAATATCTCATTACTTTAGACCTTGTATTTTTCCATGACACGTTATCAAATGATGAGTTTTTTTCACTCTGTACTTTAAGTATACTTTTCTGTGAATTAAAGGGAAAACTCTGGCTATGCCTTCCTACATGACTTATTCTGTCTCCTAGAATCACATCTACTTGATTTTGTACAGGAAATGAGACCAAAAATCCCTGTATTCAATCCCCTGCTTCCCCTAGCTTTATGGGAGTGTAGACATAGGATTGACTCCAGATTTAAACCCTGTGATTCAGGGCCACCTCTAAGCTCTACGTAAATCTAACTTTATGTGTGTAAGTAAGTGTATACGTAAAATACGTAATTGCAATTTAGAGATGATTTAGCAGCATCTGTCCTATTATTTGCAAACTTACTTTCATTCCCTTGAATCTTAGTTATTTGACCATAAGCCACTTATTTGGAATTGCTTTTTACAGAAAAAAATTCTATATTTCTTTCTTATTGGCTTCTTCACTTATATTTACAACTTTTTCTCAGGAATAAGAGAATATAATTTTTTTCCCCAAAATTCTCCTCATATCATTCTGTGGAATACTGTACAATCTTCAACATACTGTCTTCTCATTGGTCTTGAGCAGAAGAGACAACCAGGTGAGCTGAAAATAGTGAGACATTATGGAAAGCTTCACATTGGCTCAAATCAAGGTGGTAAAATGTTCTCTGTGATAAATAAGGGCATTTTTCTGATACAGCTATACCAACAGCAACTTATGTAGCTTATAATTTATGTAGAAGTTACACTGGCACAGCAATGCTTTTCACAACAGCTGTATCTGTTGGTTTCATCCATGAAGTAAGTGAAAGCTTATTTCTGTCAGGAATATTGGTAAAACATAATTAGAAATGCATTCTATATTAAATCTTACATAAAAATGTCACCCAGAATCGCACCCCTAACTGCTTTTAGTGAGTTAGGAGATGATTTTTATGAACTTGGTCAAAGTACCCGCAGTGGGCACATTTGTCTCCTGTTGGAAGGTCTGCATTGAGTGGAAGCAGGATGAACCTGGGCTGTAGTTGAGTGTGAGGGAGGAAGGACCTTACTGCCATCTTTTTCTTTTTTGGGGGAGCAATTATAAACTTGCAGATTCCTAAGAAGTGTTTTGCCATTGTCTTCAAGTTTGAGGGCTTCTCACAGTCCTCAGAACAGGCAGTTTTCTTACACCTGGGTTAATATACAGTGTGGTCTGTGTACATGTGCTGAGGGCAGATCTGTTTTAAATTAGTAAAATCATAAATTTTGAATGGTATTTTATTGCTGGATTGGCCATGGGAAAACTCCACTTAGAATAGGGACAAAAATTATTTATCTATACAGAAAATATCAAGGCAGTCCACAGAGCCTTGCCACATGATGTACTATATTGTAATGTCCATTATTATTTTCCCTTTCTATTACTTTGCATAGATATTAATATTTTTGCCAGCTCTTACTCCAAACAGTGCTTTAGGTCTGTAATCCAACCCAGAGGGTGCAGAAGGTGATTTATTACTGTCAGTTGTTACAAGGGGAGTCATATGCACAAAAGACTCCAACAACGACAGCAAAGTACCACTCCTTTATCTTGTTCTAGTCAGTGAATATACAGAAGTGTCTTTTGCATTCTTAAGAGAAATTATCTGTATGTGAAGTGTTCCATTGTAGCAGGTACACACTGATCCCAGGTGTGACATTTGCCAGTCATAAATGCCCCAGTGACTGTCCTCGGTGTGTATTTACACGTCCAGGAGAATTCATTTGTGAATGATAAGCTGCAGTAAGCCTGGAATCAGATCATGCATTACATAAATTAATATTCCACCTGTAAAAGGAGATCCCCTAAAAAGAATTGGACTCCTTGGAGTTCTAATATAGCTAATATTCCTACAATTGATTTAATTGGTGATTTTTTTTTTTACAGTTGTAGTTAAAAGGCATTACTTTTCCCTCCTTGTTAAATCACTCAGCATGGACTAAAATACCCTCATTCCTGGTGCAAGCAAGAACCTCTAGAGTATGTACTACATGCTAGCTCTCAAAAGAGAAAANTAACATAAAAGAGCACTCAAAAAAAAAAAAAAAAAAAAAAAAAAAAAAAAAAAAACCTAGAGAAAATTTGGAAATCCAGTCACGTGCGAAACTCTGGTATATCCATGACTTAATTTCAGTATCAGTTACCAATGTTGGCCACAATAAAAGTATTAAGACTTCCTGCTCGGCATGGAAACTGGGTAACATAAATCAAGAAATAGGAAATGCCTTTGGGTACTTGTCATATGACTAAAGGGAATCATGGACCAGTCCTCTGTCCTTCAGTGAGTGGTCTTGGCTAGTCCTGGCAACTTTCCTTAAATTCCATAGAATGATCTCCTGCAGACTTTTTTATTTGAATTGCAATCTGTTTTTTGCCAAATTGGATTAGAGTTTTTTAATCAAGCACAGAGGTGCTTGAGGTGGGTTTTAAGCAGTAGATTGTAATTTTGGAGTGTGACATTTTTCAGATAACTTCAGGGTAGCAGTCACGTTAACCTGACCATGATAAAATTTGCAAAATTTATATAACTGACCACATATTTGTCATGTGCATGATGGTGTGAGGCTTTTGTTATGCTCCTGTAGAACTTTTAGGAGTACAAACTTACATAATTTCTGAGCATCCATAGAAACACACAACACTGTAGATATTTTATAGTAAAGACATTGATCCAATTTTCTTCATTAAAGTATGCATTTGCTCTGCAGAATCTTAAATAAGAAAATTTGCACAACTTTCCTATTTGAGCTACAGAACTTACTGTGCACTTGTCCCCTCAAGATCTATATTAAGATAATAACATAAAGGTGACAAACGGGAGTTGTTCGCCATATTGTGATTTTTATTTGAATGCTTAAAAAAACAACAAACAAACCAACAAAAACCCTGGAAAGGCAATGGACTGAATTTTAAATTTCTTTTGCAATTTTACTAAGTCCAAGTGTTGCTCAGGAGTTTGTATAAAATTAGGACCGCATGGTTTGGGTCACATTATGAACATTCCTTGACATCCAAAGGGTTTTTTCCTCTCACCCTTAGCACTCTGCTTGCCTGCAGGTCTGCAGGTCCTGTGTCTGTCTGTCTGTATGTTCCATGTACACAGAGGCAGAAAATCAGTTTTTCATTGCAAACATGCACGTGGAATCTGCACACAGTGAGCATCAAACAACTTTATGAAAACAAAGGAGCCTCTTCGTTCTTAGTTATTGAATCTTCCTACTCTTTATTAGATAGGAATAGACCGAAATGAACCATCACAATTTTCCATAGTGACCTTGAGGTGGCAGCAGCATTACATTCAATTCTGCCATGCACCAAGTCCATTAAAGGTGAAAGTAAAATTTGCAATAAATCAAAATAATACTGATTGTTATAATTTTATTACCAGAGCATTAAGTCAATAAAACTTATCTGAAATGTCATTTGCATTGTATACAATTTTTACTAGTTATCAAGTATGTTTTAAAAGCATGTTTAAAGCAACCAAATGAAGAAATTGGTGATAAATTGTGGAAAATCTGGGACTTGTCTAATGATGTAGTAAAACTAAAGTCTGTTTTGATCTCTTGTATTGTAAAAGGCTGTTTCTGAAAGCATTTGTTAGTACAATAATGTCTTGTGTTTTGACTAACTATATTTAATGTCCTAATGTCTGATTAAATATTTTTATGCAAGTTGTCAGGTCTTTTTTCATTCATTATTTTATGTAGGAAGGTCATCTAATTATATGACACCCTTTCAGTGAAGGAGAATGTGTTTGTTTCTTTTAATAATGAGGAATAATGAAACTTATTTATGTTGGAAGTCAGGGAAATTTATTGGAGAATTACAACATGAGAAACACGAAAATTAAAAAACCCCTTTTAATAGCATATTCATTACTGAGAAGCTTACAGGTAATGAAATGGTTATATGAAAGCCAGGATGCTGGGGGATATAACACTGCTCATGTCAGTTTTCAGGCCCCAGTTCTTCTGCATTTCTATGCTGTCAATTACTGTTAGGTTACCAAATCATGATTAGGCAATTAGTCAAAATAGGAGGCACTGGAAGAAAAGGAATTTATAAACTTCCAAACCAGCTTTGGGCTGGGAAGGCAGTTGGGGTGTTGGGATGCTCTTGCTGTGTGGGGGCACTGCTGCTCAGGAGTTGCTGCTCTGCAAGACCAACCCAAGCCTGGACTAGAATCCGAACGAGATTTCTGTTATTCAGCGTAATGATGGGGAGGCAGCAACACTCAAAAGTCGTTTCCCTAACAAATGCAGAAAAATAACGATAGTGGTGTGTTTACATCAGTTAAAAACTGCTGTGAAGGAATCCCCTCGTAACGGACGCTAAAAGAGTCCCAATAACTGCTTAAAGATAGCTTATGTAATAGTTAAAATAATTCAGTGTAATTCAATGAAAAATAAGCTTAACTTGTTTATTTAAGGTTTGAATTTATTCAGTCTTTAGTTGAAGTTTTAAGATGACATTTAGACCCGTTTAACCTTATATTCACTTATTTCATTTGTTTTGTTAGTTTACAACTTCCTCCACCAATGAAATACAAGTATTAAATATAAACAAGTATAGAAGTGTGTAAACAAAAATATAAGCTGAATTATAGTTCCAGAATAAGGTGTTATTAAGTTTCAAAAACAGAGAAGCACAAACAAGCCAACAGAGATTACAACACACAGATGCCGTTTGGGCCGTGCCAGTGGTTGCTGGAGCCAATAGAAACCCTATTACTTCTCTGAGACATAGATCTGGTCTTTTACTTCTTCTGATCCATGCTGTCATTTTGTCTTTGTCACACTTCACTGTTTCTTGAACTAACTTCTGTGATTCCAGTACCTGAAAAAGATGGAGAGAGACTTTTTACAAGGGCATGCAGTGATAGGACAAGGGGGAATGGTTTTAAACTGACAGAGAGTAGGTTTAAATTGGATATTAGGAAGAAATTCTTCCCTGTGGGGGTGGTGAGGGCCTGGTACCGGAGAAGCTGTGGCTGCCCCTGGATCCCTGGAAGTGTCCCAGGCCAGGCTGGATGGGGCTTGGAGTAATCTGGGATAGTGGAAGGTGTCCCTGCAGGGGATGGAATGTGGCAGGGGTAGAAAAAGATGAGCTTTATGGTCTTGTCCAACCCAAAACATTTTGGGATTGTGATTTTTCAAAATTTCCAAAGACACGGGTAACAAAAAAGAAGAATAATTGAGATAACAGGTGTACTCCTGTGAGAAATGCAATTCACTGTGAGCCTATTTCCTCTTTCTTCCTAATTTTAACCTTATGGCTCTTTATCATCAAAATATATTTACCTCAGAAATAAAAGTAAGGCAGCAAATATATATGAGCTGAACATACTTAACCTGGAAACGAAAGGAGTAATTTCTTAGAACCATATAGAAATGATGTTTAGAGGGTACCCCTCATCTCTGTCAGTCAGGGACCTTGATTATCAGTATCCCAAAAGGGAGAAGTGCTTTTTATTTGTCTTTAGAGCACCATAAACACATTTTGTTGGAGAAATACACAACTAGTAATTGTCACAGTGAGGGCTCTTTGTAAGTATACAAAGTCCAAATAAACAGGTTGCCCTCAGCTTCAGTGGGAGAACAACCTGCTGTAGATGTGGCAGGATATTCTAGAGATTTTGACCTGGAACCAATATTTTACGTTTTATTCAAATGTTAGTGTAGCATTTGCCTAATGCTCTGCTCTAATGTTAAGCAAGACCTTGTTGTCCTGAAATCACAACATTGTTGTCTTAATAGTGCCATTGTTAAACTAAAATGGAAGGTACCTGGTGTGATCCATCTCTTTGGTTGAGTGTGTAGTATCTGATAAAGGGTATTTCATTATTTTGTGGAGTAATTTATGTAGCAAAGAATAAATTGCAAACTGTTCAGCAAGCAATACTACCATTCAGCAAATCACATTATCTAGAACATTAAAACAATCATTCTAAAACATGATTTATAATGATTTGAACATGTTTGTAAAAAATAGATGACCACTGTACATTTACAGTTGACACAGAGGTCCCCAATGTCAAGAAAGCACTCTTGACCTTGATGGGTAGTTGCAATTCCATTTAAATCAATTGCCAATACAAGTCAAATGAAGTTCTTATGGCTGTCTAGTGTGCACTTCACTGTTCTTCTGACATTATTGTTCTATTCCAAGTCATTCTTCAATCTTAACAGCTGAGAGGGACCTGCATTGTGCAGCTTTATGGGGAAGAAGCACTAAGTTCTACTTCTCTGTGCTTTGAAAGCTTCTGCTCTTTTTCACTGTTTCCAAGCTAAGAAAACCACATGTTCTACATAAAACAGAGTACTTGGTCTGTTGTTAGCAAAGCCAGCTATTTGTTACAGTGACTGCAGAATTCATTTTCACTGCCCACCATCTTACTGGTCCTTGATTTAATCTTATAATCCTGAAAACGGAAGATTTTGTTAATTTAGATTTATTAGAAACTTTCACTTTATTAAACATTTAGAATATGATATGTTCTAAACATTTCCGTTAAAAATGATGGTGATTACAGCTTTTGAGGTGTTTTGTGGTGTGGAAGAGAAAGAGGCATAATAACTCAGAAAAAGTAAGTCGAACACTTATCCTGTGTTTGTGCCTGTTTAGATACTTATTTTTTCAAAGGATTTTGTTAAAATTGGAGATGGATATATGAAAAGTGCTATGTACTTGTTAGACATTTTGCTTTGGAAAGAAAATCCTTGGCTGTACAGAACTTTCTAAAAATACCTGGTTTAGTGTTATTAACTTGTAATGTATTTACTCTTTTAAATGAATGTAAGTGTCTACTTTTTGACAAGTGGGACTATTAAAGGATGACATCATGGCCTAGAGTTTACAAGACTTTAAAAACCCACATACAGATACTTTCTCTATTACAGATATTATAAACTATGGCTAATCCTCTCCAGCCCCCACCCCCAACCTCTTTCATAAGTAGTCCAAGCTTTCAAAAGATCCCATATTAATGAGAATAATGGAAAAACTCAACTGAACTAATATGCTAGCATTAGATACATATAACAGCTAATAATCAATAATGAAAAAAGTGATTCTGGTTGCCAGTGAAACCTGGCTGGGATGGTATTAAAAGGATGCTGCAATTATTGTAAAACTAATCACCAGTCTTCCATGGGGAAATGCAAATTGTTGGAAGGCCTGTTTTATTCCATAGGACTTGTATTGCTGCTAATCCACTTAGAAGCACACATGTTCCTCTGGTGAGGTGTTTTTTAAGGAAGTTTTGAAATATTATTCCTATTCTAGAGATTCTATAGATTTATTTAGATTCTGTATGTTGACTCTTCTGTTTTTACTAAATATGTAAGTCTGTGTCCCTGCTCTTTCTTTGCCAGACCCATGGGCTGAGGTCAAAGTAAGTGGCTCTATTTTGTTAATTTTTCTAAGTTCCTGAAAACTGTATTAAGTAATAGAAGTAACCACTTGACATACAGGAAATGTGTTACATATTCTGACCCTCTCTGTGCAATTGAAATTAAATTCCAGGATTCTGCTGTATCTGATGTTCTGTGCTTCTGCTGGAGGGCAGGAATAGCTGCATAAACCCTGCATTTAGTTACCTGTAATTTTCAGAGCTGAACACAACGTGAAACAAACTTTTGTGCTTTGTGTTTTGTTTAATTCATTCATTTAAAAGTACTCATAGACAACCACTCCTTCTTGCAGTGCCAGTGCTTCGTGGCAGTCAGCAGGAGGAAACGTGTCAGCTACAGTTGGGCTGTTCCTCAGCACAGGAACTTGACCCCAAGCCTGGCTGTTCAAATACTTCAGCTCTGAAGAGCAGCTGCACGGAACAGGGAGGTAGCACATGTCCTTACAGCACTGGGAGTATCACAGGAAGGCGTGTTTGAAGGCAGAGCCTGAATCGCATTTACCTCCTTGAAACCAATGACAAATCCTAACATTTGTCTTTAATTCACTGGAGAAGCAAGTTCAGGTTGAGTGTAGAAAGGAAGAACATTGGAACAGTGGTGCTTGCACTTACAAGTCTGGTTTTGATGTCAGTGTAAATATCTTTGTTTCAATTGATTATGAAGGAATAATTTCTTTCAGGCAAGTGTAGCACATGTCATAAGTAAATCTTGTGTATAAAAAGGCAATGTTATTAAAATTGAATGTTTGGCAAGTATTTTGTCCGAAAGTAAACACAATTTGGTCAGTGTTTGTTTTTTCACCAAATGTTATGATTTGTTGCCACTTTGAAGCTAAAGAGCCTAAACATAGAAGGTTATGAAATCTCTCACCTTCTCTATACCATTCAATGTCTGACCTTTTATAATATATAATGTAGGCCTTTCAGACATTGAAGATTTTGATCCAGGTATGCAACCAAGAACAACTTCCAGAAAAAGAAATAATTTTGGTTTTTGCAGCCCTTTACTCTGACATGAAAGCCATTTCTGAAAAAAAATGCCATCTGCTACTTTATTGTTTGATATCAGCGGCAGAATAATGTCCGATTTTAATATCATACTGTTGGCTATGTACTGCACTAATTTGTTCTGTGACATCAATGAATCAAAGTAGAGTTCCTGATAGAAGAACATCAAAAGGAAATTAATCTCCCTATGATAGTATTAATAATTTCAGAATGGACGTGTTTTGCTCAATTATGGTAACCATTGAGAGCCGTGTTTTTGTGGCCTGTTAGATCAATATCACAACTGCTACACAGATCGAGGGTGTAAGAATGAGACTGGTGCTCCCCAGTAGCCAGGAGTGTCGTTACTGATGGACAGAAATCTTACTGAACATTCTTGGTAGAATTTTGTGGTTATGTAAGGAAAGGAGACATGAAAGTGTGAACTCAGTGGGGAAGGGGGGAAACTGGAAAAAAACCCGTCACTTTTCTATATGTTGGGCAGGATGGTGGGCCTGGCATTAAAGGTAGAATTTACAGAGTTTCTAACCAGAAATTAGCTGTGTGATTCTGGAAAAAATTAGTGGAAATGGAGGCTAATTGTATAGCAGACTGGAGGTGTCATAAGGTTATTCACCATATATCTCCTGAAAATATGTTTTTGAAGTACTTTTTAGTTTCTTTTTTTGTTTTTTTTATATATAAACCCTGTCAGATTAATACAATGTTTATTAGAAAGCATGTTTCTTTATGTATATCCATACAGTTTCACATCTTTCCCTACGAACAGATATATACAGGATTTGACACAATAAAAGAAACTGAGCATTTTTAGATACAGATCCTTCCAAGTGCTTACTCAATTCAAGGGTAGAAGAAAGGGTTACAACAGCAAAGCATGCTTGTTGTAGCTGCACAGCATGATACCCACAGACAGACTGGGACTATGTTTAGGGTTCTGGTTGTGTGCTGAGAATAGAACTAAATGAGTACAGAGGCCCAAATGTGTCACTGAAATAAATATTGGCAGTATGGATGTGTGATCAAAATATCCAAATATATCAGAGACTGACTGCAGAACTTAGAGTCAGTAATACCCAGCTAGGGATAAAATTTCAAATAAATCTAGTATTCCCTTTTCTTTATGTTTACCGTGTTTAACTTTCCCCCCTTTTTTGTTCTATTCCCCCCTCAGCTGGCAGCCAGTGCTGGTCTTCATCAGCCTGGGGATCTGCTGGGTTCAGCTTGTCCTGGAGGCAGCCTTGGGTGGTCAACGTAAGGACTGGGAGATCTCTTACCAGTTACTGTCATGGGCAGATCAGACCTGACTTGGGAAAATTAACTTAATTTATTGCCAAATAAAACAGATTTGAATGGTGAGAAACAGAGACAAAATAAAAACACCACCTGCCTCTGCTCCCCTCTTTTTCTTCCTAGACTCAACTTCACTCCTTCCTTCCAAACTCCTCCGCCCACTCCAGCCCCAGCCAGGGCTCTTCCAGGCTCAATGCTCAGGGTTGCTCCTCCTGTTTCCACTCCTGCTTTTCCTTGTGCTTTTCCTCGTGCTTTCCCTCGTGCTTTTCCTCATCCCTTCCCTTCACTGCCAGGCATTTTTGCCCTTTCCCAAACACGTTCCCACAGAGGTGCTGAGGGCTCAGCTGTGCCCTGCGCTGGGGCGGCTGCAGAACTGTCCGGAACCAACCCACGGCCCTGGGCATGGGGCACTGATCAGCTTTATACTAATCAGCTCTGAATTCCTTTATTCCTGTAGGACTGCTGCTGATATGAATCAGCTTGGGCTTTGTCTATAAGGATGCAGTGACTTTTTTAAAGATTCTATAAGGTTCTTAACAAGAATGACATTCCTTGTCAGCACTGTGAGAGTGAGGACTTTTCCTCCAGTGACTGGGATGACACCAGATGCTTTTACAAGCTCTCTTTCCACCTGAAACACTGCAATAATATCTTGTTTTAAGGACTGCAGATGAATAATTAGTCAGTACAGAGGAAATGCTTCCACTGAGTAGAAACCTTGGGAGGACCAATACAAACCCAGCCATCAGCATCTCCTCTCTGGTCCCTTCTTCACCACCTCTTTTGCTTTCCCTTCTGCTCAAGCTAGAGTTTTCAAAGGGAAACCAACTTAAATAGGATTTGATAATGTGACATTTGAAGGAACTGTTCACAACAGTCAGAGATTCACAGCAGATGTGCTGTTTGCATTGTCCTTGCCTGATTCTAGTAATGAAGAAAGTGATGACAGGAAAACAGAGAGGTGATCCCTCTGTACTATTGAACAAGAGCTAGTTCCCTTGCTGTCATGGAAATTAAAGGAAAGCTTCACAGTTTTTCTGGTAGATATTAGGGGATAGAAAAGTTCGTCTCTCTGATTTTGCACACAAGTCCCGAGAATCCACTTTACCTGCAAAATTCAGATTTTTTTTTCTCTTCCTTCACATGCATGTTCTAAATAGTATAGACCTAAACAGCAAAGACTGTCAGCAAATTATCAGAGTGAGAGATGCTGTCCCACAGCAGCCTTGGGAAGCCATTCACATACCATGTTCCTTTGTTCCTCTCCTCACGGCTGATAACGTGCTTTTGGAGAACAAACACACCCCCTTCCCCTGGAAATGTAGTTCAGAAAACTTCCCTCTTCTCCAGGGTGTATATCAATTCATATCTGGAAAGCAATGAACACTAAGTCTATGTCTTTAAGTGAAGAAATACTTAGGCAGTATTTGTGAGCATGGAAATAGTATCTGCTATTTGGGCTAATAGCTCATCTTCTTTATAAGGGCAGGTGAAGACAGCACTACATATAAGCACATGGAGTTACTGTCTATTCAGGTTCACTAAAAATCTGCACTGTCAACTGAAAAATTTAGGTTATTAAATACATAATGCATTGTAACTATATGTGCAATGGTTATCTGTTTACTAGCTCTCTGCTTTTCCAAATTCCTTCTACAAAATATTTTTTATAGAGATACAACATGCCGTGTTTCGATGGAGTCCTGTGGGGAGAGATGCAATTAAGGATGTTATGCAATAATACATTGTTTTTCTTACACATAATGTATTTGTGGGCATTATACATGCAGGCAAAAGTGCTGAGCTCTGTAATTCAGGTCTTTACATCTCTGTACCATACTGGCTGCTTTGCAGTTTTAGCACAAAAGTAGTAGTCCCAAAACCAGTATTAATGATAAGAAATTGAAAATCGTTCAGGAATTTTTTGTAGAACAATATTGAGAATACTGCTATCTAAAAGTTTGGCAGATTTTAGTTACATTTTTCCATTTTAATAGAGAAGGCTTATTTCTGAAAAAAATCTGCAGAACAGTGGTGATGAAGCAGAAATAAGCTTGGTTGTTGACACTCAAATGCAATATCATTGTCAATTAGTACTTTTTTCATAAACTAGAAAAAATAATGGTGATAAAATCCTATCTAGTTACCAGTTGTTTTCCTTTTGTTAAAGCTGGACTTCATATTTTTTTGTCATTTATCCAGGGGTTTTTTGAGTTTCCCAAAAGCTGAACTTCCTGAACAATCTATTTTTTCTTTTTTTGTGCACTTCTGAAGTTGCATAAATTTAAGATGAAGACTATATTTTTAAAATATTTACCCTCAATTTCTGTTTTTCTAATGATAACATAACTTCTTTCTTCTTACTAATATTCAGAAGAATTCTATTTAACTTCCTCCAAAACTGGATCACCTAATGAAACTGAAAAGGTAAAATCCTTGCTTTATAATACTGAATTCAGTAGTTCAGTATAAAAAAAACCAACAAAACCAGTGAATGAGTTTTTAATACTCTGATAAATCATAGCAATATCTTTTATTGCCCAATTAATTTACTATTACGTACTGTAAGTAATAATTAATAGCAGTGCAGTTTCCTTACCTTGTCTGGCGTTACCATCATGACCCTTGGTAATGCTGCAGAAACAGATTAAACATTTGAACTGTAAATGTGGGTGGATGTCTTTCATAGGAAGTAACACAAAGTTTCAGAAGGTAAATTATTAATGTTTTGTGCATGAAACTTGTGCCTGTTAGGTAACAGTGAAAACTTTATAAACAAATGCGTGATAAGTGAGAAAATACATTTTGCTATGTATGTAATATCGTATTGTATTTTGAAGAAAAAATGGAAAGAGCAGAATGTATTCAGTTATAGGAATTTGTGTCTTATTATGCAAAAATGCTCTGCAGACATGTCTAAATTAAAATCTTGTGGAAATGAAATCTAGTAATTTTCCCCTTACATTTACCTTTAGGGATTTACCAGTGATCAGACTCATTCACAGAGTAACTGCAAAACATTTTCCTTATACTGACAGCTTGGGTGTCTGTGCTGATGAATTCGTGAGTGCTCACTGACACGTTTGTTTGAATTCTGGGTGGTGTTTTGCTTCCTGTGCTTTAAAGCAAGGAAAAAGTCCTAGATTACACTTTTGCAGCTAATCCTGAAGTTAAGAATAACCCTGAGTTTTTAGATTTCTCTATTTTTTCAGTGCCAGACAGGGCCCCAAATCAACAGTGGATAGCCAGGGAATACTGTTACGTTAGCTACAGGTGTTGTCAGGTAATGTATGAGTGCTGAAATACTTGCTTGTGATTACAAGTTAAAATTGTGATTAATTTTAGAATACCTGTAATCTGCTTACAGTGTCGTGGAAATCAAATATAGTGGGATGGTTGACAAATTGCTTTTCATGTTAAGCCTTTTACAAGAGAAGGTTTTGGTCACTGTGGCGAGCATGCACAGAACTCCAGGAGTGTCAGCTACTATTGCATTTGCCTTCTGTGTCTTCTTGTGATATCTGTAGTCTGTGAGCCAGGTTTTTACTACTGTGCAGCCATTTCAGGAAGTACAATGGTATGTTGTTAACTGATGATTTAATTACAGCTGTTGACTCTCATGTTGATCTTGAGTCCTATTTTCAAGCTGTGTGACAGGAGCATGTTCATGTCCTTGGAATGCCTGTATGTGAGGAACACGTGACCATGACTTATCTGCTTTGCCCAACACTGCTTCTCATGTGCTGTACTCTTGGATATTAATTTGCAATAGATCTAACATTAGTAAGCAAGCTCTTATTGCAGAGTTGCCAGTTCTCTGATGAACTGTGGTGAAATCGCCTCTCAGGAAGAGTGATGAGTAAACTATGTGTGTGAAGACTGCCTCTGTTTTTGTGGAAATTTCACTGAGGTGAAGATTGTGACTGGAAAGATACTAAGAAAGATGACAGAAGTAATTCATAAACACCCCACCCCTGATACATTCTAGAAAGGTTTGTCATAAGCTGCTGAAGTGGAGTTTGAGCTGAGACAAAGGTAAGGTCCTGTGTGGAATCAATGCCTCAAAATTCTGAATAACTGGCAATTTATATCATGGTTATTAACATTTAGCTAGTTCAAAGCTACCATAGCTCTAGGAACTAGGCAGGATTGCAGTGTGTGTGGGGAGGATCTTTGTAAGGAAACAGTGACTCTGGCTTCTGGCTGAGAAGAGAAACGGCAGAATTTTTGATTGAGGTAGAAAGTGCTAAAAAGCGTTTCAAAATTCGCATTCAGAAAATGATACACAAATGCCAGCAGCAAATAAGTGCTCCGTTAGTTCCTCTATTATTAACTTTTCTTTTTGACTGCAACAAGTTTCGTATGCTAAAGAATATTTTAAGTACACCTCAAAAAAGACATCTTTATTCCATTCATGCTATACAAGCTGGTTCAAATAATTTTTGAGAGCAATGATGTTATCTTGAAAACAATGCAGAAATTTTGTTAATGCTGTGGATTATTGATTGACAACAGATGGCAGTATAGCAGGTGTATTTACCTTGTAATGAACAAATGCCAGTATATAAGACATGGTTAAAATTTATAAAAAGGCACTTGGGAGCCTAGTTCACATCTTTGAGATTATTTAGTTGCTCCAGAAAATACTATCCTTTTGTTAGGAATTGACTTGTATCAGGAAGATAATGAAAGGTGGATTGAATTCTGCAGGTCAGTTCCCTACTCACCATATGAGCTGCTGCACAGACTGAGCAATTCTCCAGCTCACCTGAGGTGATCAGAGCTCTCCTTTTCATTCCCTCCTCATCTCTGTGCTCAGTCCAGCTTTAGAACAGAGAGGAAATGGCCCAGTTTATTTTGTGATGTTCTAATTTTAATATTTTAGCTGGAAATGCCTATTTCACTATGTGGACACGTGAGATAAAGTTGAGAGTTTTCTCTGAATTGTTTTTACTCTGGATTTTTACAGCAAATCTTAAGGAAACACCTCTTTCAAGCTGTACTTGCCCTCCACATGCTTGAGAATATCAACACTGATGATCTCAAAATCACAAAAGATTTGAAGAAACTGTGACAAAATGAAATGATCAAAGAAGGTCCACATTTAGACTTTCTTTTATAGATACAATTTTGCAAATAGTTTTTTATATTAGTTCACATCAATTTTAAAGGGATGTCTGTAGCAAAGTAAACCCACCAAATTATATTGTAGCTGTATACCAATTTCAATGGATCTGAAATGTGACAGTAAAGATTATTTGTATGCATTCAGCTTTATGTACATGTCTAAACAATGTTTAGAGTATCTTGTAACCTATGTGTACAGCTGGCTAAACAGTTAAAGTATTCATGTGCATTATTTTTATCTGATGGAGTGCAGTACAGTAAGTACACCCAAAAGGACAATACTGCTCACTCCTCTTGTGCTGGGGAGACCAGCAGGGACTGGCCATTTAGGGCTATGAGCAAACCAATACTGTGCTAGGGTGAAAGGAAGCATATGAATCATAAATGTAGCATGCTTCACCTGTTTTGTTGCTAGCTTTATGATTTCATGCTGCTTAAGCATTATGATTTTGTGATTGAACTGTCTGTTTTCCTCCCTTGCAGTGTAATAAGATGACATTGAAGAAAACCCTCCTATTTGGGTTACAGCATGTGCAAATATATCAACATCGGATCTGAATCCCTGAATTAGCCCTGATTTGCCCTCTATTCTTTTCAGTCTGTGAGTTTGCACTGTCTTCTAAATTACTGCATGGATACTTCAAACAGTAACAAGAGTCAAGAAGTTTTTCTTCAGTTTGAAAGTGTTTGACTCCCATTTTATTGTTTATAAGTTAATTGATCTTTGAAACTGTAACTATTAGATTTTTTTTCTTACCATTTTGTTTCTGCTTATTACTTCAGCCAAGGAAGAGATAAATCTGAAGTTTTCTCAGCAGAAGATACCATTTCACGCCAGAAGAGCTTTCTGTGCTTTTTCAAAGAAAAAAGGGAAGTTTTGTTTTGAATTCAGAGGAAGCGAGATCAAACTCTCAGTTTAGACATAAGAAGGTGAACAAAGGCACTGGACACAATAACATATAATTTAGATTGTTCAGGTTACACATTTCTTTGAGAGTATTCGCCTCTTCTTCTGAATCATTTATTTATTTTTTGTCAATGAAATGTTTTATGCCTTGGATTTTTATAGTAAATTTGGATTTCTGATGCTGTTATTAGACAGGAGTAATAGAGCTTTATAACAGTAGAGAGGTTGGACACAAACATGTTGGAAAGAGAAGAGATGAAAGTTCAATTATGACTGTAGCTTTAGAGCCATTACTTATGGGAATATTCCAGAACAATGACCACTGCATTTCAGATGAAAGAGGTGATATTGGTTTAAAGCATTTTTAAAAGACCAGTTTATTTCATGTTCTTTTTGTTTCCCTTAGTATTCTGAAACTTTTGGCTTTGAACTTACAGTGTGTTCTCATAATTACTGAATGTTAGAAACATAATTTAAAAAGAGAAAATGAGATTCAAAAAATATAATAATACAGCTGCAGGAGTGGTTAAATGAGAAGAAATACCAAGTAAAGGGAGACTTGTGAGAAATCATAAGTGTTGCCAATGCAGTAACAAGTAAGAGATATATAAATCAAAATAAGCATTCATTGTGTTCTGCTTAGTTTCCCATTCACCTTGTTGGAAAATAGTGCTATTATGTTTCCATTATGGTGGATTCCTCCATATGCATTGGGAACTGAGCTGAAAGCAGAATACTGGAGCAGATACAGCAGTTCTTAAGTTCCCAAATCTGTTCTCTCTTAATCAGCACTTGGTTCCTCTTTGGTTTTGCCTTGAAATGAAATGACCCTACATATTATTTCTTTAGGAACCTTGAAAGTGAATTACTTCTGGAGGAATACTCATATAACTAACTTGTAAGTCTACCAAACTGGTAAATAGTTGTAATCAGCAGTAACACAAAGGTCTGCAGGCAAAGGATCTCAGGTTCCGTTCATTTCACACTCCGAGATGTCTTGGTGCTCTGGATGTCTGGATGCACACTCTCCAGCAGCTGGCATCCCAGGCTGTCTGAGAGACACCTGTGCTTAGGAACATGTAATGAGCCCTTCTGGTAAGAAGGTAAAAGTTTGTGAAAGAAGTTGTCAGGAACAAAAAAGGTTTTGAAAAATAAACTCAAAGCATTTGAATATACCCTCACCCCCAAATGTCAGAGGAAGATGAATGAATTCTACAAAGCAGTAAATTATGAGGAAATTGTATGCATTTTTAAAATTGTATTTTAAATAATGTGAAGGATCCTGTTAAGTCCTCTCAAATTTGAGCTATAGCATATGATATAGCAAATTCTGTCTCATGAAGGCTGAGGGCAATACTGTTTCAGGCCTCTGCTCAGAAATACCACACAGATGTCCATGGATCAAGGTGCTGTGCTTTCCATTGGTCACTACTGTCACCTGTCCCCTGAAGAAGCTTGACCCTGTATTTAGAAAAGAACTGTCTGTGGGGAAACTAAGGAAGCACAGGTTCCAGTGATGTGTTCATCTGGGAGCAGAGCTCGGAATAAACCCCAGAGCTGCTGCTCTCTGTTCTTCACCTGCAAGACTGTTTCCTCTTTGGCAAAGCCTTCTTTCAGTTCTGCTCATACCTCACTTTATCCATCTGGACATGTTAGTACTGTCTAATAACATTTTTAAGGTTTTGAAGATGAAAATACCGTAGAAAAAATAACTTGCGTTGTGATATCCCCTGTGCCAAATACATTTGCAAGTAGATGTTTAACTCAAGGGAACACCATGAAATCTTGAATTAAGCTAGGACTACATAAAACAGTTTACATGCTGCAGTAATAGGAAAGTAAGGACTAGAAAATGAAAAGATATTATAAAACTAGGTGTTTCAGGTAGACTGCCAGACTTGCAGGTGAAATAATTATAATCTTGATTTTTTTTTGTCATGGTAAAACGTAGAAATCCTTTTATTCCCTGTATATGTGAGTTGCTAATCCAAATGCCCATTCCTGCCTGTATGAGAAAGGGAATCCGAATACCTGAGCACTGCAATAGCTCTGGTTGCTGAAAGGTTCTGTTCACAAAGAAGCTGTAATGCTAAAAAACCTGAAAAAGTCAAACCCAAACCCCCACACGATTTCATCAGGCACAGAGGAAATCAGTTCTATAGGCTTGAGACTTTCACGAACAGAATGCCATTTGGTATATATGCTATATATATGGTACAGATAATTTCAACCATTCCTTTAGTCCTTCAATTGCTACTATAATCTGTTTACAAGGTAAGGAGACACAAATGATATTTTCTGTATATACTATGTTTTGTTGAGATAAAATAATGATATGTTAATTACATATTTCAATAGAAGTAACCATGTCTGTGTAACTGCTGCATAGATGTGCATAGATGTTTGAAATAAAAATGGTAGGGGGAAAAAAGGAAGAATAGAAAAGAAAGGAGAAATAAACAACAACAACAAAAAAGCAAAAAAAGCAAAGCAGCTTCTTACAACTACCTGAAAGAAGGATTATCTCTTATCCTAGTTTCCTCGTGCTGAGGGAAATGTGATGTGATCAGGTCACTGCATGTAAAATGCTGTAAGAATGTGATCTGCACTTCATCATTATAAAATTCAAACATTCTTGAACCTTTTATTCCACCCTCTTCATATTTATCTTTTTGGTCCTGCCTTCATTGGGTTCCACATTTGTATTGATAAATTGTAGGTACTTGGAGATGTATTGATGGGCTGGAGACAGTTCAAAATGTAGAGTGCTGTGGCTTTGCATATCATTACACCTAGCTCGGTCTTTGCCTCTTGAAAGCTGTCGATTTGTGCATTATTGCTATTCAGGCTGATAAATGACAGTAATTGTTCTTAAGTTGAAGAGCTGGCTTAATGTGCTGACTTGCTTGGGAATTCTGAGCACCAGGGTTAAACTAGTGCTCCACTGCTTCTAACAAAATGGTCTTTTCCAGCTCAGAATAGATACTTAATTGAATTACTTTAGCTTTCATGCATTTTGCAGCTTTGCATTTGAAGAAAAAATATTCATAACAAGATCAGGGAATTCAGAGCTGTTCATAGGGAGGTCAGGCTCGGTATGTGCCCCCACTTCAAGGCACCTGCTCCCAGTGGTGCCACAATTAAAAAAAAAAAAAGTTGAGAGGGAGAATATGCTAGTCCTATAATGGCACTGAGAAAGACATAAAAAATTAGATGGAGATGTATCACTATTATTTTTTTCTACTCTCCCAGTGATGGAACTTAGTAAGACATACTTACAAAGATGAAATACAGCTCATTTTGTGGGATTTTTAAAAACAGTGTTTATTCATGTGAAGTAGCACTGATTTTTCAGGATACTTCATTTAGGAGAAGCATCTTGAAGCCTCTGTAAATTATTTTTAAAAAGAGATTTTTTTTTCAGGGATAAATCAAGAAGAATTCCTCATGAAATATGGATATGTTTTCTTAAATAATGCTCACAGAATTCAAACTAGAATTCAAAATTTTCAGCTGTTGAATGTGACTTGTATTGAATTGTTCACATTTGGCACTGTTTGTGTGTGGTGCAGGACAAATTAAGGCTTACAATCCAAATGATTCAGTGTCTCAGTGATTCAGTGCTTAGGCCAATTGTCTTTGTTTTAAACAGTTTCTCTGCAATTCTTTTGGATGACAGCTCTGCATTTTCACATTGACACAAAAAAATTTCAAATCAGATTGAAAAACTGAGCTGTTGAAAACACTAAGGTTCAGAGTGACATTTATTCACTTCATTATGATTCTCTATGATGACTTATTTGTTTCACATATAAATATTTTGTGGGATCAACCCCTTTTTACCTACAAAGATAATGTATTTATTAATGGTTTTCTGTAGTTCCATGTATGATATTTAGGATTTCCTGGGCCAGCATCATAAAGATATTGATTGTTCATTCAGGGAGAATTTTAGTCACAATGCTATGTCAAAATTCTTGTCTTCTTATTTATAACTGCTGGAGCTTCCGTGTGTGACACGTGTATTTTCAAACAAAAGTTATGAAAACACTGGAAAAAGAGTTCATTATTTGTTTAGTCATCATAGCAAACAGGAGTCCTTTTCTGCAGCCTTAAAAAGGAAGATTCTATTCTGGTGTTATCAGAAAAGCATATCTTTCTGTTTTACAAAGACTCTTGGCTGTTACCTGATGTAATTCAAGGTTATTTTTCATTCAGATGCTTCCCTCAGAGCTGTGTTTTTAAATCAGTCACCTACATCCACCAAGTAATCGTGGACCAACTGCCATGAGTTGATGTTTGGGACTGCTGAAGTCTTCTCCTGGGTATGCAGATGTGCTCAGCAAGTACCTTTAGTGATCCCAGAATGTTCTTAAAGCTGACAATTGAGCAGGGAGGCAGAGAGAGTTCTACTATTCATTTCCTACTTATTATTTTGGATTGCCAACTCTTTGGGGAACATTTATGCTGTTTGCATTCATTAAATGTTGGGGTTCATAAATTGAATGTAACAGAAATGTGTAAATGTAAATGTAAAAATTTTCAGTTTCCTTCCTTCCTTCCTTCCTATTCCTGTGTTGCAATATGAATTTCTTAACCCTACAGGTATTTGTGTGTTTACCGAGCTAGAATTCATTGAAAGTACTATTTAACTGCTATTTCCTCCGTTCCATGCCTGAAATGCATTTCCCAGTAAGGAAAGGCTTGTTACCTGGCTATAATAGTTTCGAAAATGTAGATTGTCCTCACTTATCTGCTTTAAAATTAAACAAGTAGTAATTCCTTACTTTTGTAATAGGAAAACAGCATTAGCTGAGTTCATAGCAAGGTGGACTTCTCAGGCCTTGTGTGGATACTGTATTTCTTCTCAGTTTTATTCAACCACTTTTCCTGACTGAGCTCATTTTTTGTTATTCATGAACCCTAAAGCCATTGCAGCATAAACCTTAATGGATGCTATCTTTCACAGGCTGATCTTCATATGCCCAGTTTTCTTGCAAGGTCTCTGATTGAAGGTTAAAGAATATTGTGACTCAAGCATGTATTTTATTTTTCTTAATCTACTTTTCTCCAGTTCTTTAAATCTTTGCTATTCAATTCAGGATAAAGAAGATAATAGGAAAGTTCAGCTCCTGGAAGAACTTCGGAAATACATAATTCAGAAATGTTACGCTACTGAGCACATTTAATATTTGTCTACTAATTTTACATAAATGCTAATGTTTCTCATTCCCCAGGAATTAATTTTTATTTTAAAGAAAAATGCTTAATCTTTTTAGTTCCATGAGAACTTGTAAAACCTAGACCTGCAGTTATAGGTTATTTTCTGTCAATGTTATTAGTGTACTGTATATATTGTCCTTTTAAAGCACGGAATCTTCCTCTACTGAAGACCAACAGATGTGATCTTTCTGAATCTACAGACTGAAGTAACATTTGTGAACTGTTTTATTCAGCCAGTTGGGATCATCCCTGTTCTAAATTTAGAACTCTGTGAGTGATTACTTTTAAGGTCTCTTGATTGAGAGGCAAAGTCAGGCACGGTGGAGTCCAAACTACATCTCTAATTCCAATATAACATGGAGAAAAGAACTTTCTTGTTTTAGGGGTCTGAGTATCTGCAGGTTCTGCTGGAGTAAAATCCTGAAGAGATGGGCAGTTATGAAAATTTGAAACTTTAAATATTTTGGGCAGTTCACTGATTCCTTTGCTGGATGTGAATGCATTACAATTTTTTTTAAAATGAAATTGACATTCTTTTAATTGAAGTGTTAGAGTAATGTGCTATGGGAAATACAATACTGAGGAGAAAAGTGAGTATTTTGAACAAGAAGGTGAATTTGTGTTCTTGTCTCCATGCTCTCATCCTTCTTTTTACGGGATCATTGAAAGAGTTGCAAGAATGTGCTCTTGCATCATGCTGAATATATAATTATAATTTCCAGCTGGCTGACTGTCAGCTGACCTGATGAAAATTCCCTGTAGTGACTTCATTCCCTTTGTCTGACTTCATTCAGCTCCTCAGGTGTTTGGGCTGGAAGTTTGGACTAATCATGGTTGGTTCTGTATTTGCCATGAGACTGGGCTGCTGCTGGCTGGGCTTGCTGCTTTTATCCTTCTGGGCATAACTTTGCACATGTTAATGTGATCCAGCAGGAGATAACTAATGCAGATATTTCATGGTTGGAAAGGATGGAGAGGGTTTTGCTGGCTGCTTTTTTGCTTCCCTATGTTCATCTCTATGCTGTGCATAGACGTGCCAGTATTAATTTTTGTTATGTATTCAGTGTTCTTTCTAAATCAAAACTCCACAACTTTAATTGACAAGGTAAAGCCATTTCATGTGAGGCTGCCTACACCAGAAATCTTATCAAAATTGACCAACTCCTTCCTTCCGGAAGGAAAAGGAAGGCAAATTAATTGTTGCACAGAATAAAAAACATATTCTTCAGAAAAACATCTACCAGAGGCTGGAGTGGAATAGATCTTGAGGCAAAATTCCTATTTAAAGCTTATTTAAATTTTATGCCCTATGTGATGTACTCTGTGGAACAATGTTTTCTTCTAAAAGGATGGACTCCTGTGCTGTAGGCATGCAAATACTGTTATAGCTACATATGCATCACCCTTAATTTAGGTTTGCCCAACCTTTCCAATTAAAAAAATAGTTTTCAATGTGTTGAAAGTTTGTCAAATATAATCTGGTTTTGTGGACTAAAACTTGCAAGTTTCTGAAATTAGTGTTTCAACTAACATGTTTTAGTTTTTAAGTAAAGTGTTTTTGAGAACTAGATTACAGAACTGTGCTATTGGTTAAGGTTCAAATATTCTTGCATCTGTTCTTTGGAAGCTTTGACTTTCACTTTCTTTGCAATAGACCTACAGCAGGAGGGCACATTTGTTTGTTTTGCATTTTAGTTAGTACATTAAAAAAACCACAATCATCACTTTTACATGTTTACAGGTGTTCATTAGAAACTTTTAACTCAGGGGGTGAATTTGTCAGGGTCAAGATTTCTGCTTTGGAAAGTTCTACATTAAAATGAAATTACATCTTGAAAGTGCTCTCCTGCAATTTTAATATTTGTCCATGAAGCATCATGGCTGATACACCGGTAGGAATAACTTCAGGACTGTGAAAGCATTAAGCACTAATGAGTTATTTGGCAGTTGTCCCGGCACCTGGGCCGTGTTCTGGCTCCAGGTTCCTCACTGGCTGATTGTTGCAGCAGCTCTGGGACTCCGCACGGGTTTTACCTGAGCAGCCAATCTGGTTGATGGGATCCTGCTGTGTCAGAGGGCACAGTTGAAAGGTTTCAGGTGAAATAACAGTAACCCAGGTGCAACCTCACAGGATCTTAATACTAAGACACAAGTCTCAGCCTTCAACTCCCCCTTCCCCAGCCCTTCTCCCTTCCCCATCCACCCCACACCTGTGACCCACCCTCGTTAGGCTAAGTGGGTGCACATGGTGCTGCAGCCCCAAACCACCTGGGGACAGTATTGATAAGGGTGGGTCTCAGTTCTGAAGTGGCAGCAGTTCTGGTGAGGTCTTTGTGCTCCTGGCTTTCCACCTGCCTGTGGAAAACACCCAGTCCTTTCTGACAGAAAAGGTATGTGCGTGGAGTTTATGAATACGTATGGCTGGTGTAAAAATCACCTGTTTTGTGTGATAGATTTGGATGGAAGTGTTTGATACGATAGTGGTTGTTTGGTGAGAAGTTAGGCTTTTGCTTGTCTGTGAAAGCTACGACAGAGTGATCTGCAGTATTCAGAACAAGGGTATTCTTAAAGCAACAAGCTAGCACAATGTCAGTTCTTTAGCTAGGAATGCCTGGTTAAAGCGTGTTATATATTTGCATGAGGCAACCGAAAGAGAGTGAAGAGGAATTTGCAGCCTTTTAATGTAGATTGTATGTTTTGTGCAGAAGAATTCAAGTAAATCTAAAAGTGTGCAAATGCTTCTCTTCTTGGTTACTATTTTAAAGAAGTAAGCAGCATGTATGCCACAGAGGAATGTCTGTAAAACTCTTCCTGTTCGTACTTAGTTTGTAAGAATATTTCATGCTTTGTAGAAAGTAACTAACAGCTTGAAATGTTACAGAAGCATCATAGCTTCCCCCACCATCTCTTTAGAAATATGGGAAATAGGAAAATGTTGGTTTGGAAGAGGTGCTGGAAAAATAATTTGCTTGAGATAGACAAGAATCTTTGAATTGTAAAAATCTTTTCTTATTTCATGTTATTAACATTCCACAAATGTGTTAGATTGACTTCTGTGGGACCTGTGATAATACAAATAAAACAAGTGAATCACTCAAAGTAAATACCTCTTCATAAACACTTAAGTCTCCGCTAACTGCATGTTTCTTTTTTTTTTTTTTTTTTAATAAAAAAACATTAGGAGGCTATTTTTGTGGAGTTAAATTTGTTTATAGGTTGGGCTTGTTTGGTTCTTTTATTCTGAGTGATTATCATGCAATTGTTTTGTGTATCTCTAAAAAAAAAGTTAATTCAAGGAAGAGTTAATAATACTGACGAAGATATTATAGTTCCTCTGGTGGTGGGTTTTTTTTTAGTGTCTTGCTTTTTAAAATTTATTTGTCAATTTTTCAGTGGGTAGGAAAGTAGATATGTGTGTTTCCCTTTTGTATCCTTGCAGGAACTCATGCATTGAATTTGAGCTTTTGTGTTGTTTTTGAGTGATGTAGCAAAGTAATATATTGTTTTCTACAGCAATGCACTTGGATTTTGAAAGCATAATGGGTATTGTGTAAGAAAATAAACCTGGGAAAAGTTTTGTATGTGTTCCTATAATTCTTTTTCCTTGATTTGTAAATGAAATTGGGGAGTAAAAGAAATACTCAAAATCCATTCCTGAGCCCTTCCCTACCTCCTCAAAGACCTGGTGTCTTGTAAATTGCAGAGCGACTGTGTCTGCAAGTTAACCTCAGGGAGAGATGTTTCTTTTGACTGGAGGCAAATCAAAGAACTAGCAAAAAAAGGGTTCTCCTTCCCTAGAGTGCTACGTCGGGAATGATTATGTGAAAGGACACCTTAACTACTTAGGCATGGATGAACTTGCATTTGAACCCTGAATTTCTTAATTTGGCAACATACAATGTTTTGTCTCTTCTATCTTAAGGCAGTGTCCCAGTTTTGAGACAAAATTTAGGAGGAAACTTCCCAAAAAGTGTGTCTCCCCCCTGCCAGGAATGCAGGCCCTGGCCACCCTGCTCCACATGGTTTGGAAAGGATTTCTTAGAGCAAAGTGAAAAAACCCTGTTTATTTAAACAAATGGAGGGTGCTCACAGGCACAAAAGGGGACAGAACTCATTTCTGGGCACAAGCAGATGATATGGAATACCTGTTCTGTGACACACACACTGAAAACTGGCTTTGGATAGCATAAAATTACCCTAAGACAGGCAGAAATATATTTTGTGCCAGTTTCTTCTAAATGTGAGAATGAACTATATTAGCTTTATTTGGTCAATTGATTTCTTTTGACAGAAAAGGGAAATATTAAGAATACAATGAATAGCCATGTTTGAATGTACCAAGCAGATGTTTGCTCCTGGAGGCTTTACTATATATAAAGCTAGAGGATTAAAGTAACAAACTGGTAAGTCTATAAGCATTTTCAGAATGAGGACTTCTCAGTTTATCTTCTTGTCTGCAAGATTTCTGCCTACACCAGCTTGTACTCCAGGATCCCAGCTCATTTCCTGTACTTGGGTCTTGGAGTTGTTTCTGCATTCCACTTTGTTTCCAGGAAAACACAACAAATCTGTGATCATTACAGCATGTCATAGTAATTAATAACCTTTGGTTTCTCTTTGTGGAGCAGACCTGATTGTTTTAAAGGATATTTTAATCTAAAATCAAGTAGTAGAGAGATAAGGGAGAGCATTAGCTTGTTTTGTTGTAACAGATGTGTTTCTTGCCAAGACTGACCAAGTGGCTGAAATAGCTTCATTATTTTAGATGGATAGCTAATTACTGTCCTTTTTTTATTATTCCTATTTCTGTCCTTCATGTGGTGGTTGTGAATTAGCTTTGTGCCATTTTCTAAAGTATCAGGCATTTTTATACATTTGGTATATTGAATGGCAAATGCTTGATGTAAAGTCTGCAGTTTTACTCCATAACCAGATTGTAAAATATGAACTGAATTAATCATAACTGCAAAGAGTAATGGCACATTTTCTCTTATTTTATCTTTACTGCCTTTCAGATCATGGTTTAAAACCTTCTACATCTGGTGCACAGAATGAGGCAGCAGCTTTGGTAGTGGATAGCAAGAGGCAAAGGTCAAACCAGAGGCTGCACAAATATTGTACACTGGATTTATTGTTTTAATTAAGAGTGTGGCAGTTCATCATAAACTGTTTATGGTGTTTTTGCACAGTGCAGCATTTTGAAATCAACTGTTTTAATGAAAACATAATGTCATATCTGTCAAAGTTCTAAATATTTTGAAAGTGAAATATGAAAACAAGAACTTTAATTCTGGGTTTACTGGGATTAACTCTTGGAATTGTTTTAAAATCCCTTATGTGTCATATCACAGGTAGCATAGTTCCGCGTTAGGAAGGAAATGGAAAATACTGTGTGGCGCTTGTTTAATTGCAAAAAAACACACTGAGTGTTAATGCAGTGAAAGACAAAGCTGTTAGGATTTGCATTGGAATGCCAGAACTAAGACAAAAACCGAGATAAGGCATTTCCTTTTTCATAAGCAGTATGTAAATGCTGTATCCTGATTGTGTGGTAAAAAAACAACCAAAGAAGACCCAACAAGTAAACCCCCAAACTGAGTGAACCCTTAAACCTGGAAAGAAAGAAATATACTGTGGGTCATATGATGCTGTAATGTGTTATCATCAGGGTCTTTGTAACTAATTATTTACAAGACCCAATGCCTTTTTGTGGACTTTTAAGGCTGAACATTTTGTAGTCTAACAAATTTCAGCTGCTGTTCTGTATTCATGTAGATATGTAAGGCAATTTTTGTTACATTTTTGGTGTAGTCTGATAAAATATTTGTATAATCTGAAAATTATATTTTTGTAGTACTCTCCTTGGAAAATAGAAATTAAGTCTGTCATTAGATGCTAGGCCACAGTAGTTGACTGAGCAGGGTAATGTATGTTACATTTTGTGCTATACTTGGTCAAGTTTCATATATATCGTATTCCAAGTTATTTTATTAAATTTAATATCTGCACTTCCTATTACCAGACATGCCTCTCATTCAAAGCACAGAGGCACAGTTCTCTAATCAGAAGTGACAAGCTATATACTTTCTTTCAGCCATTATTCGGTAGCCTAGAGCAAGGAGCTATGTTTCCTTGAAAATGTTTTGAATTGGGTTATTTTTATTGAAGTATTAAAGTAATTCTTCAGATTTTAGGCTATTATTTAAGTACTTTTGGGAGAATGCAATAACCTCTGGATTCTGTAGCCTTTGTTATGTTAACAATTGTAGCTGCTAAATGTATCTTTTTAATGCTCGTTATGTAAGTGTCTGGAAAAATCATCTGTCTGATAGAAACTAACAATATTTAGGAAGTAAGATTAGTTGACTAAATTAGTTTACTTCTCAAGTATAATATCAAAGTGACTCACTATTTAAATATTCCAATAGATTCTGGTCACCATACCTTTACCAATAAATGTTGCAACATAAAGTTCCTATTTGGCAGATTTCTTCTGAGAGTATGAAAATTATACTTTCCCATGTTAAGGCAATCTGTTGCTTTTAATGATGTTGGTTAAAGCCCTCTGCAGAAATGTCTAATGTTTAGGTTTGGTGAATGCTTTTATTGAAAGAACTTCTGGAATATTTTCAGATTTTGTACTTCCTTTACAGACAGAAAGCAGTGGAAGTGTTGGAATAGGTGAGATGGATTTGGTACTGAAGGAGAAAGGAACAGGGTGCCTTTGTACCTCTTCTGAAATAGGATGTATCAAAGAGAAAATCAAAGCAAAAGAGCTTTATTGGGGGTATAGGAGTTGAGGTACAGATGTTTTCTGAAAGGTGATCTTAATGCATCAGACATCTGTCCCATGCACTGTGTGTGGATTCACGGGAGATGTGTGAAGTACCGTGGAGGAATTGCCAACATTGAGTGGAATTAAGTGAACAATGTGCAGAGATCCAGGGTGTTGTTAGTGGGTCTTCCTGACATCAAGAGAAAATTCCAGCCTGGGATAGATGCAGACAGTGAGCCTTGTGGAATTTTGTGGTGATGTAGGCACATGTGTGAGAGAAGGATAATGCTGAGAAAGTAACTCCAATCTTGAATGAAGATCTTGTTCTTATGGGCAAACATTACAGGCACAATTCAAAGTATTTTCCCAGAAACAATTTCATTAAAAAATTTTGCCAGTTGTAGGCATTATTCATACCTTGTTGCTGCTGCAGTGGTTTTTTTCTTTTTTTCTTTTTTTTTTAGGGTATATTTTAGTTTTTGAGGACTTTATTTTGTTAGTACGCTGAAGATAGTGCTTGTCATGGTATTAAACATCAACTTTGTTTATCAGTGTTCTGTACAGTTTTGGTCTATTTAAACATGTAGTGGGAGTTAATCACAATTTTTGACCAGGACTATCCTAGATCTAAACACAGCCTCGTGTATATTATCAATTCAAAGGGTTGGGTTATTGTCTAGTTCAGACAAATGAAAATACAGCAGATCCACGGGCAATGCAGACCATGCTAAGCAAGGGAAGAAAATGCAAAGCACTTGTGAGCATGTTAAGGGGAAAACAGAAAGACTTGGAGACAATGTCAGAAATACTGATGCTGAAAACAGGATTAAGCTCCGTTACATCACCAGGCCCAGTGGCTGTGTATGGAGTTTTGATTAAGTATTTGCATGCATACTATATTATTTGGTTTGCAAATGCAAACTGTATCACAAAGGTAAGGGACTTTTCTGTGGAAAATATGGCCCTGAATAGACTTCCAGAATAACAGTTCTTACACTTTGGAATTAGAATTAAAAAATCAACTATATAATTAATTTTTGAAATGAATTTATCACTAGTTGAAATATAAAAATGAGTAATATTAATGTGGTTAATATTAAAATAAATGAAGTAGGTAAGATCTGATGTGAACCAGTAGAGTAAAAACCCATCAGAGATGACTGAAAGATGTTAGAAATTAAAATATTAATTCTAATAATAACCAGCACTGCACGGAGAGAATGAAAACATCAACAGAGTAATGACATTACATGCCTTAAATATTTTATAAGATGCCTAGCAATACTTGGAAAAGATACAGTGGCAGTAGAGGGCTTCAGTAGAAATGTAGATATACAGAAAATTCTGACCTGGGAGAAGATGAGAGGGAAGTATCTCATCCTGGGCCTGTTTTCTCCTCTCCTGTGGCTTATGCCCACTGCTGGACACAGGATACGGAGTGAAATCACCTGCAGCTCTGACCCCGTGAGCTGAGCTTTATCTGGCCATCCCTCGGCGAGGGAGCCGTGCTATGGCCACGGGCTGGGCCGTGCACAGCTGGACAACGCGTCTGGGTCCCCTCCTTGGGCTGAGCTGGCTCTGGCTGTGTTTGGCTTGGCACTTATGGAGCCAGGAGCTGTGTTTGGCATTTAATGGCTGATATAAACTGGTTTCCTCCACTGCTTGAAGTGATTCAGCCAGCTGGGTGTGATCTGGGCATTGCTTGGTGAGGTGTTGTGGCACTTGTACGTCAGAATAGGTAGCAGGTGAGATTCCTTTTGGCCTTGAAAACCTATGGATCTTATTCAGACAGGTGGTCTGTAAGACCCCTAATGAATGTCAGAATTCATCTGGTTCTGTGTTAAAATGACATGATGCAGAATTTATTTAAAGCTGTAAAAAATTTCATTACTATATACAACTTGACTATGTTTAATTTTCAGAACCTTTATTTTGAAATCACAAGTTTGTAACATTTGGAAATATATCAGTTACTTGACAGGGCAACATACAAACAGTGCAGCATTTCAGTGACATTGTATGAACATTAGGAACATTTTATATTTTAACTTGTAAGTCCTGAATTTAAAAAAAAAAAATAAAAATCTATGTTTGTGCATAGAAAATACATGCTGTCCCTAATGTGCATTGGAGTGGGGGAACATCATATTCCCTTTATAACTCCTACTCCTGCTTTCTGAGATGCACAAGTTTTCGTAACCTGTTCATCACTCCTACAATTTCACTTGTAGGAAAAAAATTGTTACTGTTAATCTGGATGTGAAGGTAGAAATGACAAGAGGATGTGTAAATGGAATCAAATGTCCAGAGTTTTCACAAAAGACATTTGTCCCCTGGGACAAGTACTTATTCTAAAATGGGACAGGTAAATAGTATTTGAGGATCTTCTGTTTAAATGTTGGTGGAAAAATATGTGAATGGAAGAAATTATGAAAAAAAATTGCTTGGGAAGCAAACCCCAAACTTTTTTCTCTTAACTTTTCTTAAATGAGTATCTGTTTATTATTGAATGGTATTGAGTAGTGACTATTAAAATTTATTTTTGTTAAATAGTGCTGGCATATGTTAATTTAAATGCTGCATTGTTAACAAATGTATAATTAGCATTCTTAATGAAAAGCCATAACTTGATAGGCCAATTTCTGTAGTGTTAAAACAAAACCTCCACATATTTATTCTAATAATCTAGAGCAAGATAAAATGAATAGAAATATCTGAAAATATATTAAGATATATATTTGTACACTGGACATTAGTGCTATATACAAAATATATCGGGAATGTGTTTCAAAATATTTCAAACATTGTTGACCTTTCTTATATAATACCAAGCTCAGGGACATATATTTGCATAGATTTAGTAATATATTGTAAATAACTACATGGGACAGTGCACATTTTTCCTTAAGATGCAGCGTTATAAGCAAGACATTAAATTATGCCTATCAGACAAAGCAGCAGAATCTCAACAATTTTTTTATGGCACATTCTATTGGGAAGACATCTCTGCTTCTAAAAAGCACATGCATTAACTGCCTGATTCATGTGGTGACATGTGGCATATCCAAATGTGTTATGGATCTCCCAGGAATAAAAACAACATAGCAAAATCATCACCTTGGGATGTTCATTGAGTGAATATTTTACAGACATACTCCTTTTATATTTATATAATAATTTAGTGTTATGACAATTTTTTTTAGCAGTGTTGGCAGTTTTTCTTTTTTATAATGGTATTATATTTGTGAGCCTATTAAGTGCACATGGGCTAAACTAGAGAAAAAAGTATTTTTCATAATTCCTTAGGGTGCTTGTAGCACAAGAACCATATTGGTATAGAAAAATGTTAATAAAAGGTCAAGCAGAACTTTCCAATGTTTATCATGATAGCAATAGCAATTTGGGGCTTTTTTGAATTGTATATTGGAGAAGCAGATTTATGGAGTGTAGAGAGGAAACTGTACCTACTATACTTGTACTTGAAGTCCTTATTAAGAGGTGCATCTGTGTTTTAAAAAAGATAAAAGTAAATATTTGTCACTGTTTTTCCTTTTAAAGATCTGGAAATTGGTGTGAAATTGTGCAAAGTGAGCTGAAGCAGTTGCTTTTTTGCTGTGTTTCAACTCTGAGCTCTGGAGTTGAGGATGGTGCTCATGGTGTGCAGTCACTTTTGCTGCTCTAGAGAGCTGGCATCCAAAATGGGAACAATGCTTTTGGTAGAGTGTATTTGCATGCAAGAGATAAGAAATGCTGGCTTCGAATTTAGGAACTCGTCTGTCTGTCCTGGTGCACCTTAGATTGGTATTTGCACTGAAACAAGGACCTTGCCTGGCTGTTGTCCATCAACTCTTGGGTCCACTGGAGCCATGTGAGAGTCTGAGCTCAGATTCTGATCTCATGATTCTTTTAGGGTCTTTCTTTTTGCAGAGATGCAGTGGTTTAGTTATAAGCAGCTATATCTGTTTAGAGTGTGCAGTTCATAGAATTCCTCTCCACGTTCCTCTGCCAACAAAGCTGAAATGGTAAAAGTCAGGCAGTGCATTATTGGACTGCTCTTAACAGGACGCAACGTGGCTGATTGAAATTTCATTGGTACCTTGGCTGGTGTTTTTTCAAACTGAAATGAGTCTGCTCTTGCGTCCTTGAAGTCTATGGAATTTTATTTAGCTTTTATTAAGGATATTTAAATACAAGCTGTGATGAGATTTAACTATGGCATCAATGTATACATGTGCCTTTACACTCTTGCTGTGAGGTTACAGCCATCAGTTATTACAAACTCTTTAGTGGAAGAGGAGTAAATCAATTTGTGTGCTGCTGCTTCATGCACTAATTTGAGTGTTTGTCCCAAACCAAATAATGCAATTTCTTTCTTTGTCTTCCTGGTGACGAGAGTGGGCTGTAATCTTCTGTTGTCACACCTGGTAACTGGGTTAGGGTTAACTGCAACAGATCCAAAATCCTGACCAGCTCAGAAGATTTGGATGTTCCACAAATGAGAGTGCAAGCATCTTAAGGCCCAATATTGTGACAATACCAATTTTCAGATAACCTGTTTCTCCTTCAACAGATAAAACTTTGCTAGGTATATGTACAGTGCATAAATGTTATTAAATGTTCTGAACTAGATACTTCTCTACCTTTTTTGTGTAATGCAAAAATAATTTTCCTCTATTGCTTTGTAAATCTTTCTCTGATGGTATGGGATGCTTTAATTATATGCAAGTTACAACGATGTTGTGCTGCAGATTAAAATACTGACCATAGACAAATATTGCATCTCCTGAAAACAGAAATGTGTTTTCTGTGCAAAACTGTAGATAAAGGCTATTTTCTTGAAATTGATCCAAGCTGGCTCCATAGGAACAGAAGCATGAGCATCCAAAGTAGCTGTAACAGCAGGAAATTCACTTTTCATTGCCATTTTGCTGTATCCCTTGTGAGAAGGGTTGAAAATAGTGCAGGGAAACTACAGGAAATCTATATTAAATTTTCTTAGAGATCCATCTTATTGTTTAGCAATTTTCCATTGTATTATATTAGCATTGTATTTAGTATTTCTTTTGGCAGAGTCAGTAGTGATGATTTTTTATGATATCAAAATGATATTAAGAATTAATAAAGTGTTAATGAAGAGCAAATGATGTTGGTAAAATAAGGTATATAAAATGTATAAACAGTATCAGGTTTGCCAGTACAAACTAATATGTAATATGCTGCTTAATATCCTGTGCCATGTTATTAATAGTTTCCATTTTTATCATACGGTCTAGAAAAAATATTTTCTTATGTGTCCATACAGTGTTAAAAGAAAAAAAGAATCTTTCCAAAAAAAGTTCCTTTTTTTTGGTGCATATCAAGACTTCCCTGGGAGCTTTTCTCTGCAGTGAAATTGTGATGCTTTTCACATGCATAGAATTCCTTTTGTAGGCAGACATGAAATAGCTGGGGTGTTGGTGAACTTAACTGCCTGAAACCCACACAGTGGGAAGATGAAACATCCTGAACATGGGTAGGATAATAAAGCATTTTGATTACTGTGATTTGGGGGATTAGGAACTTGTGTAACGTGAGATGTCTTAGAGGAATGTGGACAGAGATTGGCACTCAAATTTTGCCTGCCTACAGAATAAATATCTTGGAAATTACCAGTTCAGGTTCTAATTCTGAAATGTTTGACTTTGACATTGCAGTTTGGGGTTTCACTGTATTTGTTGGTTCCCAGCTACCAGAGATGCACCGGGAGGGTTGAGGCATGGTCTGAAGCCTGAATTAATAAACTCCTTCAGGCTTGTCAGGCTGGGCCCTGTGCTGGCACTGCCAGCTTGGGCAGCTGGGCCAGGGGGAGGGAGCCACAGAACAAAGGATGGGAGACAAGGAGGCAGCATCAGGCAGTGGCAGGAGGCAGTGAGGTGAACGGGGGAGGAAAGGGAAGGTGGTGGCTGGAAAGAGAGAGGTGTGCCATGAGGAGGAGAAGGAACTGCAGGTCATGAAGCACATTCCGAAAGGAAATCTGGTGACCAAGGAGCAGCTTCACTCAATGTAACATGCAATATCAGACCTGATATGAGTTACTTCTTAGCTAAGATAGGTGTTTTTTCTAGAATTAAACTCTTGGGGTTTTACGCCTAGAATTGTCTCTGCTTTACCCATTGTTACAGGTAAGCCCTGTTAAGTTTTGTGCTGTTAGCTCTGGAAACAGAACAGAAATGAATGAACCCAAAGGAATCCCGTGTAGTCTGTGCACTGTAGCTCAGCACCTGAGCAGGCTGTGGGGATGGTCCAAAAGGCTCCATTTCTACACAGTCCTCCAAGGACTGCTAGTAACTGACCTCCTTCTCCGCAGCCCGTCACCCAGCACATCTCCAGCCAGCCTGTCTGGGAGAAAGGCCAGAGCACAGTCTTGGGCTACAGTGGATTGTCTGTATTAGAACAGACCTCTCAGAGCTATTGTAGTGTGATTGATTGATTGATTTTATCTCTACTTTGTCCCTTCTTGATCAAGTGAGCAAGAGTTCTGACAGCTTTTCTGAAGATATTTTCTTTGTTCAGCAAACCCAGGAGGAGTACTAATTTGGACACAGGCAGTCACTCTTGTAATAGGAAGTGAGGTTTTTGTGGTATAGCTTACTTAAGGTGTTGTCATTCACTTTTCATGGAATATCATCCTTAATTGTAGATCTTGTTCACTTTTCAAGGGTCTGTGTACTCCTTCTTCTTCTACTTGTTTCCATTTTAATTTTCAGTGCATAAGTTGCTTATATCGTTTGTTTGCTGCCTTGTCAGAAATATCCAATGTATTCTGTGAGCCTGAGGTTTAAAAAAGAGACACAGAAGCAGGTTTGGAAACTTAGAAATACACATGATCTGTTTTTTTAGACATAGCTACTAAATTTTGAGAAGGTCCTAGAGATGGTGCCATGAGCTGCCCAAACCCATTAATGGCACTATGTATTTGTGTTCCTTTTATGCTCCTTTAACTATCTAGGATTATCTTCCCCCATTATTTTAGGGGGGCAGGGAAGTTGCTGTTGCCGACTCAGGAACAGTTATTCAAACCTGAGGAGTTGGTGTCATCCCTGTGAACTAAAAATGAATACATTGCCTTGTTATTCACAAGGAGCTGCAAATGGGCCGTTGTTAAGAACATGAATGAGAATTAGACATCTGTGACTTGTTAAGTTACTTGGAGATACTTCCCTGCCATTTCTGCCTTTGACCACTTGTAGGGTGTATGTTTTGTTCGGATGTGAATGGGAATTTTAGGGTGTTTTATCATACGAGCAAATGGAAGGATGAAATATCTAACTATTTTAGGAGACATAGTTGGATTTCTGAAATTCTGCTTATATTTTGTTTTTGCCCAACACTTTAAATTTATTGCGGAATTTCCCCCCTTTTAACGAACATAAAAGTAATGGGTAACTTTTTATAAAAACAAATCCTCTTTATGCAGATCCACACTAATAAATACATTACTGTAAAATGAATATTATTAGATTTGTAACATGATATTAGCTGTCCAAAAGGTGACATTGGCTTTCATTTGAATAGCAGATTATAGCTCTTTTACCAAATGCCTTTTATCTGATGTAAAACCATGTCTGTTTGTTTTTTTTAAATGCCACTTTTGCTGCTATACTTAACAATACTGTTGAGTAGTTTTAGGAGTAAAAATTTTCGGCACATGTCTAAAACCTTGCTGTAAGAAAAACTCACCAAAATCTTGCTCTAAGAAAAGCTCACCAACTCATTTTCTATTTATACGGTAATATTGCATGAGGATTGTATAGAATTTTTCAGTAAGTTTATTAGTCTCAAGAATTTTACTTGTGAGAGCTGTTGTGCGTTTGGGTTTGCGGAGAGCAGCCCTTGCGGCCCTCGCTGGAGGCAGGAGGGCAGGAGAGCGCGCGGCGGTGTCGCTGCCTGGCTGCGGGGAGGGCTCGGTGCGCTCCGCTCGCGGCCCCGCTCCGCTCGCGGCCCCGCTCCGCTCGCGGCCCCGCTCCGCTCGCGGCCCCGCTCCGCTCGCGGCCCCGCTCCGCTCGCGGCCCCGCTCCGCTCGCGGCCCCGCTCCGCTCGCGGCCCCGCTCCGCTCGCGGCCCCGCTCCGCTCGCGGCCCCGCTCCGCTCGCGGCCCCGCTCCGCTCGCGGCCCCGCTCCGCTCGCGGCCCCGCTCCNGGTGCAGTACCCGGCGCGGCCGGGCGGTGGCGGCAGAGCCCCGCGCTCGCGCCCCGCGCGCTGCCCGCAGTGTCCCGTGGCGTGGGGCGGGAAATGAAAACAATTGTTCATGTGGGAAATTTATGTGCTTCATCTGGCTGTGTGATTTCCGCAGTTGTACCAGTGCCACTTAGGGACTGGTATTGCGTTTTACATCTTTAGGCTACAACAAAGTAGCTTTTCCATCTGCCGTGAAGCCTCTAATAACGCCTGTCTCGCTGTGTTTTTGTAGTACAGGGTTTCATTTGAATAGCAGACTTCTTCAGCTCTTTGTTTAACAAATGCCTTTCATCTGATGTAAAACCCCCACTTTTGTTTTAAGAATATTTTCCTTTTATCCGTAGTGAATGGAGGATTCCGATTTCTTATGTCTCCTGTTACGTGCTGGGTACAAATTCATTGAAGTACCTGAAGTAGTCGTATCTGGTTGAGTTCTAGATGGAAAGGTTTCCTGGATATTATGCAAACGGTCTCTGAATTTATTCCGTCATAGGTCTGACACTGTTCATCCAGTTCTCTTCCCATGCTTTACTTATTCAGGTAGTCCCATTAAAATCAATGGGATTATTCATGTAAGTAAGGCAAGTTGGGAGAAAGCTTTTAATTTGAGTGATATTTTTTTCACTGTGACTTAGTTGCTTTCATCATGTTTCAACTTCTGTAATGATTAAGCCTATTATATTTTCTGATTTTAGCACCACTTTTCTGAATATTGTTAGCTTAACATCTTTGCATATCAGTATACTTGTGTAAATCTACCTACAAATAAATTCTTCTTTCACCACTGTTTTACAGGATCTTAACATTAGCAGTTTTCTCAAACTGCATTATAGTGTTCCATGCTTTAGCATTTATTTCTGCTAAAATTTTTAGAAAGGTAAATTATTTGCTTCAGCTTTGCAGATTAAAGTGAATATATAGACACACACACCAGATTCTGATCACTAAATGAGAAGTTTCTCTCCTTCTATATATCAGCAGATTCTGGTGGTTTAGTGATAATTTTTAGATGAGGTTTAAACAAAATGCAAGTAATTTGTTTACATAACTGTACCAGGTGAATGGGTGGCACAACAAGTATTGCAGTATTAGAGTGTTTGGAATTTGCATGTCGTGAAACTGAGAAATGCACGACTCCTCTGATTAGTGAATGGCATTGCTTTACAAAGACTGATGTATGTAGCAATGTTTACCAGCAGATAATTTTCAGAGATGCTATAGGTTTGTGTGTAATAACTTTGGTAATAAACATTATGAAGTACTGTGATCTCCTGATGAATTTTATTTTTCTACTGTGCTGCTTGTGTGTGTAATGCTTTACAGATTGGAAACAGAGCCTGATTAGGGTTCACAAGAAGCTTTACCTTGTTTTTTTGGATATATTTTACAGTTAGATTAGATTTTTCTGTTTATCTGTATTAAATATCTTTAAATTAAAAAAATGTACAAAATAATCCTGTTGCATAAAAATTCATACTATATCCTGTTTTTAATGCCCAACACAAGCACCTTGAGGTTTCAGGACCTATATTTAATTTATTATTTGTATCTGTCCTTTTGTTGTTGCACAAATGATGTGTTTGAATGCCTTTACTGTAGCTCTTTGCCTAATTTGAGAGAACATTTTCTTGATGAAAAGCAAACTTTTAAAGTTACTGAAAAGAAGCACCAGTCTCCTTCTGAGGCAACTGGGTCCTTGCTCAGTTGGTTAGAATTTACCCTTTTCCCCAGCAGTCTTGCAACTGAATTATTCAAAATTGCATTTCTTTATTGCAAGTTGCCAAATTCCAAAGTGAGAAAATACTAAGACAATGAACAAATATTTGTGACAAATTATTGCCAGTTATGCATAAGAAACAATTTCTATTAGGATTAGTAAATATGAGACGTGTTTTGCTGGAACTGGACAGAAGATGGTTTGATACTGAAACATGATTTGCTTTTGGGCAGGTGAATATTGATGGTGGGAGACAGATATTTTTGGGTTGTGCCAAAAATCATAAGAGGCTGAAATGCCTCTCTGGTTGTTGTTGCTGCTTTCAGTGAACAAAAAATGATAAAAGAAGTAAAGAATGTGAAATATTTTGCTAATTTTATTTGCATTTAAGTTTTAAAAATCTTATTGCTTGAAACTGAAGTTAACTTTTTAAATTATTTATGTTAGCAATAATGCATGTTTCTGTTATTGAACTATATCTCTATAGTTCATCTAGTGAACAAAATCCTCCCTCAGCTAATTATAACTTACAGTATTTTCCCAGCAGTCTTACAATCAAATTATTCAAAATTGCATTTCTTTATTGCATATTGCTAAAACCCAAGACAAGCAGACATCAAGATAATAAACAATTATTTATTGCAAATTATTACCTAATATATAAGATTAACAGCTTGTAACTATTAAGATTAATACATGTGGTAAACTGTATTTATTATACTTATTTTGCAGCAAATATCTTTGTATAAAACATATGTTTATGTATTGCAATTAATGAGAAAAAGTGTAAGATTAACAATTTAAGCTGTGTTTTGTTCTTAGATTTATGCACACTGTAAAATTTATTTATTACACTTATTAAAAGTATTTAATGATGGACTTCTCAAGCTATATTTTTAATGTGCAAATATAAACTAAAGGAGTGTTAAATTACAAAATGGAAAATTATAACTGAAGTAAAAGTATCTAACTGTTTTCTGGTATAAATCTACTTTTAAATGATCATCATTGGAGTTACAGAATCCTTAAATTGTGGCCCTTATAATACATAATGAGTTGTGATGAGTTTTCCTTTTTAAAGGCTTTTTTCATCATTACAGCTAAACTCAACATCTTGCTCTTAAAGATAAATGTAGCTCATAGTATAAACATTGGAATCATATCTTTTTCTGATGAGAAGTTAACGTTTCTGAGAGGAGAGAGGATGAGCAAAAGCAGACAACTTGTGCTGCAAGGAAGAAACTGAATTCAGAAACGAGGCTTCTGCTTTGTCTTTGGAGAGGAGCTGCTGCTGCTGCTCTCAGGCTGCACAGGTGGACTGGGATGTTCCATCTCTCTCATTCTGCAGAGGCTCCTTGGGTCCAAGTCCTTCCAAACTGATTTTTGCCTTTGCAGAACTCTGATATTTTTCAGCATCTTTTATGCTTTCTTCATTTTGCCAGGAAATTTTTACTGCTTCAGCCTGTCCTAGATTAGGGTCTGGTACAATGTTTTGCTTTTGCATTTTGTTGTTGAAAATACTGATGTATTTCAAGTATATTCAGATATGAATTTCATTTATATACTGGTTATTTTTTTTGAAAGAAATTGTTTTTCAGGGAAGAAATCTTTCAGCTGAAATGTATTTCTACTGCTGCTTTTTTCTGTATGTGACTATGCTTAGTACCAAGCACCTAAAGTGTGCTCAATGATGGAATTACCAGAAACAAGTGATGTGATTTTATACTTTAGCAAATAAAGTACGTGAACAGGTTGGATTGGAAAAAACACATTACATGTTTTTAAAATTTTGCATGAATAGGATTGATTCTCATTAAAGACTGTTCATCCAATATTTTAAAATATATTAAATACAATTTGTAGTTCACTGATTGGGTTTGTCTATTAGATGATTTTTGTTACAAGGCTTTTAAAAAGCATTGCAGTATAAAGATGAGGAATTAATAGGAGTGGCAAGCTGTGTTTTTTAAATTTTTGTTCTTTAGATATTCGAGGCAGTTATCCTGATTATTACTTTTAGCATTCTTTACTGGGTTTATACAACTTTACTATGTCTGACTTGAAATATTGAGCTATAAATGTCTTTTAAGTCAGGTGAAAATATAGTTAGGTTTCCATATGATAACTATAATGATATGATGGAATGAGAGTCAAGTAAAATTATTTTATTAAAAGTAGTGGAAACTTTGAACTGAAAATAAGATGTGTGTAGGGTTTGTTAAGCTTTCTGGAGCATAAGAAAAATCTTACTTTTTGCTTACAAAATGAATTTTGAGTTTTAAATGCATTAAACCACTGATGTACTGAGTTCTCCTTATTGCTGTAGGTGTTACTCCTGCTTAAAAAATTCAGTCAGTTTTTATCTAAATGCAATTTATTGTTACAGAATCATTCAATAAGATTTTTCAACCAAGTGCTAGTAGGATGAACTGATCCTGTTTATATTCAAGTCAAAGGCTCTCTGTTGTTTGTTTTGGTGGGTTTTTTTTTGTTTTGTTTTTTTTTGGTTTTTTTTTTTTGTCCTTATTTGTAATGGAGATGTGAGTCTGGCAATGCCTATCAAGACATGTAACCTACTCGGAGGGTATTTCAAAGCCTTATGTACTTAGCGTGTGGTGCTTCAGACCACAACCAGTGCCCTCAGTTTGCTGATTTTGGTGTGTGGCTGGCTGAAATTTCCTGAAGTGGGAATCAGTTCTGCAGTGCTCCCTCACACCTCCAGATTTATGATCACTAGAACAACTCTCGCACAGCAGACCGAAAGCCTGCTAGGACACTGTCCTTTTTGTGACATTGGCCACTGAAGGATTTACAGGGAAGTAGTGGAAGTTGCAGAGCACGAGTACGGTTATATTTTCCCAAATTTGTGCTCCCTGTTTCTGGAAGCTGGCAATTTATGACCTGTACTTTTATGTTTCTGATGATCCTGGTGTCTTGTCTCCAGTGCCGTTTTCAGTTCTATTCTCCTCTTTGGGAAATGCAGTCAGGTCTAAGGATGCTGGTGTTGGGAATCTCTGCCGAGGGAGGGCAAAATGGCTCGAGAGCACAACAGAGCTCGGGCCTTGCCCGCTGTAAATCCCCCCAGCTGCCATCTGGCTGGGGTTTTGTAGGGAAGTGCCCTCGCTGCTCAGAGACTGGTACCACAATTGCTGAGCTGTAATTAAACCCACGATGCTCCTTCTCCTCGTGCTCTCCTGTGCAGGGCAGAACTTGGATTCAGTGGAGATGCTGACTTTATGGTCAGTTAACAAAGAAGATGCTCCCAATGGGGTTTCTGTGTGTGTGTGTGTCTAGGCTTGGTCCTGGTCCTAAGAGGTCCTGCCTTTGGCTGAAGTAGCTCTACAAGACCTCACAGCGTGAGGTTTGGTGGTTGCAGCACTGAATAAAGCATTTCTACTGAAGTCACAGTTTTGACAAATCCCCTGATTCTGCATTCATTATATCTGTTTTCTTTGAGATTAACTTGACTGTGGCATTTCTGGAATTTTACTTAACTGAAGTGAGAACAAAACAACCAACTTTTGCAGCTGATCTGTGAAAAGCCATTATCATTAGGCCATCTGGAAAAAAGGCATTTTTAGCTCTTCAAGAGTGGCTAAGAGCTCGTTCTTGAAGAATAGATTTCCTGTGATTGCCACATGATAGTGACAGTGCAGTACAAAAAAAAAAGTGCTGAAACAAGTAGGGTTTTATAGCACCATTTATATTCTAGGTTTATTTCTGCAATAATTTAAACTTTTTCTCGCTTTGCAATTTCTTTGTGCTAGTAAAGGTTTATACAGCTTTAGAGGCAGTGCTACCTGGAATGTTAACTCTGACTGGATCACCCCAAAAAACACAACAGCAGAAAAAAAATTGCTACTTAAAATAGTGTGAAGCTGAATGAAGGACATGTGCAATTTTTATGAAGTTTGAATTTTTTGTGACATCGAAACAGAATTTAGGATGTTCTCCTGGGAGGTGGTGGTGTTGTATTTTCAGATATTTGAAAGTTTATTGCAATAGTCTCTAGGGACTGATTTCTAATATAAAAATGAGTATGTTTTTTATTTGTTTGTGTGGTTTTAATTTGTTTGTGTTTTTATTTTTTTTGTGAGCATTTCTTTTCCCTATCGTCTATTAAGTTCTATGTTCTTTGAGAGTTGAGTCCATGAAACAGGGCATGAATTTGGAAAGTGTTTTACAAGTTCTCGTGAGAGAATGTTTATTGTTCAGGCTTTCTCATTGTATTGTTTTGAAAATCCAGGCAAAAAATATGGCTGAGAAACGTTTGGTTTCTTTAAAACCGGAAATTGTTTTAAAAATAATTCCCAAACAAATTGTACTTGATTTAAAACTCTTTGAGAGAGAGTCCACTTCAGTATTCCACAGATGTGGTAACTGGGAAACCGTATGTTGATGGAAAAAAATTTACGAAAGATACATTATTTGAACAGTGTAAAGGATATATCCATATCTTCTGTCAAAAAATACTTGGCACTGGTGAGACACCTTGAGGGTTTTGTCCAGTTCTGGGCCCTTCCTGGGCAGAGAGACATTGAGGGGCTGAAGCATGTCTGGGGAAGGGGCTGGAGCCCCAGGAACAGCCCAGGGAGCTGGGAAGGGGCTCAGCCTGGAGCAAAGGAGGCTCAGGGGGCCCTTGTGGCTCTGCACAACTCCCTGACAGGAGAGGGCTCAGGGGGGGTCGGGCTCTGCTCCCAGGGAACAGGGACAGGAGGAGAGGGAACGGCCTCAGGCTGGGCCAGGGCAGGCTCAGGGTGGACATCAGCAGGAATTTCCCCATGGAAAGGGTGCTCAGGCCTTGGCAGGGGCTGCCCAGGGAGGTTTGGAGTTCCCATCCCTGGAGGTGTCCCAGGAAGGGCTGGAGGTGGCACTCAGAGCTCTGGGCTGGGGACAAGGTGGGATTGGGCACAGCTGGGACTCTGATCTTTGAGGTCTCTTCCAGCCTCAGTTACTCTGTGATTCTATCAAAAGGCTGGGTGTGCAAATGAAGTTTAAGAGGACAAATATTAACTGAGGATGGCTTGAACTGAAGGTTGTGAGGGTAGCTCTGCAGACATGGCAGAGCAGCCAACAGGGACTGGGCAGTGAATCTGTTTGTCCACCTCAGGGGTTATGTGCTGGATTCAGGTGTAGTGCAGGCAGCACAGGGAACAGTAAAGGAAAGGTTCTGCTCATTCTGCTGATTCTTTGTGCATCAGCTGCCCGATACCACACTGGGGGTGCTGTGCTGCCCCCCAGCACTTCATTCCTTGTGTGGAAAAGAACCAGAGTGGCCAGCTGGAGGGGGTGGAGGGGATGGGGGGGTTTTGTTTGTTTTCTGAGTGTATTCCATACGTATTTTCTTGTACAGATGGTCTCTTGTACTTTGGACATACTCTTGAAGGAATAAACTGCTGCAGAATATTCTACTGAACTGAGCCTATATCTGAGTCCTAAACTTTTGCCATAGATTTTTGTAGTCTAATGATGATGTTCTCCTCCTCCTTAGTTTATTTTTTTCATTTCTAGATCACATGTATATTTTTAATATATGAGATGTACTTTTAAATATTTCTTTTCCATATGCTGCTCTAAATGTATATGTTCCTCATATTGCAGTGTTATTCAGTGGAATTTATCTGTACTTCAGGAAATCTCAGGCAGGACAGATGGAATTATGAAGCCCTGGAAAGATACACGCTTGCTCCCAAATGGTGATGGTTATGAGGGAACTTGGTCTGTGAAAGTGCAGATAAGATCCATAAAGTTATCTTTCCATTTAGATGGTGTCCAGAATATGAAAATATGTAAGGATCCATGATGACAGATTTGTAGGTGTGCTATCATTTGGTCATAACTCTGGATTAATAAACACTGATCTTATGCAGTTTTACAGTATGAGAGGCATTATTTGCTCTAATGTTAATGATGGCCAGATCCAGCACTGAATGACTATATATATTTTATGTATATATGAATATATATTTTTATATATATGTATGTGCTTTAACTGAGATAGGCAAGTTCTTTTTGAATATATGGCTTACTTCTTATTTTTGGTTTGTGCTTTCCAAAGCTCAAAATCTAACAGGTTTCAGTGCTAGAAGCATGGGAATGCCATTGTTTCTTCGTTGAACACAGCTAGGTCTCAAGGATAAGCTTTTGTGTTGGAATTTAATTTGTTTCTCATCAGTAATAGAAGGGGTGTTATCCAAAGATATTCAAATGTTTTGTGGTTTACCCAATGATTTTCAAGTTTGGATTGGTGGATTTGTATTCAAGTTTTCTGTGCTATGTATTAGTGTTTTAGTTTTCATTAGAGCCTTGAAATACTAGGGAATTCTTTAATATCAGTGTTTAAAAATGGTCCTGAAATTTTACTTTTAGAAGTTGCAAAACCTGCTTGTCTGCCACAGACCCTGAAGATTGATTAAGAAACAAAGGATATTTGACAAGTTTATAAAATATAATTATTGCCCTGGGCAAATGAGTAAGTAGTATTTTGATTTGCATGTAGGCACCTTTGAAAACCTAGTTTAAATGTGAAATGTTTAAAGGCAAAGTAGAAACCCCCTCATAGCAGTGAAAGCATCCAGCTAGGAATATACAGTCAGAGATAATTCTGGATTTGTGAAAACCCTTGGATTTTAGGTGAAAAAGTTTCCCTGTAGTTAATTTGATCAGTGGCTCACATCCTGTTCCCCATGTTTTGGTTAGATTGGTAGGTTCATGTCATTTTGAGGCTGTGAAATTATTCAGAGAGAACATTGATAAACCTCAAATGTTTGTAGCTGATTTGAATGAAGGGATGCTCTGGACGTAGCAGCACGGTAGGAGATTGGAGTCCAAGGGATTGTGTTGTGTTGCCCTTCAATGGGAAGCAGAGGGGTGCAGATAAAGTATCTCTGCAAATTGTTTCAGTCCTATGGGTCATCTTACCTTATAACGGAGCATTGTAGCTTCTACAGGCTTTGTTGGACAAATCATCTTTACTCATAGTTTTTCCAGTGTGGTCAGAAAAAATACTGCTGTTGACATCTGTATGGAGTCTAGAAGAATTAGAGTAAGGCAGTGGAGATGTTTAGCTTAGGTTCACTCTCTCATTATTGAATAGATTCTGTTGGTAGGGTACAAATACTTGGTGGTGTGGGGCTTTTTTGCTTGTGGGTTTTTTCCCCCTGTTATTTAAAGTGTGATATGCGTTATTTAAGGATTTGTTTGCCCAAGGATGAGTTATACTTAGCCTGAAAAAAAAGACTCTGATAAGAAAAAACTGGATGCCTTTGTGACACTACAGATAACCTTGAAACCTTATGATCTGTTATAATTATGCAGATTATTCTAATTCTAACTAAAGAAATGACATTAGCATTTTAGGGTACAAAAAGTAGGCCTTCCTGACTGCAGCTCTCAAGAGTTTTGGGGAAAAAATAAAGCAGTTCCTGTGTTTTGAGCTCGGGTTCAGACCACACCATAGCAGCAGCATTGTGTACTAAAGCAGAGAAGAGCAGCACCAAAAACACCCTTCTCTTTCCTGTGTAGTCAACAATGAAGGAAGTTGTTAATTACCAGCTATAGATTTGCTTCTCGTTTTTCAAAACTTACACTAGCTGGTAACTTTGATTATAGAGTGTTTGGGGCTTTACATACATTGCCTCATTAGGGAGACAATAAACCAATTTTAATATGTCTCAGTCTGCTATTTTCAGATGAAACTGTCATCATGGGCCTTTTTTGTTACACTTCACAGCCTGGAATATTTTTTCCTTTAGTTTAGTGTGTTTTCTTCTCCCTATGTATTGTAGTCTAGATATTAGCATTTGTGGCATTTCACTTAATGACTGTGTACAATATGTCTTTGGGTAAAATACACAGCACATAATTGAAACCAAGCAGATATTCCACCTGAACTATATAAAAATGAGGTATCTTAGGAGTGGTATCTGGAAGGGCTCTGAGTTACTCCGTTCTGTAGGCACAGGGGGCCACATAATGGTGTAAACATGGAGTAATGAGAATTTATCACACTGGAGTTGAATTCAGAACCTATTTGGGTGAGCATTAATAAAATAGTGCAAATAAAAGCATAGTATTTTAACATTAAAATGCAGCTTGGCTGATAACTCAGTATCAGAGTAGAGTATAGGTACTTAGATATTGCCTTTTGTACTGGGTCTTGGCTTCCAGGAAAGAGTTATAGGGGAAATAAGACAGGAGCCTTGCCTATAGCAAATGTCTGAGCAGGTGACTCTTTCTGTGACACCCACTGCTCTCCATGGACCTGTGTGGAGGTCTAATTATCTGAAACTTGGATGTTGCATGCTAAAATAACTGAAATTTAAATTAGATAAATTCTGTCCTTCCTATCTGAAGTATTATTTTTGGATCTCATTTCTAGATGAGGGAAGCCAGAGCAAACCAGGGTAGTTACTGCTCGTGATGAAAGCCATCCATATAGGGTTACAAAGGACCTCGTTGTTTGCCATACCTGCTGCTCTGGCAGCTTCAGCTAATTGCTCTGTTAATAGAGCACCCAGGGAATGCACAAGGGCCCTCTTCACATGGCCAGTAGTAGGTGAGGAGGAGGAGGGTAATTCTAGCATTGCATTACACGGCTTTTTAACGATTACTGAGAACTCCCTTTTTGCTCCTACCGGCCTGGAACTGCCATCAGTGGAGTTCAGATTCTTCCTTGTTTGAATAGCCATAAGTAGGGGCATTGCTGCGAAATTTTAGCTGCTGTTAACACTTCAATTAAAACTCTTCAAAGAATTTGTGGCGTTTTTTTACTGCTTGAGTGCTTTGTGCTTTTTTCATTTGATAAGGTGTGAAGAGACAACTCTTGGTGAGATGAGGGGAAAAAAAATTCTGTTGCTCAGGCATGAAATTCAGGAGCTGGAAACCTCTGAGTGGAGTGGGTGGTGAGATCCTTGCGCCAGCCATTCCCATGGAATTGCTGTGGTGAGCTGCTGCCTTAAACTTTCCTGGCATAAAGGGCTTAAAAAGAGGGCAGCCAGCAAGGGCCCCAGCTGGACACTGCAATAATTTAAATGCAAACTTAAGTTCCTCTGAGGTTGTAAAGTATAGTCTGGGTATATCCTAAATGTTTTAAGATTTTACAGCTCTATTTTGATGTCTAATTATGGATCTAGAGACTAACTTTAGACATGTGAGTCTAAAAATGCATGCCATAGTAATTCCAGTAAAATTTCCCAAACTTTCTTGAAATACCTCTTGCAAGTAAGCTTACAGACCATGATTGAGTGAATTACCTAAATGTGCTTTTGGCAAAATGTATGTATTTAATGAATAGTGGGGGATTATTTGTGTGTGATCATCTGCTTTTGAACACTTTGAACCAGAGTTCGAGCTCTGAAATTTTGGTGTTCTGTTTCTTCTGGTGACACTTATGCAGCAAATGTGAAACCCGCAGCTGAAATCACAGTAACTGGTGCTAAACAGAGCTGCTGTTTATGCATTTTACATGCAAGAGCTGAATTTTGTTATTAACAGACAATGATTTGCACTGATTTAGATCAGAGATGAAGATAGTTCATTCTGATTTGACAGAGGTTATAATGTTACAAAATTTACAAGAACTAAAGCTGTTGGGGAAAAAAAATGGAAATAGCAGAGGAAAATCTACCTTATATTTAAAATATGACAGCCTTTATTTAACTGAAAAGAATACATTATTAGTAGTAATTTGAGTTGTGGAAGAAATACATCTGTGTTATGTGTTCCTGAAAAGATTGTGGTTAGGTGCTAGGGACCTATGTGCAAAAATAGTAAGTTTTGAATTTTCTGATGTTTTTTGGGTAAAAAATGTCATTTTTGATTTTGCATCAGTTTAAGGAGTCTGAGTGAATGTGAGCAGTTTATATTGGGAATTATAGCTGAAATAGTCATAGAGTAAATTTTCTAGAGTGGATGCCTGCACAGAAGTATACAGTGATACTTATTTCTAACATGACTTCTGGTTGCCAAAGGGAAGTAATTTATACTAATAAAGATCCTTTAACACCAGCCAGGTGTTCTAGTACCTAGCTGGTAAGAGGATAATGCCAAAAGATTAAAAAAACCCCCAAATAAACACAAAAAAATTTTAATCTTTCTGCATAAAAACATAAAAATGTTTAACTTCTCTGACTCATCAATAGAAATTTGATTAAGTATTTTGTATAATCTTGGAATATATATTTCTGACTTTTTTTTGTGGAAACTAAGCCAAACACACCCAAACTTTTGTTATATTTGTCAGTAGGCACAATTTTGGATTGCTGCACCACATTTATTCTTCTGTATTTATAATATATATCTATCTCTAAAAAAAAGTGGACTGTAAGTCATGGTTATTTAAGCAAGAGAATAAACATCAGAATCATTGGACTGAAGAATTGTATTTTCTATAATATTTGCACCGAAAATGGTTTCAGGTCTAAAGGTATACATTAATAGATTGTGTAAATAAGTGTATGCTGACCTGAAAGAGAACCTCTTTTGTACAATGAGTTAAGCCATTTGGATGAGGTGAAATTTCATTAAATGTAGCATCCCTCATCTGATTGCTTGAATCTTAATTATTACTACTGCTATTTCTATTATTATTCCTTCTTTTTCTCCCCAAAAGCAAAGGGGATCAACACAGTTGGGTCCTGGGCATGCCAATAAATTTCAAGTACAGCAGCAAGGCCAGCACTTCTCCCTTGTACTATGAATGTGAAAATACTGCACAAAATGCTCTGTTATTACTTCTAGTTTTTTTTAGCAGAGAGAAAGCTTCTCTGGTTCCAAATACAGCATTTCCAGCTGTACTGCTGAACAGAAAGGAGGTGAGCTTGTAGCAGTAGCAGACAGATTTTGAAGACCCTTTGTGCATGATACATGATGCAGAAAACCCTTGTTGTACTGTCATTGTCACTGGCTGTGACACAATTTGCTTCCTAGGTTGTGTTTCTCAGCTCAAAGCTGCTTGAGGCTGCTAAATAGTGTACACAGCATTGCTGAGGGCTAAAAAAGAGATTGGAGAGGAAGATGTGTAACTTGGGACAGAAATTCTGTCATGAAGTATTTAAATGTAGTTGAACTCAGTGGAGAGAAAAGAAATCCATTCAGAATAACTTCATATAAACTCAATGGGAAAAGTATTTAACAGAATGGAAACAAGACTGACATATCTTTTCTGACTCCGATTCCTGTCAGCATAGACATTAAAAGCCCCACAACTAAATAATCCAAACAAAACTTGAACTAAATTCCTGTGGTGTTCTCTGCAACTGCCAAACCCTTTCACCCAGTGAAATTACTGAGAGGTTATCTATTCCAGAAGTGAAAAGCTTAAAGTATTGACAATTTAAATGAAAGATGGATTATGACTCTGCATGTATGCAGTATAAATTGTGAGTTATGTAGAGTACAAAAAGAGTTTTAGATGGTTCTAAGGGCATATGAATTTGCCTTATTTCCCCTTTAGACTGGAATTTGTAATGTTAGGAGTCCTAGCCTTGGAAAAAACATTCACATTAAAGCAGGGAATATGTGAACCACAGTTCTTAAGATCACGTTATTAATTTGAGAAGAGCCAGGTTGTTTTTATGAAGGTAAATTTCCAAATGCACCAGTGTCACAAACTTTCTGCTCTTCTGGTCAGATCTATATTATTTGAGTCAGAATCTGCATAGTAGCAATGATGACAGTGTAGACCAGCACACAAGTAAAATGGCAAAACAAATCACTTGCACATATATCAACAGCTGGGCTTAAACCGGAATTTGTGAATCTTCAAAATCTTCTAATAGATTAGTATCACTGGGATAGTAATCTATTAATTAATCTTCTGTACCATACAGAAGGCTTCAATAGCAGTTAATAATGTAATCCTATGGTTATACCTGTTTCCCCTTTTCCCTTTTAAAAAGAGTCTTAAGGAAATTCTTATGTTTAAACAAACATGATCTGTACTTTATTACTGCAGATGTGACACTCTTTTGTAATGCCCTTTCTTAAGGTTACCATAGCAGTGTAATACTAAATAGAGGTTGAGTTTTACATAGTTACAAGTGTAAGAGGTCAACTGAAACTAAAAAGACATTGCAAATTATAAGATGCTTTTGAGGTGGGCAAAGGTCTCGCAGGAACAAAGATGTTGTTTAAAATATCTTGCAGTTTGTTGTCTCAGATTATCTGTAGTCATAGTCATTGTAGATATAGAGAAAGTTTGAAAAAGTTGCTGAAAACTGTATTTCATTAACCAAATTGTAGCAAAAAGGGTTGGAAAATAATAACATCAACTACCCTATTTCCTGAAGAGGCCAGTGAAGAAAGGCCTGAGTCAGTGGATGAAATGTGGAATGATACATGCCCAGTCTTTTCCTGCTTGGTTTCTTTTCTTTCCACAGCTCCTCAAATCAGACCTTAACCCTGTATCTCAGCCTGAGCTTGCATTGGCTCAGCCCTTCTCACTCTGTCCTTACACAGCTTTTCCCATATGTTTCACTGAAATGTTCTTGAGGAAAAATTACCCAGGGCCCAAAGAAAGAATGTTTTTCTCAAGGAATTGTCACATTTGAGCCCTGAAAGTTCATTTTACTCCATATGAAACCACCAGTTGGAAATAACCAGCAATATGTTTTGCCTCAAAACAAGAGTTTAATGTGTCTTTGACAGAATGAAGTGTGGGAAATAAATTAGGAAAGAGATGCCTAAATATGAAAAAAAAAAATTAGAAAATAATATTTGTGCTTTCCCAAGTAAAAGAAACTTTTCAAAATCTGAGTCATTATTTTAAAGTAAGGAGATGCTCTTGTGTGGGTTGATTTTGGTTGGTGTTTTTGTGACACTTGGAAACTGTGTGAAGTATCTTTCCTTCCCCCAGAATAAAATGGCCCCTAGACCAAGCACAGGGACTTTACATAACTTTGTTACTGACTTGGGTGATGCAAAACTGAATCAAGGTAAGTGATGTTGGTGCCAAGTCGAGCTGCACTGCTCAGATGAGAGTTAGGAAAGAAGTGAATGCTTCTGTCAGAAATGAATTTAGATGCTCTAAGGATTTCCACTTTGAGAAACCTGAAGAATGCAGTCACAAAAGGACAAATTCTGCCATTGCATCTTAGTTCAGATGCAAACTAAAAACTTATTCCTGTCACCATCAATCCAGGAGGATTTGCAAACCTGACATTTTCAAGAGATTTTGTCCATTGGGGTAAGTGATGTACTAAGTAAAATGATTATATCAAAAAGTTTATTTCTCTTACAGGGGGACTTTCATGTGAATTTGCTGTTTCCCGTGTGGGTTTTAAGCTGCCATGTGTCTCATTGCCTCTAAGGTTCTCCCAGCAGTCAGAGTGAGGCCAGAGCACCTTGTTGTTGAAGCAGGAGGTTTCCTGTTTTTCACCACTGATTTACAGATGACTTGGAGACCTTTTGATTTTAGGAATGGCAGTTGCATTTTAAAGCTGTTGATTACTATTAATTTTTTTTACCTGGTGTGCCAAAGTAATTCTCTTGCATATTTCTATCACCTGTGTTATTTAAGGGTCTGCTCACATAATTATTTTGTGCCACTGCCTGAGGCAGGACCCAGTGCATTAGGCAGATATCCACAGACAAAAAAATCCTTGCTTAAGGAGCTTGAAAAAATTAGTTTTATTTTATCATCCTAATTGTCACACTGGTCTAAATCCATTTGCTCCAGTGTATGTCTTATACTTGCTGTGTTATTTTCAGCCTTTTATTGTTTTGAAGGGCATGTGGGATGGTCAGCAGCTTCTCTGAGCAGTGTTTGTCCCAACCTCATGAATTTCCAGGTTTCCTCAAGCCAGGCCCAGGTGCTCAGGGGGAGGTGGAAGGGAAATGAAGGATCTCAGGGGAGTCTGGAAATGCTCATCTTCCATTTCAGTAATGCAACACGCAGTGTCTAAAAGTGTGTACACCTAGAGAATATTGCTGTTTGTTTAGAATCAACATTTTGAATGTGAATAGTCAAAAGCAGAGTAATTTTAAATATTTTTTCAGGGTGACAGTCACAGCTTCCACCCAAGGTTTACGGCTATCAGAGGCCAACATCTACTGGACTTGTTAGGATTTCTGTTTGTTTTTCATGATGGGCGAAGGGTGAAAAGGAAGATCTTGACTAAACCATTCTATTTATGGGAGAAGTATAAGAGTTTATTCTGTTTGTTTTTTTGGGTTTTTTTTCCTCTCTCAGAACTCTTCCAGTATTTATACCTAGTCTCCATTAAAAAAAAAAAAAAATCTTTATTCATGTGAAGAATTTCTGTGAGAAAAAACCAGCAGTATCAGTGTTATCTGGCAGGTCTCCACTCTGCAATTCTCCAGCAAGTCCTGTTTTGAACTGGCAGTATCAGAGGAGATGACGTTATCTTTATATGGCTTTGAAAAAAGAAAACAAAAAGTGTCATCAGTGTGAAGGTGAACTTTGGTTGGGATGCCTGTAGGAGGAGTTTTCATGCTGTTTTATCTTTGTTCAGCAACTTAGATTGTGCAAGAACTGTCTGAAGACAGATCTGTCTGGCATGAGAGTGTAACAAATGGATATCTCATAATTCTGGTTTTTTGTTTGGTTGGGTTTTTTTTCCAGCCATCAGTGTAGCTTCCTTCTGTAGTGAAATATAATTTTTTTTTTTCTGCTGAGATTCATAAATTTTACTAGTTTATTCAGGAAGAGGCTTGGTAGCTGTAGGAATAAACCTCACTTCTGTG
>VZTJ01003885.1:1366563-1385042 GCA_013397795.1 Orthonyx spaldingii | reverse complement strand
GCTGTAGGAATAAACCTCTCCTTTTTGATTTTTTTTTTTTTTTTTTTTTTTTTTCTTATCAGTATAAAGCACATAAAATTTATTCTTCATTAGAAATAGCATCAATTTTTGGAGCTTTTACATACAACCTCCTCTTGCTAAAAGGAGTCTTTATTTAACAATTATGCAAAGAGCTTAAAAAATTATTTAATTTTTATATTTAACTTTGGTAACAATTATGGGATGGTGTGTTCCTGTTGGGTTTTGTTCCTATTTCAGGAAACACTGAGAGGCCTTTCTGGCAGCCTGTGGTCTATCTGTTGGGAAAGTTTGCAGAGCAATGTCTGTGTGTGTGGATGTCTTACTCTCCCCCACCTTTGTTGCTTCCCTGGTTTGTATTTCCCAGAGCTGAAGGGGAAGGGTGGGGATGGAGGCACAGGAGAACCTTCTTGTGACTCTGATGTCCTTGTACAACTTTGCATTGTTACCTTTCCAGTGAAAAGGTCTCATCTCCCCAAAAGTTTGAGAGTGCTTTTTGATTAGGAGCATGAAATATTGCCATAAATCACTCTGAGATTAAAAAAGGGACCTACTTTAATTCAGTTCTGATGATAAATATATCTTAGGGAAAATTGATGAAGTCACTCCTTCAACTGGATTTTGTCTTGATTGGATGGACTAGGCAGAATGATATAGAAAAAAAAATATACTTTATACCCTAAATGCTTATGTGTATCAGATCTACTTTTATATCTGTGTTGTTGTATTTGTCTTTCATCTTTTATTCATGTCTCTCATACACGTGGATATAAACGTTTGTTGATTGCCATATCAAAAGGCAGAAGTAACATCATAACAGCCTGGATGATGTGCACAGTAAGACTTTATGATACTCAAAAATTTGCAAGAATTATGCTCTTGATATTTCACTGCTTGAGCCTAGATCTGGTGTGTGAGATCACAACGACTTGCAAAGCACAAAAGGGGTTGGTTTAGGAAGATGTTAGTTGAAGCCTTTCATGCTTTTCCCTCTTGACAGTGATGGTAATGAAGATAATGAAGTGGTTGACAATGGAGTTTTTAAGAATGAAATACGATAAGAAAGGAACTGCACAATAGATATAAAAATGGTAGCTCAGCTTGGTAGAATGTGGATAACCAAAAGAATGATTTGGAGAGACAGATGATGTCTCAGAATTTCCCAAGTCCTCAGATATCTTTCTTAATAGTTCTGTGACAGGACTCTGTTCTGTATATGTGAACTAAAGCTCTAGGTTTAGATCTCAGCAGGTCAGCTCTTTTTATCCTTTTAGAATAGAGAGAAACTATTGCAAATGCAGCTTCCTGGGTGAGACAGTGCAGAATTAAGAGCTACAATCATTGAACTTCCTGACTTCTGTGATCTGGAAGCTGTCAAGGTTAACAGCTGGGTTTATTCACGTTGTTTATGGAGGAGGAAGTGTCATTTATCTACTGGGGTAGGAGCTGGCTGAGACAAAGTGAGCAACGGACACACCTCGAGATTTGTTGGGGTTTTTTGGACTGAGAATTATTTTAACATACTTAATTGAACAAATACTGCCGTAGGTCAGCCCTTGACAAGTATGTGCTAGAACTATCAAAGTTTTTGGTTTTTTTTTGAGAAGGGAAAAACCTAAAAATGTAGGTAAAGAAAATGGCAAACTGTTTTTACTTTTATGAGTGAATGAAACAGAATTTTTCCTCTATCCAAGGAAGTGGTATATGTTTCAAACCAAAAATTTGTCTCCTTTAGCTCTACTTTTGTCCTGGAAAACCCCCAGTGCACAGGCAGGTGAAGTGTACAGGACTTTGAAACTCCAGTGAATCAGGATTAGGAAAGTTCTGTGGCACTTCTCAGCCTGCAGACAGCCCAGGCCATATTTTGAAATTTTGACCTTCTGTAGGAACTGTGGAGGCTGAAGTTGGACTGGAAAACCTCTAGGACTGGTGGTAATGTGCACAGGAAAAGGAACCCAGCCCCACGTGCAGGGTCGAGATTCTTATCAAAACGTGCTATTTTCTGTTCATACTGAGAGTGTGTTTTAGGACAGGAAATCAGAAATGCAGACCTCAGTAGGTTGTTTTTTACAATATAGTCTTTTAAGAGAAAAATACAGTTTTTTCATATCTCCCCACCTCATAGTGTTGTACTTGCTTGTGTGCTTTGAGCTTTAGGGGACTAGAATTTAGTTATTTCTGCCTCAGGTATAAGGATTTTGTTCAGTTTGATACTCTTCAGTGGTTTTAATTTTGACTTTCATTTTGAGAGGAATCAAAGTTGTATTTGGTGTATCTGGAAATCAAGCAGCTTGTATTTAGCTATTTAATTTTTATATCCAAAGCTCTTGGTTTCTAATTCTAAAGTAGAACCAGAAATCATGGCATGGTTTCTCTCTTCTTCCGCCTTCATAGGAACATGTGTCTATTATTTTCATCATGATATAGTGAAGTAGCAAATAATTCTGACTTAATTGTGGAATACTTTGATATTTGGGGATTTTTGCAGTAACTTACATTGCTTCATATATTGATGGTCAAATTTCTATCCAGTGAGCTGCCTATTAAAATTGTCCACTTTGTGAAGACCTACAGGACAGATATTCCCTAACTTTGAAGTGAAAAGCTCTCAGGGACACAAGTAAGAGAGGGTGACAACTTGTGACAGGACAGTGGTGTTGAGAGAACTCTGGGTGGCTGCATAGCTGGAAAATACAGCAGTGCCTCAGAACTGCACCGTTCTAGTGCCAGCCCCAGGATTCACCCCTTGCTTGATTCTTCCCCAAATCAGGGATTTGGATTAAAGTCCTGTTGCTGATCACATGTTGTAGCCCCAGCTAAAGCTGCACTAATTGAGAACAGGACATGGAACTTGCTTGTTCTGTGATTGAGAGCTTTGTGTTCCCTTTAACCTGGTCTCTTCCTAACACGGATTCTTTTTATTGCCCATAAAATGCATGACTTCTGCTGAATCCAGAAGACAGGTACTTCATTACTGTGCACACAAATTAGGGGAGTGAGAGTGGCACTGGGAAGAGAGTACCATGAGTTTATTTGCAAGTGGACCCCTGGTCACAAGGTGCTCCTCTTAGCAAATGGAAAGCTGGAGTGGAAAGTCTGGGTACTGGAGGCTGCTGATGGATTTACCATGGCACACCTATTGCTCCCCAAGGCTTTTTGAGTCAATTGCAGGTATTTAGGCAATTCTCCTGCAGGCAGCTGTTGTCTCAAAGGCCAGCATTGTCTTGCTTGCCTGCCTGATTCTGTCAGGGCTCACTTCTATGTGGCTCTGCTATAGCTGCTCTTTACTGAACCCCACAAAATCAACAGGCTTCCCTGCAGGTCATTTCATCCTTTACTATTGCCACTACTACCAGCTGGAAAACTTTACTCAAGTACAATTTTGAAAGCAATAATTAAGGTACACAGAGCTGGCTCCTCATTTTTTGAGAAACAGACACTGAATTTTACCTCTCCCCTGCAATCTACATCCCCAGGTGTAATGGTCTTGGTACTGAAATGTGTTCATACATACAAAAAACTATCACTGTAAATTCCTGTTTAGTTTCTGGCAGAAAAAATTGTGTATAATGCTTGTTAATAGATTAAATCTTTCCTTTGGAAACTATGCTACCTAGGGAAATATCCCATCTTTTAAAACTGATTTGAAATAACAGAATTAACCTTAAATGTGGAAATATAGATACATTTTTACAAGACCTATAAGTACAGAAAAAAAATACTGATGTATACATGCTAGTTTTAAGAAATCTTTCTGGTTAGAATTTAGATCAGTGATATTTTCAATCAATTTTTTATTTCAATAATTTCATAATGCATTTTAATAAAAAGTCAAAGACATTTTCAAAATTTATGTTGTCTCCAAAACAGAGAACAGAAAGCATAGAGAAATTGTTTTTTTTTTTTTTTTCCCTAGGGGTAACAGGGTCTCACTGAGTTTATGGAAGGTAAAATTCACCTGTTTGGTCAAATACACTTTCTAATAATCCATCAGGTATGAAAGGGAGTTCTGTCATGTTCTCCAAAAGCTTGCAAAATTAGGCTTTACCAAATGGCAAAGTGAATTTCAAAAGCAATAATCTGCTTTCAAGTGGCAACCTGGATTAGTTAGGCTGTGAACTGACTTTAAATTCCTGGTGGCGTAAAAAGAGGTGAACCCGGCTTCTGGCTTGAATTCTGTAGCAATTTTAAGGCACAGACTGTTCTGCAGGAATGACTTGCTGACTGCAACGTGTAGAAATATGGCCTCTGTTGTAGGTCAGATCCAGATCACTTTCAACATGTAAAACTTTGATATGTAGATCAAATTCTGTCTGGCTGTACAGGAGCAGGTATGGCATGAGATCGGCAAAATGAGGGATGGGAGTGGTTGACAACTCCATGGCACAGCACCCACATCACGACTGGAAGCAACAAACAAGGCTGGCATCAGAAAGTGTTTTGGTGATTACAGAGCAAACACTGGAAATTAATTACAACTTAGAAAAGTTCCAGGTCTGTTCTCATTAAAACCAATGGAAGCTGACAGGGAGCAAGGTTAAGCTCGCAGTGCCTTGGAAGGATCTTGGGTTTAGTGCTGCCATTCAAATTCCCCACTCGGCCTCAGAACACACCCAGTGCAGGCCCCACAAAGGGCAGACCCGTGTCACATCACCAGGATGGCTCAGGAAAGTCATCTCATCACCCAGGAATGAATTTCTCTCTCTGTGCTTCGAGCTGATCTGCTGCTCTGTGGTGGTGTTGGTGTGTGCTGCAGAGAGCTGTTGTGTAGGAGCAGGGCTGAGCCCCCAGTTCATTGTGGAACCACCTGTGGTGTTTTCAGTGCTGAGTTCCAGAGGTACAGTCACAGGTTCGGTGGTGGCTGCTCTCAGGTCAGGAGTGAGTGTTGGAATATGTGGCACAAACGGTGGTGATTGTGGTGCAGTTAAATTTTCAGTATTGCAAAGCAATTCAGAGTCTGCCTAAACTCTCTGCATGCTTTTTACCAGCTCTGGAGGAGAATTTTTCCAAGGTCAGGACTGACCCATCAGAATGTACATTCAAAGGAGCCAATAAGCAATCCCTTTGTTATTTATAGCACAATCATTCATAAATGTATTTATGAAAAGGGATGACCTATTCTCTACCTGTTCCTTAAAGGGATTCCATTTTAGCTTCAATTGTAATTTTTACCTTTTTCAGTGGAATTTATTGACACAATGCCTAGCACAAGCCCTAGATTTTGCATCATCCTTTTGTCTGCAAGCATATTCACCAGCTGCTTAATTTGTCATAGCCCTGGAGGTATCAAAACTAATGAGCTTTGTTTGAATAGACTTTTTCCAGTTCATCTAGCACACTTTGGGGTAATCATTCAGTTTGTTTGCTTCTGATGTGAAGCATTGTGGGAAATATAAGAAAATAATGGTTAAAAAAAAGCAGTATAAATTGTTAACAGCTACATTCTCTGAAAAGCCCTAAAGATGTTATATTTTTAATTTCTCTATTTATTGAAGTATTGTGAATACCTTAAGTACAATCATTACAAGATAATATCAAAAGAGAGTCTGATAAAATGCTGTTTTTCAATTAGCTCTGAGCTTAATACTTTGCTTTTTTAAGTATTTCACAGCTAACAAATCTTTAAACAATCTAACCTTTCAGGATTTGGAAGTGGACAAGATAATAACTATGAATACATAATACTGCAGCAGTGCTAAGGGTTTAAAAATCTATTACTGGGATTACATACAGGAATACCTTTTATTGGTCAGACAATTGCATTTTCATTTTTATAAAGCATTTCCCTATACTCGGTATTATACCACAGAGATACACAAAAATGGGAAGCAGAGGTGTGCACTGCATAAGTAATTTCTGAAAGTGTCAGATACTCTGTACAACGTGTGCTTTTGATCTCAAATTCCTAGGAAGGTTTGTCCTTCTTGCTGATTAAGACAACGTTTGCCTTATATGCTTTAGAATGATATATCTTTAACTTGTAGGAAGTTTCAAATTACTGAATAAGAGATTTCAAATTATTTTTCAAGTTAGGGCAATGAGGAATGATTCCCTAGAACTTTTGATTAATTTCTTCTGAAAGAAAAAAAAAAAGAAGACCCTGGTAGGCCAAGCTCTAAATTAAGCAGCTCAGTGAGTCATTCTTTTCGACAGGATCTAATAAGAAACTGAAACTTAACTGGGTGCTAAGTGCATCAGTAAAGCATAACACTTCTAAATAGTCCATTACAGTCCAAAAAGGGTTGTTTCATATGAACGGTCCCAGGACCTCTTAGGATATTTTCACATTTCTCATTAAAAGATCATTTGATGAAAAGCTTTTTCTGTAAAGCTGAGTGAGAAAGAGGGAAGAAAGGAGGTGGCGGAAGAGAAGGAAGGACAGGAGTTATTTGTTTTCTATATCACTCTCCTTTGGAGCTTTTTTGTGATGCATTGTCATATGAAGGTAACTTGAAAAAAAACTAGCAGGAGAAAGCACAAAGTTAGCTAGGAACTCAGCCTACTAAAATTGCAGTAAATAGAAACTGTGGCAAAGGTTGTACCTTTCTTTATTAACTGATTATGATAGTGCAGTGCCTTATGGAGATGCTCATGCTGCTGTTGAATAAGACACCCTGAGTATCAGGAGCTATTTCAGGTTCGTCACCAACTCATGTTCCTGAGGTTTAGTTCACATCTCAGTTGCTCTAGGTGCAGTTTTATGTAAGGCAGCTGCAGTGTTTCTGTAGCTGTATTGAGTCTCCTGGCTGCCCTGTGCTGTGCAGGCATGCACTTAGTGACACAAAGCAGTTTGCAGTCCCGGGCTTCTGAGGGTTCCCTGTGTGATATTGAGCTCTTAGGTGGCATTGACAAGCAGTGTTTGTCTTCTCAGAGATAGAGCTATAACTTCTACTCGTTGCCTTCACTGTTCTATTCAGGCTTTCATCACTGGTGAATTGGATTGCTGCTGTGAAATCTCCCCTCTTGGAGGTCACTGGGGAGGCAGTTCAGAATACAGAATGTGAAACATCTTGTGGGGATGGCTAAATCAGGTTCAACAAGTACAGTATTTCACATAGATAAGAAGAAAAGCTTTTGATTTGTGTGTTACATTATGGCTATGCAGCACTTCTACCCTGTTATCCTAGGGGAAAGCACCACCCCTTTTCCTCCCTTAGTGTTGCTCAAATGTTTAGGCCCAGGATGGGTTTTGAGGTCACTCTCTGCTTACTGCAGCTTTTTTGAACCTTTTGTGCTGAACAGTGACCTGCTCACAAATCTCAGTCACAGAAACAAGAGTTTGGAGGGCCTGCCTTCAGGGTGGACAAAAATGTGTCTAAAACTTCTTGAAATATTTTGTCTGAGAAAAGTGATATGCTAGATCAAACTAAGAAAAAAACCAAACAAACCCAGAACAAACAAGCAACCCCCCCCAAAAAACACACTGTCTTTGAGGCCAACTCTGTGTTCTGTACTGTTTTCAGGATGATGATGGGTTTTTTTTCTGCTCTGTCTTTCCTTCTAGAAACTCTACTCTTCAGTATGTTTTTCTTTTTTCCTCTTGTTTGTTTTTCTTGTATTTGCTTGTTTACATTTACTTATTAATTTACTGTCTCTCTACTGTGTCTGGTTATATTCTCAAGGATAAATTCATTCAGGTAACCTCAGCATTGTATCCATATGGTTTTTCCTGTTCTAAACTATTTATGTAATTTCTTGGGATTAAACTACTGATTTATAGTTCAGGTTATAAAGTGGAACTACAAGTACAGGGTTATGAAACATGTCTTGGAAATGCATCCATGTTATAAATAATAAAATAGTAGTTTTATGAGAAAGGGTGCTAGAATATTAAATGAGGCTGTCTATTCTTTATCATGACATGTATTTAATGCACTTTTCATTGTCTCCACCACTTTAAGAAAAAGATTACTTCAAACTTTTGATTACAACACAAGACCAGTTTTCTTGCTGTAATTGGAGATTTGGACTCCAACTTGCAGTGCTCTAGATACCCTTGCACACTGGTAAAATTTGTGCAAAGTTTTTGGGACCCCTTAAGATATTGTTGAAGGTTTCAGACTGATTTCTGTTGATGAAGTCTCTTAATTAATCTGTTAGTTTGGCATAGAAAGAACATTAAAGGTGCAGTGTTTCACAATTTGTTTGATTTGTAGAATGTTATTGGGCTTCAGTGCTAGACAGATACTTTAATTTAGTGTAAAAAAGCTGCGTCTGTCTTTCTAAGGCACGTGGCTGAGATAAGAGCAACGCTCATCCCAACGAGATGGACTTGTGTCCACTGTGAACTCGGGGGTCTGAGGGGGGCACTGGGTGTGGCTGCTCTCTGTGAATGGGGAGTGGCTGACACCCAAGGGAGCAACACAACTACAGGGACAAAAAAGCCAATGGGTGGAGTAGAATTCGACTCTGAGAGATGCTGAGAAAGCAATTCTGAGCTATGCAACATTTAGACAGGAGATGGGAACGAAGAATAGAGACTTCTGTATTCCTTGTAGATAAACATAACTGCAGCACAGTAACTCTGTCATCGGAGTGCGCTTCTGAAAGAAACGAGCCTGCTGGAACTTGAGCGAAGCTCTCTGCGAAGGAAAAAATAAATCACACCTGGAGAGGAAGTATATCCTCCCTGTGTGCAGGGAGTGCCATGCAGCGTTGGGTCACACATTGCTCAGGAGAGCATGACGCCTCTGTTAAATATTTACGTGTCCTTTCAGGCTTCAAGAGGCCACTGTTTTTGTCAGACACTTGCTCTACTCTTTCTCCTGCTTTGGTGGATGATACTTGTGGCATTTAGTCTTTTTGGGGTTTACTATAGTAACAGTTTGGGTTTTATAGCAGTGGGTGCAGATATTGCTTTTGATACACGTGTGTAAACCTAAATGTGGGTATGTCTGAGGGGTTTTGCAGTCTGGAGCAGCTCACGTTCCTAAATGTTGCTGTACTGATGGGTTTGAATAAGCTGTTGAGTGCAACAAACAAGTTTGGTCAAATTGATTGTCTGTCAACTTGTGTTAGAAATTTGGAATATCTGGGACAAAGTTGCTAAAAAATGCTGGTAACTGCACCAAACCTTTTCTGATTAGAACCTTGGTTTTCAGGAGTTACAGAAAAAGTCCCCAAAAGGAACAAATAAGAGGCTGCAGTTGACCGTAGGACTTTGCCTTTGCTTGAATCACTACCTGGATTGACTGTTTTTGCAACAATAAAGGGGCAGACAAGATTAAATATTTTTGATGATGAGTTGCTTAAAAGCTCTGAGTCCCCCCTACTTTTAACATTTGTGGTTTTTTGCTATAAAATAAGTTTTTATATCAGCACCCCTAGAGTGTTTATATCTTCTGTTACTGGAAAGTTCTGCCTCAGTCATGCTTTAATTTTGTAATAATACATTTATTCAGTGAATAAATTTCCACAGCTCTAAGCAGACAATTGCTTTACTTTAAAAATATGTAAGGTCTTACAGACTTTAATTAAGGTTTTCTAATTTGTACAGTGAATTCCAATTTTTAAAATAAGAAATGTATATATTTTTAATTATGCCAGTGAAACCAGTGTGGGTGCAGTGTGAGGGGATCCAGGTGTGGGCTGTTTCCTGCTTTGTGGCTTTTTTGTTTTACTGACTCCGGAGGGGCAAAGCACAGAACTGATGCAGCTGTGGAGCCTTGAGGCTGGAGGTTGTATTGTTGCAAATTTGGACCTGCAGTGGTGTAATACTTGCTAGAGCAATTTTTACCTCACCTAAAGATGTAAGGCAGCATTGGCTCATCCTTTAGAGCAGCCTGGAAGGCTGTGGGCACGTGGAATGTGTTCACTGGAGAGATGCAGCCGAAGAATGGCTGAAGGGAAATATTTATTTGTTTATTTAAAATGAACTCGCTGTGAGATGTGAATGTTAGTTTGACATGGCAGTGGCATTAAATCCTATAAAAAAGATACAGTTTATAGCAACATTGTTTAGCTGACAAAAATATATTGAGTACAGTGGACACTGACTCACATTGGCAGGAATCAGCTTTAGGGAATTCTGCTTCACCAAACAGATCTCTTCACTCCTGAGGTTTGACAGTATAGCTGCTCAGAGGAATCAGAGATCAGAAATACAGGAAGAGAGGGATACTTTAGAATAACTACCTTCAGCTGGAAATGAAATCAGGTACTAATTCTTAGAGAAACATAAAATTCAAAACCTCTGAAAGAAGGAAAAAATACAAATGTATTTTTTATGAAGAGTTGTGCTAAAACCTTGGAGGTCTTCCTGCATTCTAACGTCTAAAGGTGAATATGAAATTTGTTGCCAGAAAATTATGTATCATTGTGGAACTCATATAAGATGCACTCAACAGTTAAATGGATTTTATCTGTAATCTTACAGAAGATTTATATAAATTACCTTATAAAAACATGGTAATAGAGGGAAAGAGTACCAAAAAGTAATACCAAAATTGTCAGAAGACATGAGGAAGCTTGAATAGTATGTTAGATGCATTCTGAGTTTTGATTATTCTACGTGTGTTTTAAAAAATTCAAACATGCATGGCTGCATATATTGTGTAATTTCTGGTGCTAGAGGGAATGCTCAAGGAGGAAGGAACCCACTGGTCTGTATTTGATGCAAATGTAACAAAAGCAGTTTAGAGTTCCTGAAACTTTTTTGGCCTTTGTTTTTCTTTTATAACTTAAGAGATATTTGTTCTCATACCTGATTTATTCAGAAAAAGTGAGCCTCCTAACAGTGATTTGTGAGAATGAGTGGGAAGGTTTCTGATGAAATGCAGGTGTGACACAGCTGGGTTGCAGCAGGTTGTGGACAGTTGTTTTCTGTGCTGCTGCCACAGGAACTGACTGGATGTTCTGTGCGGTGCTGACTTTGGATTTTGTATCAGTTTGACATGGTTTTGTCATCCTCTCTTAAATTTGCTGTTTCAGCAGTGGTTTCCAGCACTTTGTTTGGTTTTCTAGTAAGAAATGGCGTTGCTCCCCTCACACAACTTGGCAGAGGACACTAGCAAGGGCACCAAAAGAAAGTTCCTCTGGATCTTGCAGCAGAACTCTTGATTGCCCTTTTGTTGTTTGTGGTGTTTCATTAACTGATGACAGACAGATTTCCCTGACTGGTTCCTCACTTGGGGCCTGCTTAAGGACACTGAGCCTCAGAAGTGTCATCATTCCACCTTTCTGTCCCTTCTTCTGGTGATCTGGGCAGAATGGTTCTTGCTGCTGAAGGGCCTTCTTTTGCCTATTCCTGCCAGAGGAACAGCACTGATTTGAAGATGGGAATATCAGTGTTTGAATAACATTTCCTTGCATCTTTACAGACTTATCTGCACAGGGGCCAGGGTTAGAATTGCCACTTCTGGGATCTGGTTACCTCTGGAATTTGATATGGGCATATCCTCTTCAACAGCTGGCTTTTCTTCCCAGTTCATTGGGATCATCCATGGATTTTCTTTCTAAGCATGGATAGTGGACCTGTTATCCACTGCAAAACCAATGGAGCAGCTACCCTCCAGCCTGGAATGTAGCTGAGTTCCAGCAGTGCTGGTGTTCACGGGGAAGTAGGGCCAAATCCTGTGGTTTGGGTCACTGTCATTCTTGTTGAGGTACAGGAGCTGTTTGGTGCTGTTTTATTCACACTCACTTGGAAGAAAAGGGAATCTATACATCCTTGTTGGAACTGGTAGATGAAAACAAGTAGCTTTTTTTTTTTTTTAATTTTGGTTTGTTGCATGTTTTTGCTTTTCTTTTATGTATTTGAATTTAATCTGTAAGGATGTAAGGTCTTGTTTCTATTGCATTATATTAAATGACACTGAAATGTATATATTTTTTGACTATTGATATTCAAATTAAGTCAAAGAAAGAAATGGCCTCTGGCCATATATACATATAAAAATATACGTATAAAATAAGGCAAATATTTTGGTAAAGCTTGAATAGAAAGCTAAAATATGTGTTTGAAATAGGTCTCCATCTATTGCACTAGCCAGTTCTAAAACAGCTAAATGCAGATAAGAAGTGATTAGAAGTGTAATATTTTAGAGACCTTGGTAGTTTTACCTTGAGTATCCTGCTGGAATGCCCCTGTTCAGTGTTCAGATGTCACACTGGGAGATGATTTCGGATACTGGGTTGAAGGGTGGCTGAGGGATGTCACCCAGCCCAGTGCTGCTCAGGTGCTGGTGTTCTGTAAAGTTTGTGTGGGGTAAGGGACTCTCTGGTCTAGAAGGGTGACATTAAATTGTCATTAAGGATAGGAGCTGGCTCATGCCAGCACCTCCACTGATGACACTGGAGCTTGGGAATTACAAGAGTGGAAGTTGTTGCTGTGATGCCCAGCATTCAGGTGCTCCTGAGCTGCATGGATGGCTCTCCTGGATGCATGGCTACAGCACGTGGTGTTATCAGTGTCTTCAAACTTGTACTTAAATGTGTACATCCTCTTGATCCACATGGTGTTGTTTGTTTTTTTCCCCCCTGTTTATCTTGTTCTCTCCACTTTTCTTTGTTATGCCATCCTGTTCATTCTCAGGAGCATGAACTTCTCTATGTTTTCATAGGGGAGTTTAAAATGAGCTTCCTGACACATGTATTCTTTACCTAATTCTGAACATGACATACAAAGGCATCTTTTCCTGCTACAGTAAATATTTTTGTAGTACAGCATGCTTATTTAATGTAAGTATGTTTCTGAGATACTATGCAAAATGGGACCCAATTTTACTAGAGTAGCCTAAAGAACAGAATAAATCCTTTAAGCCAATTGTATAAAAATGCAAATTTAAGTCAAGCAATTAAAAACAGATAGAAATTAGAGATTTGGATTTTGCAGAGCAAGCTTCCCACAGCCACTGCCAGATTACTATGCAATTTATCTGGATTCTGTCAGCGATAGTCAGACTAGATTTTGATAAAGAGCAGCAAATCTGTCCCTCCGTAGCTCCTGTGACTTGCTGCAAATTTCATTCAAGTTGAAGCGTCTGGACAATCCCTTGAATAATTTGGAGTTAATCATTTGTACTTCACAGCCTCTGATAGGCCTTAGACTTGGGGGGTGGGAACAGATTTGGCTTTTTAATCGCCTTGTATATTGTACAGCGTGAGATAAATGACATAGACTGTCTGAAATCTACATTCTTGCTTCTGATGCAAAACTGTAATTAATTTTGTGCAGTGTTTCAGAATTGATCGTGGTCACTTGAATTTCTAATTTTTCATTCACTTCAAAGACCTTTTTTTAAAAAGAATGTGCTTAGAGTGTGTGAATGCTCTCTGGTGCTAGTGTACTAAATGACTGTTTTACGCCTCTTTTTCAATAAGGTGAAACAGAGGTCAAGGCATGTGGCTCGTGTTTATCTCTGTCCCAGCCTGCATCAGGATGTATTTTCTGACTTATAGGAAATGCAATCAAACTTAGGAATTACATCTAAATACTTAAGCTGCAGTGTGTTCACTTTTGTGCCTTGTAGAAATCTAAAAGGCTTCTTTCAGAAATCCTTTTCAGTATAAAACAATTAAGCACAATTTAGGCAATAATTACCCTAATTAACTACACTATAATGTTTGTATTCAAGATTATAGAAACATTGTATCTGTTCTCTGCTGCAATAACAACAAGTCTTCCTAATTTCTCTGTATTGATACTACTTGTATGTGCTTCTTTGTTTGGTATATTTCACTGTAAAAATATTTGTCAGTGAAAGATTGAACAATATGAATGAATTTGATTATGCCATTGTCAAAAGCCCCATGCATCACAATTTCTTGTTTTTAATCACTACTGTAAACCTCACAGCCTGAGGGCATAGTTTTAATTTGGGTGCCTTACTAATGAAAAGAAAAAAATAATTGTTTTGCCTAGATTTAATAATAAGCAATAAAGTCAGCCAACCAGATTTTACCTCTGCATTCAATCTCTTTTTTATTATAAAACATTTTTGTCCTTTTTTTTTAGATTACAGGCATAGATACCGAACATTTTACTAATAAATATTTCAGTTTGCTTATGAAGGCTAATGCTGTCATCTGAATATGGAATTATATTTCTTTCATGCTTCATTATCATTTCATGGTAGTAATGACAGTGAGGCGATGGAATATTTACAGGCTTTTCAGAAGACATTTATCCAATACATTTCCCTGAAGGGCACCTAGGCTTAAAGATACATTATCCTTTTATAAAACACTGCCCAGAATCCCAATTTCTGAATCAACCAATCAGAACTTGTTTTGCAGCAGTTACTGCTAAAACCCTCAAGCCAGTCTCATATTAATCCTGTGAATCTGGTGGTGGTGGGGGGGTGTGAGTGGAGGGCTGGGGAGAGGGGGAAGAGGGAGCACTCACTCCTTAATCATCAGGCTTGGTAGTTTCAGTAAAATATGTGATTTCTTCTGTACTGGTACAGTTTTTCAAACCTGTACTTGGAACGCTTTGAGATTGGGTGGACCGCAGCAGTGAAGACTGGTTGTTCAAATTTGGGAGGTTTTTTTTTTTATTTCAAATTTGTTAGGCTTAGTTTGCATTAATTTACAATGTCCTTGTCCGTGTGGCTGTTGCACGAGCAGATTCCTTGGATCTTTGTTGTGGTACATAAATACATTTCACAAACCCAGCTGAGGTTAAAAGTACTCAGGCATTGAGTCTGTTGCTCAGTAGCCGGGCTCTCTCACAGCGTGCCCTGTTTGCTTTGTGGAAGAAGCAGCACTTATTTGTGTCTAGGTGTAAGAGTTTTTATTTTTAAATAAGGGAAGAAAGAAGAAGTTTTACACTGCTCTGATGTCTTGCAGCATTGTGTCAGCGATTAGTTACTGGAAGAGGTAATGGAACCAGGATTTGCTTCTGCTGCTGGCCTTCTGTATTTGTATGTGCCTGTGCTGCATTTGGCAGAGCAGTAGAGAGATTTCTTTTGAGGTTGCAGAGGAAATCTAGCTGAGGTACTGCAGAGCTCTGTGGGAGCCGACACACTCTGTGCCCTTTGTTAAAGCTGACCTGAGGATCTCTGCTGTATGGCAATAAGTGATTTAGACGTAACATGCACTGCATTGAAATTAATACAGTGGAAAGATCCCTACACTGGCAGTCCCTGGTGCTCAACATACCCCAAGGTAGCCAAAGGTGAATTTTTTTTATTGAAAACTGTAGAGCAAATCTTTACTGGAAAACTAGCCTGTGTAATAACAATACAGAATTATCTCATCTGAGAGATGCACATCCTGAGCTGCATGCAGCTTACATTACCCTCCTCTAAGTGTTGATTTTAAATTTCTCTGTCCAGGAGTTCTAACTTACAGCTTCAAAATCCTGAGGTATTTTGAAGTGTATGCAATATTTGCCACTAAACCAATTGGCATCTACCCTCTGTTACCACATGCACATATCCAAGATACTGCATTTTATCCCCAGAAGGGGAGTAGAAAATGCATGTCTGGCCAAAAAAGTTGAGTGGCTGTGGTGAAGGAGTCTGAAGTTACGTTTATGCTCTTTGGCAGCCAATCTCAGTGCTGCTGGTAGTCCTGTGAGCAGCCACTTCTGCTCCTTTTCTGTCTTTGCTAAAATGCGAGTTTTAAAATTCACATGGGCAAGTCACTTTGGGGCATATTTTTAGTGGGCTTGAGACTTGGTTCTCTTTCTGACAACTTGATCTTAATTTTTTTACATACAAATTTCAGAGTAAGAGCAACATGAAATAAATACCTGTGTATTTTCTGCTCTAACTGCTTGTTTTGTGCCCGAGAACAGATAATTAGAGATAAATGTGCTCAGATGTGCACCTGCATATCAATTTGGCTGCAAAAATGATTTCTGTTGTTCAGTTCCCAGTGTCTGTCAGTGTAACAGCCACTACACAAAGAGGACTTACCAGGTCTCGAGCCCCAGATGTTCAAATAAAAGCAGAAGTCTCTATGCAGAGAGTGAAGCTCTTAAGGTGAAACTGATACACTCCCTCTGACTGGATTAAAAGATATGTATATAATAAACTGACCACTGATTTGCAAATTAAAATGATTCTTGAGCTAGCCTGTGCTGAAGTCAGCATAATTGAGAAGGTTCCTTTGCTTCTGCAGTCACTGGGCATTTTTTTATCTCCATCCATAAGGGGCAAGTCATGTCCAACACTGTTCTGGTAAAATGAGAATTCTCTGAGTGCCGTTGTTGGCACTAAGCACTTCCACTTATTTTCACAGCATTAGGAAAGAAGATGCCTGACATATTTGAGCAGAAATCAGTCTTGGTGGCTGTTAATCTCGACAAAACCACAAAGCTGTTCTACAATACAATTAAATTCCCAGTTAACAATCTTGTGTCTATCTTCACTAATGCTGTTGTTTCCTCTGTAATCTCCACTGAAATGCTTTAATGATTTCTAATGACTTCTAGATCTAAAGCAAGATTTATCTTGTAGACTGTGTTGATGCTCTGTCTGAAGACTATAGATACAGACATAATGGTGAGACACCATTGTGCACAGGCTGTTTGTGTTGGTTTTGAGAATTCCAGTACTGTTGACATTCCAATGACAGTCAAGTTGGTGTTTTGCATATCTGTCTTTGTACGGAATGCCTGTGGCTGTAGCAGTTTGAGATACTTACCTCTTGCTGCAGGTCTATGGAATGGTGGCTGTGCTGCTGTGTGTCAGCACTGGCAGTGAACTGCTGGAGGTGTTTGGAGCAGTGTCTGAGGAGAATGTGCCAACATGATCATGGAATATGGACTCGTAATGCACATCACAGCTTGAGAGAAATGTGTAACAACAGGAATGGCAAATGAAAGGAACTGGGTTGATCTTGAAACCGAACCTCTGCTTAAAGCCCCTGCCCGTCTCACAAATCAATAACTGAAATTATTGGGCTAAATCTAAATGCTCAGATTCAGGGGTTTGGGAGCTGCAGAAAAACCAGATTTCTGTGTACAATCATCTTAATAAATAGCCTCATATTTTATCCCTGTTGGTTCCTCTCCCCTCAATCTACAGAAATGTCTGTCCTTGAAGATGAGATGCTTGGAGATGAGATACTCTGGCTGCATGCAGATCCTGAGTTGCTGTAGTGGGAAGGGTAGGTCTGCACGACAATTGCTCATGTATTAGATACATATAGGGTTCACTTAGTGTCAATATTTCTGAGAATTAATATCTGAAAGCATCAGCATGAGCTATTTCTAAGATCTTTCAGAAAAAGCCTTTCCTGCTTATGATTTACTTTGAAGAATAACGCTCTCCTTCCAGAACTTGTTTCAGTAGGTTGGCTTTAAGAGCATCAAAGGAATGAGACCTCTCTAAAGTGAATGCTAAACTGAAGATATATTTGATTACAAAAGAGATTGTGCATAACAGTAATTTGTATCTCTAAATAACCTCTCATGCAATAGATTTACAGTTGGGATGTGTGAGGGGGTGTGCCTCATACTGCAGGATCATAAAGCTTGGAGATAAAATGCAAGATATTACTGGAGCATGCCTTTCACCCCTGTGAGTGCCAGGTATCTCATCCTACAGTAAAGCACTTGTTTTTTCTTTTAAATTGTTTGGTTTTCTTTCTTTTTCTTCAAATATTGTTTCAACTTGATTATTTAAATTTAAGTGTATTTGATCTGGATTTTTTTTGGCTGACTGATTTGGTTGTGATTTTGGTGGGAACTCTTTTTACTTACTAAAAAAACCAAAGTTCTGTTTAAAACAAAGTTTTACAACTGCAACTTAGTTCTACCTGAATAAGGTAAAGATAATAACAAAATCCAATAATCCAACCTACTTTCAGGTATAGGTGAAAAAATGTTGCATTGCCATTAGCACAAAATGGCTCAAACACATTGATTACTTGCTCAGATCATTAGAGAGCCATGCAAAGAGAGAGAGAAAAAAATTAGTAACTGTTATGGTGTTCTCAGCAGAAATATCTCTTGCAGGCTGTGAAGGATATCACTTCATGCCTGAACAGGTAAGCTTGACTGCTGTGGAATGTCACTGTTGTTTTGGTGTCACTACTCTGGTCTCACCTGTGTCCAGTTCTGGGAGTGTTGGAACTTCCTCCTTCCCCCTGGATGAGCCCATCAGCAGGCATTGACTGCCCACTGTAATCTTGATTTCCTTTCCAGTTTGTGATAATAAGAAAAACGTTATAATTACACTAGACAGGTTTCTGAAATTGTGATTATCTAATAATCTTGCGGCACAGGATTTCTTTTTTTTTTTTTAAGAGCCAAAGACTACTTTTCACCTTGTGATTAACCAGGAAAAGGGGGGTAACCTCAAGGAAATGCACCCCCTGTCCCCTTCCCTTAAGCCTCCTGCTTAATCCTAAGCAGCTGTATATGACTGTTATTACTCAAGAGAATTTGAACTCATAACATTTGAGATGAAAAAAGGACACAAAGCTGCTCACCAATCAAGAATGAAACATTTCCACTCTGCAAGAGTTGCCTTGACAGAGAATAAATGTGTAAATCATTAACCACGTTGTGT
>VZTJ01003885.1:1320979-1366526 GCA_013397795.1 Orthonyx spaldingii | reverse complement strand
CCCCCCCCCCCCCCCCAAGTGTGCATCACTGTGCAGGGGTTTAAGGCAAACACAACCCCTTGTACACTCGTTGAGTCTGGAATCTGATACAGCACTTGCTTTAAAATCCACTTTGATCAGTGAACATTAACCAAAGTGTCGACAAAAGGTCATTTGGCCTCAGGGAGGAAATGGAAAATTTTATGTACAGAACACATTGCAGTGAGTACAGGGTCATTATAACTATGAGAATAGCTGTTGTGGTTTTTCCTTTTTTAATTTTTTTTTTTTGCCTTGGCTACTATATGACTTTGAACTTGGCATGGAAGCAGAGGCTGCTGAGGCAAAAACGCCTCCCTCCAGTGATCACATGGGCCCCTGTGAATTCCTGACAGGGCCAGTAAAGAGCCTTGTCCCACAGTAGATATCATATTTTTGACATAGGACTTCAATTGCAAAAATGTTGATGACTGGTGCAAATGTATCGATTTGTGTTTTTTCTCCCCCCCTCGATAGACCCAAGTGTTGTTTGTAGTTAGAAGAGGGGAAGAAAGCGAGTGAAACAGAGTTGAATCTACTTCTTAGAAGCCTGGGTTATCAAACTCATTAATCTACATGTCAAGAGGCTAGGAATGAATAATTGTGTGTAGAATTTATCTGCCAACATGATAGCTACTTTTCAGCTCTCTCTTCAGAGCTCTTTCATTGTGCTTGGCTTTATTATATGCTTTGTCTTTTCTATTTCTAGTCTGTTGGGGAGGTATAGAAATATGTACCTCAGCACTACAGAGGACAGTTGCTTTGAAACATGGCACTGGTTAGTTTTTTGCATGCACATTTTTTCTTTCATAGGTGTTTAAGCATCAAGGTAGCTTGTAACATTTACTCATTGTTCACATGTTAATTCTTAGCATTATGAATATTATTCCACAAAAAGAAAAGAAAAATCACCTTAATCATAACAGCTTTGTGGTCAGTATTGGCTGCTTTATTGAAATAGTGTCCTTGTTAGTAAAGCTTATAAGTGATGAGGATTCAGAGCATTTCATAACAGGGATGTTTCAGGAATGTTGGTACTATTGAGGTGTTCTCTCTTATTTGCTGTGTGGGTTTTCATTGCCGTGAAGGACAAAATCCAAAACCAAAACTGGTATGGAGAGGGTGGTAGAAAGCAGCTTTGGTGGGGATGTGATGCTAATTTGAGTCAGAATATAACTTTCTTTCTGAAAGAATGTTGTCCCAATTCTGATCTTGAGCTTATTTTATGCCAGTTTGGCAGTACAGTAGATTAACGAACTTATGTAGGACTTCCTATTTTATTTATACAAATCTGCATGCCTTGGTCTTGCTTGCTGTGTGTGTTTTCAAGACAAAATGTTTGTGTAGTTCTGTTGCCAAAATTTTATTTCATGTCTATAGTATCTGGGAGTTGCTGTGCTTGATTCTTGGAACATTCCTGGGGATGGGTGGTGTGTGTTATTTTTGTTTGTTTGCTTCTTCTTTACTGGGGTAAATAATGCATTAGAATTTTGTCAGCAATCAAAACCATTGGGCCAGATTAGTCTGTATCTGATACTCAGGAATTCATAGAGAGAAGTAATAATTATTGGTACTCATAGCAAAAGTTAAATCTGCTGCTGGGCTGTCTGAGGCATCTGTCCTGTTACCTGGCACAGCCAGAATGCTGCTCAGAGATATTACCCAGGTGTTGCATTTCTATTGCTTTTCCAGGGAATCTGTGTGACACTGGCAACAAAAGTCAGCGTTTGGCCCTTGTTACACTGGTATTACACCACTGTAAATTGACTAAGTGAAAGTAAATAGTGTATTTCTTAAAGGGCCATGAACAATGCCTTCTCATATTTTCATTGTAGCATTTGATGAAATGAAAATGTGTAATGAGAGAGGGAGGGAGCTTTATATTCAGAGTGTATATGGTAAGTCAGAACACTGTTTATTGCAACAGAATGAAAGTACTGCAAGTCTAAGTGGTTTCAATGATGTTTCCTTCATCCCAGGAGCATCTGAACCCAGCTTCTGCCTTGTCAGCCACATTTATGATGTGTTCATAATTAAATGTCCACGAAGCTCACAGCATGCTGACCACAGAGGGGCCATAAGCAGTAAAGATAAATGAGAGAGAGAGATGTAATATTGCTTCACTTGTGGGTTTAGTCTGATGTTAAAGATTGTCAGTGATAATTATTAATATGTGACCTGGTTGAGTCTTTATGTGAACAATCGCAATTTTAATAAAGTGGTAACCTCTCCTCTCTCTGTATAATCTCACTCCATATTTAACTGTTTTACAATTAATTCTAGAATTTCAGGAAAAATTTCAGTCATTGAAAAATAATGTGGTGGCCTATTAATGTGAACATTCTGCTACTGACACTTGTATTTAAAGCTTAAGTAGGACTAAAATTTGAAAGGAATTGAAACGAAAAGCTATAGTCTAAATTGTGGTAGGCATCAAATCTAATCTGGTCAATTCTTTGTCACCTCAAACAAGTATTTGGCATCCTTCTTTGTTAATACCAATAAAGAACAGCTGGATGTGCTCCATATAATATTTATAATCCCATATCTGTATTCACCTAAATTTCCGGTTTACTGCAGTGGGTCCACTCACCTGATTGTTGCCAAAAATATCTATGTTGTGGAACTGCAAAAATGTTTTGGTGTTGCATTTGATGTTTAAGAGTTGCCACTTTTCTTCTTGTGCTTATATCTCTCAACTGTATTTATGAACAATTGAGCAGGAGATATATTCCAGTTTAGAAAATCAAGACTGTAGTATATTGCAAATTTGTAAAGAAATGTCACCCTGTGACTGGCACACTGCTGAAAACTGGCCATTGAATATTTAAAATTTATTATCCCTTAGTTTTTTAGAGTTGTAATTGAACAAGGAGTGCTGTTGTTCCGTTATATCAGGAATTAATGCTCCAATGCAAAATTACTTTTGAAAGAGCAGTGAACGTAAGTTTCTATAGATAAGGCTGTTTTGGTGTTTGAAATTCGGAGCTGTAGGAATGCCAGATATTTACAGTGGTGCATCTGAGTTTTGTTTTTCTCCATCATTCTAGAGGTGGAATGAAAAAATGTGAACTGTAGAAATCACGTATTAAAATCTTTCAGAACCAGTTACATTTTGTTATTTTAAAACAAAAAATTTAACCAATTTTCACACAAAGGATTATTTCCTAACAAGAAATAAATGTTATTTTGGAGTGTGTTTGTGTTTATCTTTCAAAGGCTGTTTTACAGCTGGAATTCCCATCTACTTGGCTGTGTTTTCACATGCATGGCAGCTGCAGTTACTGGTTAGTATTTACTTGGTTACCAATTACCCCCAGAGCTCCATAAATTCAGGATCTGATTCTGACACTTGCACAAATATTTCTTCTTCACTTTGTATTTTCTGGAAGGAAATTTTTCACCTGAGGGATGATAACTGTAAGTGTGTAGAACCAAATGCAGCATTAGGGATGTTCCAGTATGCTCTCACGGAGGAATTTAATGTGTTTGTTTGTGAAGAAAGATACTATGTAGCCTTAGTAAAAGTAGGAGAAACTGTCTCAGAATTTTTAAACTTTAATTTGGGAAGAAAGGTGGAAGCTGAGAGGTGAAAATTCTGTTTCTCTGAAATGACTGCAGGGTATAGTGTGAGCACAAAATGCTGCCAAACCATTTTCTTCTGCTGATACAGGTGCTTATGCAGGAACAACTCTGTGCTGTTCTGCTGTGTATTGAAATGTGGCTCGATTGTCTGTGCTCTAAAAGGTACAGTTTATTCCTGAATCCAACCATTTCTTTAACTCACCAGTGTGTGCAAACTATTAATGATCCTCAAGTGATATGTACATCACAATGGATGGTAGTTTTATGATGTTAATAAAAGTAATTATATGCACCAATATGGTAAAATGAGTAAAATTCAAGGAAATGTTTATTAAATGCAATCATTTATTGGAAACAAATGCTGTAGTGTTGTCTGTTTTTGGTTGATCAGCCCAAGCGTTTTATCAAAGTTTGCCTGTCAGGCTTGCATGTCTTTGCAAGCCTAATTGACGCTAATAGGCTTGCAAAGAGGAGGAGTAAACTTAGAACATAATGCACATATAAAGATCCAGAGAATAGGTAACTAGTTATAAATGCATCAAAATGCTTTCCAATGAAAAGCTTAAACAAAGGAATAACATTTAGATAATAAAGAAGTCCATTACACTTAAATGGCTACGAACATGTAAAAAAAAAAAAGGTGTTCTGTCAAATCAATACTTGTAGTGCAAAATTAATCACACATTTGACAAGACATGGTTCTGTGTTATTTCCACCTACTGTATCTGATTCCATCTGAACATCCATTATTAATGAAATAGTCTCTCTCAAGAAATTCATTATCCTAGAATAAATACTTTAATTTTTTTTGCTAAAATGTAGATTTGAAATATTATTTCCCAATTCATTCAGTACAGATATTTCCTGTGAATATTTTTCTCCATCTCACTTCAATAATTGTGTCTCTCTCCCATTAGTTCTGTTCATATGGCACTTATCCTTTTCTCATTTTACATGCAACTCTAGCTGTGAAACTGTGGCCTACATATAAAATGTCACTCAAGCTCATGGAGGCTGGGCACTCTTGATTTTAGGAGTATGTAATAGCAGTCTGTTTTCTACAGATTTCATTTATTTCTTTTATTTTTCACAAATATGAGGACCACAATAATTGATTACTGCTTTTGAATTCTCTAAATAGAGACTTCATGAAAAATACTGTTATGTTGTAAATGGTGAGAGCTCTGGATGGTGGAGGGACACAAAATGATGACGTTCTTGCTGAAGTATATGAGAAAAAATATTGAGGGGAGACAAAGTCACAACTTCTTGGATTAGGATGCTCAAGAGTTCTGTGAGTCAGACCAGAAGTGGTCGATTTGATCTCCCAAAGGTGAGAACGGTAACCTCTAAACTGCATTGCAGTGTTACATTTTAAACCTGTGTAGGAAAGCCTTTTTCTTTGGTAACTTTTTATTTTATGTCTGTTCTCCATAACCTTTTGAATAATTTTTATAATAGCAGATTGTGATAATCTGCATTTCTGTCTTGAAACTGAAGCTTTTAAAATAAATTGCTAAACTCCAGCATCAGGTCAATGTAACTATAGAATTTTTTGCTGTTCTCTTGTGTGTAACTTTTAAAATCTGAAAAGAACTTGAAAGAACGCAAACATTTAGTGCTTGCTTCTGAGAAATAAAGTACCTAAAGTAGTCATTCTGTAGCTTTTGAAATCAGAAATATTGGGATCCATTATTCAAATATAAAAGTTAATTGGGCCATTGCTACATCAGTGGATTGCTACTCCTCCATTTTTTTGACTATTTGGGTAATAAAGTCTAATGACATAATGGAAGTACACTTTCCTTGAAACATATTAAGTTCTCATTGACAAACTTTGGAATGAAAATGTGACTGTTAAACTCCATTCCTTTGTAGTAGACATTTGCAGTTACTTTTACATTATTTTATAATGTTGACAATTTTATGCTAGATATTCAGAATTCATTAAAATAATAGAGCATTGTTCATAAGACACATTTGCTTATGTGTTAGATAATGAAATATGATAATATGCTTTGCAAGGCTGCAATATAATAAAAGAGTTCAAATTTGCTATATAAATGTAAAGGAGTAAATAAAATCACTGCAGATGATGCCCATTTTGTTCCCAGTACATGTTATAGATGATAAGCAAAGTGTTCATGGTGAAAGTTTTGAAAAGCGTCCAACTGACTTATGAAGTTGTACTGGTTTTTAAAACTGTTCTCAGGAGACGTGATGGGACTTAAATTTAGACTGATATAGGTATATAAGCTATTGACTATCAACATTTAACTATCAAAATTGTTTAGCTAACCAGGTGCTACTGGAAAGAAAAGCCCTCCTTTCTGCTATTGTGGCTGTCTGATAGTTCTCTGTATGGTAAATCCAGAGGGCAAGAGGTTGAAATTAGGGCCTTGTTGAAGTTAATGGCATTTTCATGACTTGAGTCAGGTTGTAATACAGGGCCGACTTGAACTGCAATTTAAATTGGAAGAGTTGGTGTCAAAATCAATAATTAAATGTTCTCAGAAAAGAAAACAACCCCTGAAGTGGCAGGTGTGAGATGTCAGGAATTGGCCACAGTGGCTGCAGAGAAGAACTGAGTGGGAATCAGTGCTTGCAATGACTTACACTCCTTGATCCCCTGTGGCACCAAAAACGTGTCGGATGTACGGGCAGTTGTGATTCCTAGCTCTGAGGAAGTGCAGGCTGAGTACTGGATCCTTAAGAGAAAGAAAGAAAGGTTTTTAAATTTGAAGTGCTTTCAGCCTCTGAACGTTAGTTTGAGGAAATTTATTAGAGAAGAAAAATGCTTAAAGTACTTTGATTATGCTAATTTTAGACAGACCCATTTCCCATGTATCACTAATTTTTTTAGTATTCATGAAGTAGCTTATTTTTTTTCTGTATGGCACCGAGTAGCCTGCCTCTTACTCAAATTCCAAAGATGGTTCAGTTGTAATACATGCCAGTTCTATAGACCTGTGAGTGTAGATGAAAGACATAAAAGTGGAAGTTTATTTTTAACTAAATCTTTCTTGCTGTCTAGATGTAATTCTTGGACCCACTGTATGGAAATGGCTGTATGGCAAAGGATACTCTTTCATCAAATTTTGGACCATATTCAGTAAAAGCAGAGAAAAGCTGTTCTGTGATGAGGTGAAGATGTCCACCTTTTTTTGAGTAGTAAAAATGTCAGAGTCCTTTAGAATCATTGAGCTGCTGAGTAAACACAAGTTCTTGACAAAGAACCAGGTGTTTAAAAGTGGTGTGGCCTTTGGGGTTCTCTGAGTAATTGAGTGCTGGTTGCTTGTGCCTCTCACTTAATCAGCCATGTGTTCTTTGAAACCTTGAGAAGCATTGACTAAACAGACCTGCGTTTTATGTGCATTGGGCACAGAAAAACACCCCGGGCTGCTGTGTTGGAAGTGGTAGAATCCTCATAAGCGAGAGTAACGTGCTCTTGGTGACTCTGTCACTGCCCTTGGGGTCTGGTGCATTCTGAACAAATGGTTCATAAGATTGGGCACACATAAATGTCACTTTTTTCCTAAAGTCCAAAATACGGTGAACCTGAAGTGTGAAGTGGGATGGGTACCTGATTTTACTGAGAGTGGTAGCCGGACAGAATATTTTTCTTGCATTTTTAATGCATTCCATCAGAATCCCTGATGTTGAATAGTGGAATGAATTTGAAAAAAAGTCATGTCTGGGTATTTTTTGAGCATTATTCACAATTTTTTTTTTTCATATCGAAGAACCGCACACATTGTGTGACGTCATGGAGAACTGATTAGAAATGAAGATTTAACTGTATTTTTAACTTAAAAAGTGAATTAAAACTGGGAATAATATAGAAAGTTTGGATTTATAAACTGTATCTCCTATAAGTTGTGTGGCTGAAAGGATTAAGTAGCTTTTTGTTTAGGTTTTGGATGGCATGTTGCTCTTATCAGAATTGTGATATATTCATCTTCTTTGCTGCGTCTTGAATGAGGAATGCTCTACAAAACTTGTGGTTCTTATTGTCCTATTTTAAGACTGTAAATTATGACAAAGGCTTTGATTTGGGTTCTGTAATTGTGTTCCTGTTTTGTTCAAGTGACATAACAGAAGCAGATGTTGGGTTAAATGTAACTTTTCCCTTTTAGTACAAGGTTTTCCCTATGCCTGCTCATCACATGGGTCTAGCAAATAACTCTTCTGTAGCTGGAATTTGATTAATATGGTGGTCATGCCCACTTGTTCCCCTGCTTGAATGTATGTGCTGCCATTCTAACAGCAGATATAGATGGCATTGATCACAGCTGAAAACGTGGCTCCTCCTGGTGTCTCTCTCAATGGCAGTTGTAGAATGCTGTCTGTGGGGAAAGCTGCTGATGCTTGATTCATAAAGCTATTTTTCTTTGTTAGAGATAAGAAGAACTCAAAGTGGAAATGGAACTAGTGCCAGAAAATGCCAAGGGAGTTTCCTGGTTCAGCTATTGGGAAGCTGACAGTTAAATATACTCTTGTCCTTTTCACTAAGTGTTATTATTACCTCTCTGTGCTCTGATGATTTCTGGAGTTACCAATGTGCTGCTAGGGTGAAAGCTGAGAACTGTTATAAATTCTTATTCCAGAAAATGATTTAATTTATTCATCAGAACAGATATTTCTTACTTGGTCTGCCACAAATGTTGAGGGTTTGTGCAAGGCTTTGTTGCTTTGATCTTAAAAAGATAAATAAAGAGGGTATTGGTTAACTTGGGGTTTAGATAATAAGACTTTAAAGTTGATTTTTCTTTCTTGAGTGATTGCATTTACTTTTTTCATTAAAAAATTTGACTTTGATATTGCAAGAAGCAGTTTTATTCCAGTAGGATACCTCATTCTTTTTTCCATTGTCCTGTTAAGGCTCCATCAGCCTGGGAGTTTCCCTGGATCTAGGAATGCAGGTAAGAAACAAGAGAAGAAATATCACTGTTCTGTCAAGCGTGACGTATCTCAAACTTATTTGGCTGAGACCTGTGATGAATAAAATTTCTCCAGAAGAAGAGTTTCTCACTATTAATAATCATTGAACCTACTTTGGGTTTTGTTTGTGGTCTGTGTGAGCAGCCCTTTGTAAACTGATTTTTCCTCCTGTGAGTTTGCAGGTCTCCATTCTGAAATGGAAGGATTGAATGTGATTTATTTCGTGGGCATGTTTTATGCTTGTAAGAGATGAACAGATGTTTAGAAAACAAAGCTACTAGTCACTAGTTTTGTTACAGCTACCCTTGTAATCAATTGTATGAATTTTACAGCATTGCTGTATTGGAGTGAATGTTTCAGAGGCATTTCAATCAAAAGCGGTGCCATTCTGAGCTTGAAACACAGGCTTAGATTTATTTTTCTAGCAGTGCAATCCTCAAAGATTATACTTCATGCACCATTTTCAGGCATGTCAACATCCCTTACAAAATACAAAGATGAGCGTTATTTCATGGAGGTGGCACAAAGTAATACAGTAAAATGGATTTATTTCATCTTAATTTATTTAAAATGTGCATAGACTGAACTGAAGTAAAATCTGTGAGATGAAATATCTTGTTCACATGAATACATTGGGGGGAAAAAATCAGCACTGTTGTAACTTTTAAAAGAGAAGGGGAACATGTGACCTGTTTTTACAGGTATGGTTGGATTTTGTTCTAGTCATGGGTTTCACAGTGTTTGCATAGAGATTTAACTTTCCAGTGTCCAGAAGTACATATCCACTGTAGTGTGAGCTGTCCTGTAAGCCCTGCTTGGGAACACTCTTTAGTGGCTGGTGTGAGTCAGGACTTCTGCCTTCCCTGGCCGTGCCGCGGGCTGAGGCAGCACAGTGACATTGAGATACAACCTCTGGTAATTAAAGGTTAAAGACAAAACTCTCTCTTTGATGTCACTAGTGCTAAGCACAGCTCTGAGTATAGAGCTGGACTGACTCAGTGGAACCAAGTATATCTAAGCTATGATTAATCTTTGCTTAAAAGCAGGGCAGTCTGACAGCACAGTCAGGCTTAAGTAGATAAAAAGTGTAGGTGTAGTCTAACTTCCTTGTTCTGGGTGGTAACTTCTTGCACAGGGTGGGCTGTGCTCCCCTGAGTGTACCTGACCAGATCCAAGCTGGTTCTTCTAGAAGTTCTTCCAAAGCTGGTTCTCTGCATTCACTTTGATATGTGCTCATTTTGTACTTTAGCAAATGCATCATCCCTTCATTTCCCCACTTACAGCTTCTCCATCTTCCATTTCCTGTTTCAGCATATACATGAATTAAAAGCTAGGCTGTTCAAATGATTGCTTTGTAGCCAGATTTTCAAATTCCATCTTTTTTTTTTTAATTGAAAGTTCATACTCATTACTGTTCTGATAAAGATATCACTGATATTTTTAACTGTCATGATGCTAAATAGAAAAAAAAAACCCAAAAACCAAACAGAAACCTGAACCTCAACCTCACTAAATTTTTGCATTGCAAGAATTTGGTTACAAGGAAATAACCGTGGTGGTATTCCAAGGTTGGGAGGAAGCATTGATGCTTTATCTTTTGTATCAAAAATAGTATTTAAGAACTGCTTTTCATACGTGAGAACTGTACTGATGTTTTTCAGATAATAGATGTGGGTTTGTGTTTGCCAGAGTTAGGCTGAAAAGCTTCAGTGCCCACAGAAGCAAAATATAAACTGTTTATTTCTACCAGAGGTAAGTATAGACTTTGGCTCTGCCTCTGTCAGCCAGGAGATCTTCCTGAGGAATGTCATCAGCCTCCAGAGGCTTTTACGGATCTGAAATTACTTGAATTGTGCTTGACTGCATTAAAGGGGCATTAAAAGACAAGAGCTTTAGGTGAATGGTTTATCTGCCTGAAGTCGAGTTGCTGCTGCTGTTTGTTACTCACAGGCTACAAGGGGTCACACTGTGTCAGCTGATGTGTGCAGTGGGAATGGCACTGAATAAGCACAGGATTAACAGGGGGGAAAAGAAAAGGCAGAATTATCGAATCATAGAATCATAGAGTGCTGAAGGTTGAAAGGGACCTTCGAGTCCATCCAGTCCCAGCACCCTGCCGTGAACAGGGAGACCTCCCCCTAGACCAGGTTCCTCAGAGCCCCATCCAGCCTGGCCGTGGACACTTCCAGGGATGGGGCAGCCACAGCTTCTCTGAGGGGTGGGCAGAGGGTAACAAACTGCATCAGTGCAGGTGACCAATGTACAAGAACCACAAACAAAGAGGATATAAAAGTTGAGGACACAAGTTGGATTGCACTGAGAGTGAATTCATCAAACCTCTCTAGCTTTAGGATGACTGCCAAGCAAGGTGTGAATTTAAGTATGCATAATCAGCCCCAAATTTGAAAAGAAACTTTAAAACTTTCCCCTGCAAATGCTGTATTTAGTGTCCTAAATAATAATGGTTGGCACCAGGATGTGATTACCTTGCTTCATTTGAAGTAAACACACAGAGTTCAGCAAAGTTTTTAATGCTTTAATTGAAAACCAGGATTGAATGTCTGTAAATGAGGACAAATATTCAGTGATCTGTTCTGAACTTAGTTTCACAGCTTCTGAATATAAATTTTCTTTTGATGGTTCTGTAGTCTTGTCTGTCTGGTAAGGTAGTGATGGGGAAACACGAGGAACACGGAAAAATTATAAAGTACTTAGGAAAATGTTACCTCTCAAGCCCTGTGTTCTTTAGAGTGGGCTGATTTTCAGAAGGCCAAGGAGATGGTGCTCTTGAGATACCTTGGATCAGTGATGTGTATGAAAATCAGCTCTGACGTGAAGGAGAGTGGTTCCTAGGTGAGTGGTAAAATAATGGCATTCCTCCAGACCGAGGAAACAGGAAAGAGGCATGGCCTTGTTTGGGAGAAGCTGCAAAATTCCAGTTGGGGTGGAATTGGCTGTTACTTGATCAGCAAGGAATCCTGTGGTTGTCCTGGACACATGAGGTTGCTCAGCTGGCAGGACCGAGCGCTGGGAGGATGCTTGCAAGGCTTCTGAAGGGTTGTGTGAGCTGCCTGTGCCCTGCCTGGGCACGGAGAGAGGCAGAGCCCAAGTTACACGCTCTTTCTAGCACACAGGGCGTGTGGATTGATGTTGCTAAAATTGCTTTAGATGGTTTTAAATGTTTCAGACCCCTCTCTGTCCAGGGCTCAGGGAGTTCTGTGGGGTTGGGTGGTCACATTGTGGGGGAGGAATGGGAAATGGTCAGGGAGTTTACAGCCAGTGATTTATACAACTTGAGCTTCCCTTGCTCCTGGGAAGGGTTCTGAGGTGGGGTACAGGAGCTTAACTAGAAACAAAACCAGAAAAAATGTGCTCTGTTATGGACTTGCTGACCTGGAAGCAGGGAGATACCAGGAAAGGGGGTAAGACCACCCAGGATTTCTCATCAGATGCCTTTGATCTCGGTGATTTCTCAAGAGGAATATATGCTTTTGGCCAAATAGCCTGCTAGTCCTGGAAAGATGCAAATACTTCTTGCTGCTTGGTCTATTAATTTGCTGCGTGAGAGCAAATGAGTAGATTATTCTGTCCTCTATGCATGAATTAACCTGTGAGGGGATAGTATAGATGATTGGTTTTAACCTGTTAGTGTCTGAAAGACATTTAGAACAAGTCCTGGATTTTCTGTCATCTTCTTTCATTTTTTTATGCCCTAAAGCCTCAGTGATGTTCAAAAAAAGAAATCTGTATATTACTTTTTATTCTGAGTCTTTTTTATTTGAAATTTTAATATGTACATGGCTAATATAGTAATGTAGTAACTAACATAATTTAAGAAATAGTTCAATTTGTATTTTATCAAAATACAAAAATGGCACTATTGTGAAACTTCTGAAGATATCAAATTGTTATTACTTCAAAACAGATGACTTATATTATTTAGGATTTAAATGAAGAAAAATTGAAATAGACTTGGGTTCATATTTTAACTGAGCATGCTAAGAACCATATGCCTCAATAACAGAGAACATATACCTTCAATAACAGATTAGTAATTTTGTCACTGTTAGTGTATCTTTCTTGAGTGGATATTTTTGCATTGGCTTCAATCTTGGGTTCAATTCAGTTGACCTTAAAAAAGAAATCTGAGTAATCAAAGATGTCATATCTTTTTGAGCAGGCTCTTGAACTCTTAGTTTGTGGGTTTTTTTTTCCCCTTCTCTTCTCATAACACCAGAAAGCAATAATGTTACTGTACTGTTTCAAGAATATACTGTAGAAGCAAGGAAAACTCTTAGGCTTGCTTCAGTTTTAATCTGGAGTGGAATACAGAAATCATAACTGGTTATGAACAGCCATTGGCAAAAACTTCTATTAGTGTCAGGGATTGTGTTTTTCTGTTGTCACTGAACTACAGGGACACTGGTTTAATGTAATGTAGAGTGCAAAAAAATTGTAGAGTTGCAGTGGGATGTTGGTTGCATAAATTCTTCTCTGATGTGTCTTGTGCACCCCATTTGGTGGTAGCAACTATGAAAAAAATAGTTAATTTCCCAAGAGAAGGCAAACTATACATGGCCAGTGACTAAAATATTTAATAGGAAAGCAGAATAACGTGGAATCCACAGGCTATTGTGCTACCCATTTTGTCACAGTCTTGACTCAACTTGGCTTTATGTTTTGTAGAACACAGTAACCAGAGGAATGTAATTAGAAATCCCTCTTACCTAGCAACTTAAATATCTTTTAGAGGAAAATATAACATGGGTAGTTCAAATAAATGTATTACTTTTAATGCTGCCTATCAAATAGTTTATATAGATACTGTACTTTGTCTAATCCTTAGGATAGCCTCATTTGTTTACAGACCTGTTCAAGTATCAGTTATGTTGAAAGTGGACAGAATTTCAATGTTTTCTATTCCATACCAAAAGCAAAAGCTGTGTTTGTGCAGGCATACATATATGTATGTGGAAATATCACATGCTCAATGATGTTGATACCATCTTAAAAGTCATACTGAGACTCCTGGAAATGTGGATCAAAATTCTTTTCTGCAGTTCTTTTATGTGCAAGACTCATAGGTGTGATGCTGAGGTGCTCTGAAATGGAGTTTGCTGGCTGTTGGGTTAATTTTATAGGTTACTTTCTCATTTGTGGTTTAAGATACTGCTGCCATCTGTGGTTTGCCTTTCCCTCTTACAAAAGGGGCTTTGTTTCAGCATCGCTTTAAAAAATGATTAAATGTGATCAGGAATTGTAAGGGAGAGGGGGTGGGGTTTGTTTGCCCTTGATTTGTCTCTGAACTGTGGTTCTTGCCAACTCTAACACACAAGCTCCGGGGCCACTCCCCTCTGTCAGCTTGTCAGTCTGCAGGTTTTGTGCAGCAGAGCTGGTCCTTCATTACAGCTCACAAAGCATTTCTCATGCAGAGAGTGCTGCTGTAATTAAATTACACAAAAACACAACACCAAGTCAAAGTTTTAATCCAAGGTGCATTTTGCCTGCTAAGATTGTTCCATCTCCCAACACAGCCTCATCTCCACCTGGCTTCCCTGTATTTCTCCAGCTGCTTCCAACACCTTATCCAATATTCCCTGTCCATTTCTTCCCTGCTCCTAAGGACTGAGGGAGCACCTGATGACCTTTTACTTCCACTCTCTTGTCATCTTTGAGCATGACAGGATTCAGTTTCTGTGTGCTTTAGCCTGGGATGTCAGGAAAAGTGAGAAAGTACTGGTAAGAAGGCTTCTTTAGAGAGCTGGGATCTGTGCGAGTGTTACAGGTACCATGCCAGGAGTTCAGCAGTTAGAATGTTGCTAAAGTGGGTGCTGTGTCTTGGGTATTTGTTTCATTTTAATATTTGCATCATAGTTTTTTTTTCTTTGTGTTTTCATTATCCTTATTTTCTCTTCCTGTTGTACAGACTATTAATTTTTTCTTCACTTAAAGTGATAATCTTAATTTAGCATATTCCATTTCACCAAGCATTGATGTGTCATGAATAGGCCTCAAAACTAATTTCTGTTCTGTTTTGGTGTATGTTAAGGTGCATTTGAAATCTTGATTTTTCTGCAACTGATTTTAAATTGAGACTATGAAAAATGAGCAAATTATGACTTTGCTTCTTTTATTTTTTCCCTAGGATTCTCGTATTCAGAAAGTGGGGCTTTAAGGACAAAAGAGGCAGGACAGACTGGAATTAATAATATATTTGTAACATTTGTCAATACTGGGTGTTTCATTGTATGTGGTTGGGCTAACACCTAACCATTTAATTAGAGTGTCGCTTTGCTGTTTTGCTTTCCACTTTTGGTTCTGAGTTTTATAAGGAAGTAGCTTCTATAAATCCCTGTAAAGGATAGTCAGATGACTTCTAGGACTTTGCTGTTGGTCTTTATGTTGAATATTTAGCTTCTGTTTGAGAGCAAGGCCATTGTCCACACTGCAGTGTGCTTTCCTTAGCTCGTCTGAGCTGGTGCCTCTTAAATACAGCAAGAATGAAACCATCAGTGTCTGACTGTTCTTGAGCTGTGGCCTCTCTCCCAGTTTCTCTTCTTCTTGCAAGGCCATCAGCACATGATGGAGTCTGGCATAGACTGTGCCTTTTATCAGCTGAGGGTCAGTGTTGGCCCCCTAAAAATTATGTAGGAAATTGGGCTGCCTTTGAATGAATGTGCTGATTTCTGGAAAAAGGCATGTTTTTGGTTATTGGACCATTCTCGTCAGTGAGTTGCTCCACCCTCCACTGGCAGCAATCCTGACCTGACATAAATCATCTTTGCGTTGTGTCAGTTTTGCTGTTTGTGCAGTGTACAAATTATTGCCCTTTAGTATCAAACAATATCTTAGCTAAACTCTTTATCAGAGCAAATATACATAAGCAAATCTTACCTGGTTTAAAGTTTAGCCTCTTTCTGTACCTTTTACATTATCCTAGATTACAGTTATAGCTTACCAGTTTGTACTCCACACTTAGCTAATTTTTGTAGGATTCCTTCCAAGACTATGTGATAATAGAACAACTTCTAGTGGTGGGCGACCTTCTCTAGCAGTAATTTCTTCCCTTGGGCATTGAAATCGATTTTCCTCATCTTGGCATGCGAGGAGTCAAAGTCTGTCCCTTGCCCTGCGTGTCCCATGAGCTTTCGGGGGCATTGCAAACAAATCGTGTGAAGGCTGCAGCTTTTGGGGGATGCACTATGGCAGCATCAGGGAGAGGAGAAGGTTTTTAGGCAGTGTCCCTCTGTTGTGATATAATTTTGTTCAGAAACAGCATTCACTGTGGGTTCCATTCTGGAAGATGGTTGGTTGGGAGATGGGGGTGATAAAGGCAAAATGACTCTGTGAAGGCCAGAGGCAGCACGTGACAGAACAACCAGGCAGGGTCTCTCTGCCCACAGCCTGCGAGGGTGAACCCTGTACTATTGTCTGCTCAGAGTTAGAAAATTCTGCCCTCTGTGTCTGTTTGTATATATCTAGAGAGAGGTTTATGGTTGACACTGGCATACACACTCTTTCCTCGGATGCATGCAGTCCTTTTATGACAATACTGTGTTCAGTAAATTTAAGTTCTCAAGTGAGTGCCTGCTGTAAGAAAGGCTGAGATGATATCAGCACGCAGCCTGACAATGGCAGAGCTCCTCGAGTGAATGTGGCACCATCTGTTCAAAGCAGCAGTTCAGTGTGTGGTGGTCTGGTGCATGTATGGGTGAAAAGAGGTGTGTGCCTGGAAGTTGTTATGCCCAGAAATTTGTTTCTGGCTGTAGCTGAGGAGTGTTCACTATCTTTGATATACAAAGTGAAGAAAATGAGACATAATTTGTCAATAAACTAGACAATCACATATGCTTGTAGTTGCAAAAAGCTTTGGAGGTTTTACTGAATCAGATAAAATATTACAAGGGAACAGGCCACTGTGTTTGGCTGGGGAGACTTTCATTTTTGTTTGCTTTTTGCATGTACAAAAGGTAAAGGGAAGGGATAGCAAACAAAATTTGATCCTTTGAAAGATGCCAAGGGGGAAAGCAGTGTTCATTTTAGTGGATTGTTTCTTTGAGGTTTGACACTGTGAAACCTCCATTCTCCAGAGACCTTTGGCCTGGCCATGGACACAGCACCAGTGCAATTGTGTGTGCATGGGGGTGAGTACTGTCCCTGAATGCTGCACCCCGCTCTGCTTCACTCAGTAACTCAGCTTGAGTGGAGCTTGTGTGTGAGAAATCACTTCTTGGGTACAGAATGACTATGGATAGGCTAACTTGTAAGTAATAGTCACAGTTGTCTTTAAATTATGTGCATAATAGTTAGAAAAATGAATATAAAATAAGCTGTGAGCATTCCCTTTAATTCGAACCAGCAAAACTGAAAATATTTCAAAGGGAGCAGTCCTATTCAGCACGAATAAACATATATTGGTGAAATGTGTGTTTCCATTTAATCTCTGTATTGATCAGAAGACAATTGATCAGCCAATATCCTGAAAACATTGAGAAGAAAAACAATGGGGGAAACACAAATTATACTCCTATGGTATAAATTAGCAAAAAAAACCAAACCCCAGATGTGATTTATATATATTTCTGTAATAAAGATATGCCAGTGTAAGGAATGAATTATTTGTGCAGGCAAAACTCCTGTTAGCAGGCAGTTAATGGAAAAGAAGGGCAATAGAATTGAGTTGGCAAAGTAAATGGGTGAATAACCTGTGTATAAGGTTTCATGATAAACGAATCCAAACAGCAGTCATTGAGTATAATTTTAACAAGATCTCAAGAACAACAGTATAAGCAATTGAAGAGGCAACAACCCATGGTGGGACTGTAGCATGGTTTTCCCTTCAGTGCTCCTGGTAACACACTAATTGTAATTGTCAGTAACAACGTCCTGTGTGGGCAGGAGAGTTCCCCCGTCATCTTTACATGAATGTGTTGTGAAAGGGGAGCTATAGACAACTCCACCAAGGAGAGGGGAAGGAGGGAGGCAGGAAAAACTGCTGAAATGGATGGCAAAAGAACTTCAGATGACTTCACATAACTGAAATAACAGTAATAACATTAAGAGCCTTCTAGTCAGAAGGCACAGAAGTGATATAAAAAACAATTTGTCTGTTTCCTTTTGACAGTTTGCAAAATTTAAAACCAAACCTTCCCCATGGCAGAGGGTGGAGTGTGATGATCTTCAAGGTCCCTTCCAATCCAAGCCATTGTATAATTATTATAATTATTGGTGACATTCTCCAATCCCATGCTTCACTTTTTAAGTTGTTTTTTACTGAACAATATTAAAACAACTTTCCTGTACAGACATGACATCCTGAGTTACTTACAGGGGTTGTTTTTTTATGAAGCTGCTAACCCAGGCTCTTTTCTAAAGGTGAAGTTACTAAAATGTTGTCTTTTGAACGACAGGGCTTTGTAGAACCTATGAAAATGTGGCAAAATCTGTTATCCGTAGGAGAAAGTATATTTAAGGAAAAAAGAGAATGATAAAGAAATTAATTTTTAATAATATTTTTATAAAAATATTTACTCTCAATGGAACAGTGTATTTTAAAAGTTATACATTGTGTTCAAAACTTGGAATGCTTCTTTAAAAACTATGTTGTACCTATATTTTTAGGGGCTCAAAGCCCTGGGGATTTCATGCAAAGTTGCATGAATTTGGGAAAAAACCCAACAAAACGTATTGAAAAGGTGCTTAGCTTATGTTTGTTCAAGGTACCTGGTGCAATGAGACACTGGTGGTGTGAGTTCTGAAACAAAGGATATGCAATGAATTTGGGAAAGAGTATAACATGAGAGAAATACAGGATGAGAAATCTTCTGATGTTTAGAATTACAGGGACCCTTTGCCAGAAGTCGTGCGGGACTAGAGTTTTAGTAGATGTTTTAGACTTGCAGGTGGGTAACAAGAACACCTGAAGTTGTTACTGTAAATTTCTAAGAAATGTTTTGATATCATTCCTCATTGGAAGATAATGAAATATTCAGGAAAAGGTTTTTTCTATTATATTACATTATGACATATTAAGAACTTTTATAAACATGAAATGATTTGTAAAGGCAAATACCAGAGAAAGCATATTAGGCTAAATTGACCACTGAGGCCAATTATCGCCTTTATATTGCTTCTGTTATCACCTTGATGTTTACTGCCTGTGGAAGCTTTTTCACACTCTCCCTTCTTTTGATTTTTCTGTAACAACTCAGGACAAGCCAATCTTTTTGTAAGTGCTTGAAAGGGAATTGTAATGGAGAGAGACCTGCACAAAGGATATGAAGCTGAAGCAAAATGTCGAGTTTTGCTTAGTTGCTCTTTTTTAGTTCCCTTTTTTCTCCTAATGAATATTCTTAGTGAGAAGAAATAGTATCCCCTAGAACTACGCATGAGACTTCATCTTTTGAGCTGAGGAAGGAATTAAATAAAGGAAGCCTTTCTGAGGGACCCTATGCTACCTATTTAGGTCATTTTAAACGTCAATATGAGTAAATGGGAGGTTATACATCATCCTTTCACTTCAAATTTACAGGCTGCAATGTGTAAACTTTGCCTTATGAGTTTCTTATAGCAGAGATTTAGGTTTTTTGTCTTATTAAAAAATGTGTATGCCAATGTCTCTGTGAAATAACAAAAACCAAATGTGTGTTTGTTTTGAAACCTAGAAAATAGGTTTCAAAAGGAAGAAAAGATTGGATTATGATCCAAACCTGTTTTTCCCAATATAACAGAAAAAAAAGCCACTGGGTCTCTGAGTCTCATTTGGCCTATATGTTGAGGTAAACCAGGTCTGATTTCCTCAAATTTCACCTTTGTACCTCAAATTTGAAATTAAATGTGGGGAATATAAATTCAGGGCAAACCGTTTCAGCCTATCAGTACTTAAAACCATATTCTGTTTATTACAATGAAATGGATTTAAGATTCTTTTTTTAAAATTGAAATTATTAGGATCTGTTAACATTCTCCAGACCTACCTAAGTTGCAGTAAGTAGCTCTTCACAGCACTGAGGGTGTACTCTCATTATGGAAGTAGCTGAATGAAGCTTCTTAATCTGTTGCATCAGGTCAGATGAGATTACTGAACACTTCCTGTGGTCTCATGTCTCTAGAATTGCACACAAGCTACAACCATACAAGAAAGCTGTAATTTCTAGCAAGTTCCATGGATTTCTCTCTCCACCTCCGACCCCCTGCTCTATTTCTCTTCCTTTGCCTCAGAGTTTGAGAAAGAAGAATATAGGTTACATGTCGGTTAGAAGTTGTGTTTGCATGCTGGAAAATCCATGACCAAGTGAAGAGTAAGAATGATGAATAAATTCATTTTAGCTGAAAAGGCAACGTGTGAGGCTGACAGTCTTGGGGGCACTGGCACTGGTGTGTTGTCTCTATGCTGTAAATTCGAACCTTGGCCCGTGTGATGGCAGGAGTGTGGCTTTTGTCACTATATGGGAAAAATAACTAGGGTAAAAATAATTCGTTTTCTTTTTTGTTGTTTAAAACTTGCCTGAAATTTCACAAGACTAGTTAACTAGATTTTTTTTCACATGGAAAAGTTGTGATGCAGATAATGCTGGGGGAAGTTGCTTCCAAAAGGATTTCCTGCATCAAGCAGAGGGAAAAACAATGTACACAAAACCCCACTGGAACCTCTTACTGCAGAAAATACATACATTTAGCTTTTGTTTAGCTTTTTAGATGTTCAATTACTTCCCCTGCAACAAACGTTTTCAAAATGTAGTAACCTCTAAAGAAATGATCTTGCAAGTTACTTGCTTGTTTTATGCAAAACCACACAGTTTCTGTGTAAATGACAGTAACCAATAATTGAATATCTGTAAACACTATCAACAGAGAACTTAAATAGTATCTTTGGAGTAGGCTAAAATTAGTTTTCATTACAACCTATTTGTAAATCATTTGAACCAAATATCTCAAGCTGAAAATGTAAATGTGTTTTTGTTTTTCCTGGAGAGATGAGGTCAGCAGAAGTCTGCAGCAAATATGATTACTTGGGTGGAGGTGACATGATTTACTTAAATCAGGCAATTTCCCCATTAAAGCATTGAAGCCTCAACTCATAAAGAGACTGCTTAGCAGATGCACTATAATGTCTTCTAGCATTTGTTATATTAGGTGATTTGAAAGAAAAGAACAATTATAAGAATGGATGTATTTCTGTGTTGAGTGGGGAAAAAAATAGTTTTTACAGCAGGGGGTGGCTAATTTTCAGCAGATAAAGTGAGTCTGCTTCATAAAAGCTTCTTTATAAATATTGTACAATTAAATATGTCTGTATATTTAGATTTATATTGCCAGGGTAGGACAATGCAAGGATGAATCATGTGGGTGGTTTGTATCTTGCATTCTTTCCCCACGTTCAACACAGAAACAATTTTCTTCCTCCCTTTCTTTCACACCCAGTGGGAACAGCACACAGGTTGTAAACCTCAGTACAGGTGGAGTTTGGGTTTGTTGTTGGGGTTTTTTCCTTTTCTTTCCCCTCCCCCCTGTGCCACTTAAAATTAGGAAGGAGTATTAAATTGGCAAAATTTTAAACTGCAGCTCTTGCTTCTTCTCCAGTACTACGAGCTGAGCCAGAGGCCACACCATAAATGAGATTGATTAGCAAGGACTGTAGTTACAGTAAGAGATGCCATATTTTCTGTGCATTCTGTGGACTGAGAATGACTGAAACAAGGAGATTCAGAGCTGGATCTGGAAGGTTGAGCCCCTTGGGGCACATGTTTGTCTTTGAAGGTTACAAAGAGATGTTTTTCATGTGCTGTTGTGGTTGAAGCATCTTTTTGTTCCTTACAGCATTTGTATCTGCAGTTGGGGTCTCAAGTGCTGCAGTTTCCAGCCCAGGCCTTTGGTCTGATCTCCTAAAATCCCTGTGTATCTTGTTCTGCTGAGGCAGATGAGATTTGGTAGAGAGGTGAATTTTCTAATTAGGCCAACTAATGGTTTGTTTTGTAGCATATTGTTTGATCATTGCTGTATTTCCCACATTTGCAGTAAATCTGCTCCTCTGTTTGCCGTGGTATGTAGGTACATTTGATCGAACTAAAAACTGGGACAGTGGATCATAGCTTCAGTAAAAGCTTGTAAGAAATTCAAGATGGTAAATGCTTTTGGTCTGCACCACTATTTGAGAAATTGCTATGCATTTTTTTCAGGTGAAGCACAAACCCGCCCCCATATACTTGGTTTTGGGCGCTGTGGTTCTGCAAGAAGACTGAAGTTGAAAATTCTCTCTGAGTTTAGAAGTTCTGATCTCCTGAGCCAGCTGTAAGAGCTGGGTGTTATGCTCAAGGCTAAAAAGTACTTAGTAAAATCTGACTTTAATGTAATTAAGAGTTCATTTCAGGCCTTTATTTGTGCATTATTTTGCAATAGAGAATGGTAAAGAGATGAAAATCACAAGTTGATAAAAGTTCATTTCGGTTTCCATATCACTGAAGTATTCCCTTCAAAGGGACCATGAAAATATGCATTAGTTGCACATAAGTGGGTCTTGATCTCAGTCCGTGCTGCTTTGATTAGAGCTGGTGTAACTCCACCGCGCTTTTTTCAGAAGGACGGAGAGGTTGCTGCAGAGGAAGGGGAAGTGTAGTTGCAGCTGACTTGTTTGAGAAAAGCTTGAAGGTTTTGATTGTCTGCAATGAGGCAACTGTGCATTGCTTAAACATCCAGCTTTTTAAACATCCAAACGTGAGAGCACCTCTCCCAACGCTGATGGCTGTGAGCAGCCCCTCCAAAACAAGCAGTGTTGGTCTTAGTCTGACATCTTCTCTCTGATACCACGTTACTGCAGCTAGAGAGTATTTCAAAAAGCTATTACAGATTTAAGTTTGCTTTTTCAAAATAGTGCAAAGAATCTGGCAGATTTACTAATCTCTAGTTTAAGCACTCTTTTGGCTTGAGTGCAAGGGAAAATAACTGGTTAATTCTGACAGTGAATGTCTCTTGGTGTAATTCTTGAAGAAGTACATGTTGCAAGGCCTCGGAATTCAAAATAATTCAAAGCAACCTTTTAAATTAAGTGAGTGCTAATTAAAAAATTTAAATATTTGACTCTGTCTGGAAGTTACAGTATATAAAAATGGTGCAGAGCAACTTTTTTTTATGTCAGTTATAAAATCGTAAAGCAGAGAAGGAATAAATACACTGAAAGCACTGATTAATCCCCCTGTGTTGCAGTGCCACTTCATACTGTTGTAATGCGGACCCTTTCCTCTGATATTACTCAGGAAATACAAACAAGAAGCATTTATTATCTCCCAAGTAGTGTATGCTGTAGAGTGCTGAATAAGGAAGTGAGGTATTGCAGCTGTTATCTTCTGAACTAACTGCTACTGCGTGTTCCATGACCAGCCCTGGCAGGGTTTTTGTTCCCATGAATGAATAGGCCATAAATCTGTCGGAGCTGACACTAGCAGCACTGCTGGAGAGTGTAAAGGGAAAATTTGCAGAGGAATCTTGTGGTCTTTGCTTGCCTGGAAAATGAGTTCAATAAAATGGAGGTGATCAGTGCTTATTTATAGGCCAAGCTGATACATCCAGCATTGGCTGTCAGAGTTTAACTTAGTGTTTCCTCATTTATGCTCACTCTGTAAAGCAAAACATGGCACTGTAAAAAGCTTATATAATGCTGTTATACTGGGCTAGTCACTATTGTCGAAAATAGATAAAGCAAAATAAAGGGAGGAAAAGATAAAGGCACAGATAAAATGCACAGGAAGGCAATGGAAGAGGCTGGCCCATGCAACACCCTGAGAAGGGATGTGGAGCTGCTCAGACTCATTTTGCTTGAACCCTAGATTGGCAATTACTGCTGGGTTAGAGCAGCAGATAGGTCTTGAGAACTCTGCTCTGGAAAGACAGCATGGGGATTTTATTCTACTGGAGGGAAAGGACTGAGGAGCCATCTATATTTTATATAGAGTTCCTTCTCACACCAAATCCTAAGGTATGCTGGAACTGCATCTACTGTGTGTGTGTTCTGTTTTATGTGGAGGGCTTGTATATGCATTAGCGTGACATGGGAAAGTGTTTAAGTACGACAAATCTTAAATTGCAATTCACCAAAGAAAAGTTTTAAATATCTTTTACAGTAGGTGCTAACAAAAATCTAGTTCAAACCACACACAGAGCACAGCTTGGTCTGTACATAACAACTGTACATGGACTTGAAGGGACTGGTTGAGAAAGTTTCACCTGTAAATAATTAAGATCTGTTATAACCAGCTCACCTGATGGGGAGTAGGAGTGGCTCCAGGTAGCCAGTCTGTGAAATTTGCTTTTCTGCGTTAGGATAGCCATGGGCTTGGAGCCAGGCCAGACATTCTGTGACCGGAAGTGCAAAGAATCTAAAAATTAAGGTCACTGGAAAACTGCCATGAAAGACAAGTTTTCATCTCTCTCCAAATAATTTATCCATTCCTTTAAGCTTACTGCCTTTAGCTGTACTTCTTGCTGTGTTCAAAGGAGCTGAAGTAAATCTACATGTTCATATTCTTTTCTTTGTGCCTTAACACACCAAAGATTTGTAAACTGTGCTCTCTTGCCTTCTTTGATAGGAGTGACCTCTGCCTGAAAGCAGGAAAGAGGTGGAATAACTCCTCTGAGTAAATGAAGTTAATGCGTGACATAATGATGCATGGGGGACATATGTTGTTGTTTTGAATAAGGACTTTAGGAATGAAGTGAATAATATTGCAAGACCCTGAGACACCGTTGTGTTCAGTCTTTGATCAGTTCTGTTTCTGCAGCCCCAGCTCAGTTCTAAATATAGTTGAAGGCCAGGTATGTCAGAACAGTAAATATAAATTTCCTTATATCAGTGGAATTTTGCCATGAAATGAGCAGCAGAAGTGCAGAGAAATTTTTAATCTTTAATTTCTTTTTAAGATTTTTCTCTGTGTATGTAGTCAATTAAGTAAGCACTGCAAAAAGCCAGATTTGAGTTTCTTTAAACTCGCAAATCCTGTTAGGTGTAGGATGGAATTATAAAATTGAACTGTCTTGCCTTGCATCTCTCTATGGAAGATGACATACTTACTGATTTTTCCATTTCTGATGCTCTAAAATTTATTTCAGTATCTCAATTAGTGAAAACTTATCAGAAAGAAAACTACAATTTTCGTCTGTTATGAAATTGCTTATTATAGTAGTAATAGAATGTTTCAAAGACATTTTGGGTTATTTCAACACACAGAGGCTTTGGAAAGGAGTTTCAAATAAGAATGCCAAATTAAGTGGTAACACTCATTACTGGACTGCTTCACATATCATTCAGACCTACTCCAGGGACAATGCTTGAGTTATGTATAAAAATAATACTTGACCCTTAGTGACCTATTCCATTTCCAGTGTCTTGTATCCTGTGATTTAATGAATGAGCCTGTAAATTTTCTTGGTAAATATGAAAAAAAAAATCCCAACAACCCAAAACACAATTGTGTGTTTGCTACTTCTTTGTAATTCCACGAAAATCTGGAATGTACAAATGGTTTCTGAAAAGGTCTTTCTCTTATACATTACTGAATTAGTAGAAAAGCCTCCTTTTGTAACAAAAGTTAATGAACCATATAAACACTTTTCTCTTGTGCAGTTGAAGAATTGGTGCATGTATTTTGTTAACAATGACCCTTCTGTTTCAGCTTTCAAAACAGGTATGAAATGCTTACAATATGGTTATTGGTTCATTAGAACAACTGCTTTCCTTTCCCTGAAGTTAGTAGATCCTAGTCTGAGGTTTGTTTGTTTGTTTGTTTGTTTTCTGGAATGGGTGTCTGGATTATCTTTCCTTTTGCCATGCAGTTCTTGTTCACTGGGGCGGGGATATTTTCCCTACAAAGAAAAGAGGATCATTTGTTGTTTGTAAGGAGCACGTACCCAGATTCTGCAGAGGGAAGTTAGAGCAGATTGGAGCACTCCCTCACTAGATTGAAAACCCACAGAGATAAATGCCAAACGTGATTCTTCCCCACTTGTGCTTTTTTCAGTCAGGTTCTTGAAGAAGTTACTGCAGTGAATGTCCATGTACAGGGGATGAGTTTGCACTTCCTACAGCACCAACATGCCCAAGTTTAGAATGCACTTCTGGGCATTTGTATCAGTAAAAATGGAAGACCAATACTTTAAAAAAAAAAATGAAGTTGTCTTAAGCTGAGAATTATTTTTTACTTCTGAATAAGTACTTCTACATTTTTTATTACTTTGTTAGACTATAGCTGCACTGTTTACAGGTGCTACATTAAAAATGACTGAAACTGACTGAGACTCAGAGTGGTGCAAATGTAGAATATGGAATAAAACGAAGCAGCAAGTCAGCTGCTTGTGTTGAATAAAGCTAAAGAAGTGAGGAGGAAAAGACTTACACTTTTCTAGTGTAACACGAGTTGTGTGGTGATTATTAGTCACATCAGAGCACCAGAGTGGTGCTCCTTAATTACCAACAGCTACAACTGCTTAACACAGTAAATCAGAGTGGAAAGCTGGGAGGTGATAATGACAGGCACCTGCTGATGGAGCCTGAAGTAGTAAGGGGGTACCACTGCAGCTGCCTTGCTTTCAGTGGCTGTGAGTGGAGGAGGAGTAGGGGGAGGCAGAGGAAAGACCCCTGATACCAGACAGGTATCAAGGCTCAGGATGAATCTCACTGGAAAATTTAGCCAGAGATTGTAGGGTTGGGTTTTTTTGTTAGTTTGTTTTTGACTGAGAGAAATAAAGGGAAGGGAGGCTAATGAAGTAAAAATGTTAATATTTAAAATATGTATTTTAGTTTTGGCACATATATAACTGCAAGGATTTAAAGTAATTTTGTAGCTACTGTGAGCTAGTGGCATATAGTGAGCAGTGTACTTTTGAAAATACATGTGTGCCAGCACGTGTCTGAGTGGTGAAACCTAAGTGGGAGTGTTTGTGGGGCAGTGCAGGATGGTACATTCAAGTGGTTGTAGTCACAGTGCCTGGCTGAAAATCCTGGTAATCCATGAGTGCAGCACTGTGTGACTACATTAACACTTCACAATAAAGGATGGCAAGTGGGCAGATTTGCATGCAAATTAAATTTTCAACAATATTTCTGCATGCAACTTCCATTACAGTTGGGCAACTTTACACAATTTAAACTGATGACTAAGAAAAAGCATTTACAATTTAGAAAATTACAACAGCAATGCCTGTAATCACCCAGGTTAGCTGCTGAAGTGCCTCTAGGGGTTTGATTAGAGGGAGGAGAACCCTTAAAGAGGCTGATGAGGCAGTAGCAAGCACTGTGAATTGAGACAGAGTGAGAAGCTGTTATAGCCTGGATTTAGTGAAACAAGTCTAAGACAAACCTATGTAATAGAGACAACTTCTAATCAGTGGAACAGCATTTGTTCAATCAAACTCTAAACAGCTGTTAATAGTATGATATTTATATTCAGAACTGAGGCCACATTTAACTAAATTGTACATGCAAGACATCATTAAATGCCCAGTGAAAATAAAGGGTGGTTGGTGACATGAAGAATGCAAGGAAAGGGATTCCATTTATTATACCAGGTCCTGAGCATGGATATAGAATGTTCACAACCTCCACAGACCTTTCCAACACGTGTCCATGTATTTCCTACGTTTGTCAAGTATTTGTTTTGTATTTTCGTCACACACACTTGGCTTTGTGTGAGATCCATGTAAAGGGGAGATGAGTAATGCTGAGTAAAAACTCAGAATATACTGCCCTCTCCTGACAGTTGGGTCAACCCCAGAGCCTGCAAATAAAATACGTGGTTAATTTTTCTTACAAGAAAGTTTGATGCTTGATCCTTCTGCCTTTTGGTTACACAACTTAAAAATGCTCTTCTACTGTGACAGTGTGTTTTTTGTCTTTCATCATAAGAAAAATAATGAGGATATTATTTGCTGACATTCATACGTTGATCATCAACTCTTCCAAAACAGATTTTTATAACATTTGAAAAATATTTCCCATATTGCTTGTTGTCAGTTTACTTAGTTTCAGAATTGGCTCGCTACCAGATTGTTGAAGATAATTAAAATAATGACTGAAAATGTTGCCAAAGTGATAATGAAATTAGCACTGGTCTTGTCTATAAACAGGTTAATTTTTGGGGGCACACAATGATCAGTGATAGCTGAAAGTACAAAGAAGTGCACAGGAAGTTTTTAAGCACAGGACTGGATTGTAAATATTGCATGGGAGAGTTTTGGGTGGAAATGTGTTGTCTGGTGTCAGTCATATAAACCTCATAGTTTTTTTAAATGTTAAGTCCTTCCACACATTTGATGGCCGGATTGCATTTTGTGAAATCCCAGTTATAGAAAGTAGTACTGTTTTTGTCTGATATTGTCTCCTGACCTGTTCTTGGGCCACAGCTGAAAAAGGCTGAGTATAAACCCTGCAATTTTTTCCACCTGGTCTGAGAAGTTAGATCATGAGGAAATGAAAACCTCCTTGTCAATTATTTGGAAAACCTCAGTGGAACTTTCTTTGCCTTCAAGAGGATGTCAGACATCCCTTTGAGAGTTAATGGCCTTATTATTTATGTAGTGCTTTTTTTTCACCCTTTCTTTGCCCCCATTCCCCTGCCCTGTATGTGGTTGTCTCTTCCGTTTCTGGAGATGGAGTTGTCAAGGAGTAGAAATTTCCATTTGGAGGTGACTGCATTCTTTTTGTCCTGTATGGAAGACTACAGTGCACTGCCTAAAGCAGCAGTAAAGGAATATTTCTACTTCATATATTACATGTGTGGTTTTGTTTTTTAAAACTCCACAACTGGAGGGTATAGTGTCTCCAAAGTCTTTCCGTGTTCAGGACTTGTGATCTGATTTCTAGCAGGGAGCTGCAGAAGTAGTGACTGGCTCCAGAAAACAGAACTGGTTGGTGTATCAAAACACTAAGGATATGTGTGGCTGGGAGGGAATTATGAGGAAAACTAAGTTTTCCGAAGAATGGCAAAGTATAATGGTAAGGTAAGATGTGCAGCAGCTCTGACATTTTCCAGAAGCTTGGAAAGGGCAATTGCTGGTGGAGCTCTCAGTGAACTGGATAAACTTGCACACAGGCTTCATCCAATGTACTTGTTAAATTCAGAGCTTCTGTAACAGGTGTTTGCTTTGCCTTTTTTGTTGAATAGTAAACCATAAAATCCTGTCGTACACTGTTTGTGGTTTTTTTGTTGGTGTTTTTTTTGGTGGGTTTTTGGTTTTTTTTTTTTGGTTTGTTTTTTTCATTTTTTTGGTCACAGTTCTGTACACTGTACTTTTAAAAATGTAAATTACCCACCACACTCTGCCTGATCCCATGTTGCTGCTGTTGGTACAATACAAGCACATAGATAAGTAATCTGGGCTAGGAGTGTGTGCTTTTCCCAGCTAAGGGCTGTCAAGGCCACCTGCTCCCTCTTTCAGCTGTACTTCAGGATTGATGTTTGAATTCTATTCCTAAGGACTGAATGTATAATATTTTCTACAACAGACTGCCAATCCTACTTTAGTAGGCACTTAGCCACACCATCTCTGTCCTTACCCCAAGCTGTCAAATTAATATTGTGCCTACACATATATATGTTTATAGTGGTGCTAGGTAGTTTTACAAATGAGAGTTGTGCTTCAGGTGTTGTCATAACAAGCCTTATTAATCTAAAAATATATATGCTAAGTTTTAAATATGTGTCCTATGATGCTGGTGCTATTTTTGAAGCAATGGTATTGCTGTTTTCCCACATAGGTGCTGTGTCTGGACACTGAGGGAATGTGTGTGTTGAATTTTTATGCATTGCTTTTGGGCATGTTTATGTTAAGGGCAAATAAGATAATGCTCTCCTAATGTGGTTACAGTGCTTTGCATCTCAGAGGTCTGTAAGGGTGTCTCTGCTCCTGTAACTACTGAGCTGGTGGAGAAGGTGCTGATCCAGAATATAGAGCTGAGTTAGCTGGGAGTGACTGGTGGGAGGTGGCATAAAACCTATTTAGTCCCAAATGAAAAGGTGTTTTTAATTAATTAGGCTCTGACTTTGCAGAAGTGTGTAGCAAACAGCTGTCCCTTGGCATGAAGATAATGTTGACAGTAGGGAAAACGACTTCTAAGAAATTCTAAAATAATAAATTCTTAATGAAATAGGTTTTATTTCTCATATTTAAGGAATTCTGTTTTTTCAAGGGACCATAATTAACGGTTCTGGTAACTAATTTACAACTTCTAGCAAATGGTGAGGTGCTGGACTGCTGGCAGGTCAGCATTAATAGAGTTAATTGTGAACTGCATCTGATAATGTGATTTGCCATGGCACACTTTTCACATTTAATTATTTGTGCAAATTGCACTGAGAGATATTCTAATATTGGTTATGCAGATTCAGTGCAAGCAGCATGTTGGTGCAAATACTGTTTAGGTAAAATGAAAAGAAAGATTTTTATTGCTCATTCAGAGGAGAATTGATTGTCAGGCTTTATGAATCCTAAAATGTAGCCAAGATGAGAACAAAAAAACCACTTACTGAAAAGCTGAATGGTGATCAATGTAAGTGCCATATTTTAATCCACCACTAATAATTTTATTTAATTGTCTCAAAACTTTTTTGACATAAAGAGCTAGGCAGAAAGAATGTGTCTCTGTGCTTCTCAGTTTCATTACATATATAAACAAATCATCATGAAATGAATAATACTTTAAATGGATATGAAATAGCTGTAACTCCTGGTTAGTCCTTCTGAGCTCTTTCTGATAGGTTAGCAGGTAATTGGCAGGGTAGCACCATGTGATATTTTAGTCATGTACCCATTGTATTGATACTGTTAATGAAACCTCAGACTGAAGACTTGCTAAGCATGGATGATACAGCACAGAACATAATGGAGTTGGACCTGATTTTCAGCCTAAAACTAATCAGAAAGTGTCTGTCTCTGACTTGCTACTGTGGTCAATAAGCACAGTGATTAAAAAAGTCTGGGTTTTGCACCCTTTGTTTTTAGAGAGAGGAATACTTTACAGAGTTTTGAGTTGAGTGTCTTAGGTGCTCTACTCTCTTGTATTTTCCTTTTGCAGTGCAACCTTGTCCTCTTTGTGCACAAAGTTAAAGTGTTGAGAGCAGGTGAGATGGGGCTTCAAGACAAAAATTGAGGTTAAGCTGTAATTTGCCATCACTGAAGGGAGAAATCACTTGCCAAGGATGAATATAAACTTCCCAAACTCAACAGCTCAGCTGAAAACCCACCTGAGGTCCTGTGTCAGTGTATGGTGTTAACTTTAATGGCCTTGGAGTAACCTGCATTCTCTGGTCATGGTTCCAAATATGTCCCCTTTGTTAGCTGAGATCATTTCCTCCTCCCTCACATGTAAGGAAGGTTTTGCAGTAATAGATGGCTCCTGCTGAGAGTTTGCCAGGCAACACAATTCTCTAGGGAGGCTTAAAACGTCCTCCTCTTAAAAAATGTCCAATTTAACGGCTGTATTTAGGTGTTTGAGGCCATACAGTGTTTGCAACAACTATGATGGCTCTATTATGATAATGGAAGAAAGCTGCATTATGAAATAAATGCATTCTAGGTTTTCCTTGGCAACATAATGTAAGGATTGTTCTGTGTGTTGGTACTAAAGAATCAAAAACAGCTTAGTAAGTCGATGTGAACACTATTTCTTGTCATGTGGTTAATGGATCTACTGTTGTATTTGTGTTCTTTCCAGCTCTGCTGCCGTACATCAGTGAAAAATTATGTTTTTTCTTCAATGCCACAACACCAGTCATCTTTATATTCAACATATTCCCCTTCAAATCTTTCAGTGTAAGATGTCTACCATTTTACTGGGTTAGAGTCATTTTCCTGGTCATTTTCTTGGCAGTAGAAAAGGATCATCTTTCTTGGTTATTGATGTTGCATTTAATAAGCTCAGTTGAGTATAGTCATGTTGATGTCTAAACAAATGCACTGCTACTTTTTTCTGTCTTTCTTTTTTGTGTGTAGAGCTGGCTGGAAATAGGGCAGTCTGTAATTACTCTGGTTATGCTTCTGGTTAAAGCAACAATAATTTTTTTGCCCTTATAGTATTTATACACTTTCTAAGCCTTCTTCCCTTTCCCAAAAGCTGTTGCTTATGATTGGCTGGGCAGATTTAGGAAAGAGTGAAAATTTTTATGATTAACAGCTACGGTACATGAACAGTAGACATTCTTCAGATTTAAAGAGGTCAAATTGATTTTTGTGTGTGTGTGACAGAATTTGTTCCTGGGGTGAGACTTTGAAGTAAAATTTCAAAGCATTGACTAGGGGTGCAGCTCTGCAGCTTCTTATTGACTTTGTTCAGAGATCAGGAGCTAAAACTGCATGCTGCACTTTGAAAATTTACCCCTAAGTATTGAGTTTTACCTCAGAATAATTTTTTTCCAATAATTTAATAAACCCCTGAGAATGTGGTTTATAATGGAAATGCTGACATACTTAAACTTAATGCTAATCACTGAAAATTAGTAAGATCTTAAACAGAACTTGGGCAAAACCTGCAACTCATAAGTATCCTGTGGTTAATTAACAGGAAGCATTTCAGAAGTGCATGATCCTCAGAAAACACTGTGTTAGCAGTGGCCCTGTCAATAGTAATATCATATTTTGTTTTATTCCTTAGACCTGCCATTATCCTTCAGTTCATAGGAGAGTACTTTAGAGCACCTGGCTGTTTCCCAAACATGTCTGTGCTTTGTGGAATTGAGTTTGTCAAACTTGGGAGCTCGTGGTGAGGAACGTTCATATGCAATAGCAACATGATGGATTCTTTAACATAAAAGTGTCAACAAGATTAGTGCTGTTACAATCTTGTTTGTTTGAGTAGAACCTCAGGAAAAAACATCGTCCAGTCTACAAATTGTATTGACAATGTCCAGAACAGTGATTTTGAGTTCCAGGCATGTTTGCTGTGCAACTTCCTCTTGTGTCTTCGTATTTCTGCCCCACTTTTCTCCATGGTAAAGTCACTGCCGTGACCATCTAATAAATACCTTTGAAAAGAGGGGTGGGGAGGAAGCAATGAGGAATATAGGAATTAGGAGATGGAAGATGAGTTTTGATTACAAGGAGCAGAGGTTTGGGAATAGAGCTAAATTTCTGAGCCCTGCTAAAAGGACTGGATTTTTGCACGTTATGGTTGCTTTGTGCTGTGCAGGTGGTGGCTGTATTTGCTGTACTGGTTTGGAAGGAGATTCACTGGATGTGGTTGTTGGCTGTAGGTCTGGTCACAGCTTCTGTGCTCTCTATCCCACTTGCCCTGTTGTGCTACTCATGCAAGAGCCAGTGAACAGAAAATGGCAGTAACATCAGTACCTAAAATTTTGTGTTGTGGGTTGATAAACTCAAGCTTTAGCAGTCTAAATCAAAACATAGTATATGAAATGGAATCTCCCTAGCAGAGCATTTTAAAGAAGAATTTGAAGGAGAATTATGTGCTGGGCCTGTGGTTTTTTGCAGAGCTTATGGAAGGCAGAGTGGGAGCAAGCATGTAGGTAAATTTGAGAAAGAAGTAAGTTCTGGTGTTTCCCTTTTAAAACACCTGTTCCCCAGATACTAATGTTTAATATTTTTAGTCACAATGGAACTCATGAATGTCAGAACCAATTTATACTATTTTCTGTAAGAAAAACAAACAAAAACTGTGCATCTGGACTGACAAGCTGTATGCCAAGATTCAGCCAGATGCAATTTGAAATGTCCAAGACATTAAACATGCCCTGAAATGGAGCTTTTAATGAAAGTGCCATCTCAGTCTCAGCTCTAGTGAATGCCAGTGTAACACACTGCAAGACATTTGTCATGCTAGATCTTAACTGTGAGTAGGCTACAGTAACCTAGGAGTAAATATACTGGAGTTTGCAGAGGTTAATGCTTGGGAGGTGGTATTTCCATCACGTGTCCTATCCTGCCTGCATACTTGTTTATAGTAATGTATTTCTGATAACTACATAAATTTTACCAAACTTTAAGCATAAAAAAAGAGAGAAAAGAAGTTGTGTGCTTGGTATGCATTGTTTTGCTTCTTTCATTAATTCTTGCTGGCATTGTGGGTGCTCAGATGAACAATAGAGTAGCCTGTAAAGATCAATACCAGATTGCTGATAGTGCCTATCTATTCAGAGTAGATTATTTGAGAAATGGTTTGGTCCATACGTTTTGACATTTGTTAGCTGTATAGCCCAGACCAACTGGAAGAACTGTAGGCTCATCATAAAAAGGAGGAACAACAAATACAGTATTTCCCTTTTTGTACAGAACTGATATATTGTAGCTTTAAAGCTGCAAGTAGTAGATTTCAAGAGAAAAAAAAATCAAAAGCTCAAGCTGTTAAAAATTCGCATGTATTCTTCTTAAGTTTTGTAATTATGGTCTATGAATACAGAATATATATAACTTGTACTTCATGGCTTTGGGGTTGACAGGATTCAGATCTCATAGAACTGTAGTCTCGCCATTTTATATCAGTGCCTCTGTACAGTGGATCAAACAGGATCCTTGGAGAGAAATCCCTTCTGTGTTCCCCCAAACCTGCCCTCCTTCAAAAATCTGGAAAATTTAATGACAAATATGTAGAGGCAAGAACATCAAGAGCAGACTCAAAAGTCAGTGAAATTTCAGGCAAACATCTACAACTTTACAAGAGCTCAGATTTCAATTCCTAGTACTTAGATTGAACTTGTGCTAGTTTTTGAAAAACTTCTTTTCTTTTCTCTCAGATTCCATAGAATATTTGCTCAAGTGCAAAGTCCTGGACTTGATATCCACTTAAACAAAGGACATTTTCCATTTAAGTAGTTGTAGTCATCCAACTGCTCTTTTGTCCAGCTTCATAGGAACAAATAAATCTGTGACAAATCATACAGTAGCATGTTCTTTACACTGAATTAAAAGAAATTTTTATAGTTATGGTCTTTATTTCAAACTATTTATGAGAGAAACTTATTAATGTGTAAGTAAAATAATAATGTAAAAATTGTAGGTAAACTTTTAAGTAAAAAGCCCAGCTAAATTTAGAGACTAGACAACATTATTTGAGAAGTGATTTGCAGTCGTTGTACAGGTGAAAGGTAGTACTGTAGTAGATATGGCAGGGAAAATACAGTGAAAAATTATACCTGACATGCTTCAACTTTGAAAAATATTGTAGAGCCTTAGAACAGGAAAAAAGTGTTTCTCTCCCTCTTCCCTCATTTTGTGACTCTGTTGACTTCATGTCATGAGGGAAAGGATGGTGTTGGCTGAAATGTCCCTGGTCTCTAGAGGTTCCTTGGGGGTACAGTGCAGGCATGACGTGCTGAGCACGTGGTGAGGGATGGGGAAACCTTGATCCTCTACCCCTTGCCATGAGTGAGAGTTCCTCCTGTGCCAGGAGTTCCTTAGGCTGCTGCGAGTGCTGCTGTCCCTGTAGGGATTTGGAGGATTCCCTCCTCTGTCCACAGCAACAGCAGGCTGCTCCCTATGGGGGAGTGCAGAGGAAATTCCCCAGGGGTGATTTAGCACATTGTGGATACTCTGGTGTGGGGCCTGTGTCTGGATCTCCGCTAGAGTGAAATGTGCTGGTTTTAACTAAAATGGGTTTCAAGGAAGAGAGGGAGTGGGATTAGAATTTCTGGAATGTTGGCCTGAGAACAAGAAAGAAAGAGTTGGGGGCTGATAGTTTTCCTCCATAAAATGTAGAAGAACCAAAAGGGAAGGACAGTCTGAGCTGGAAGAGGTATTTCTGGGTAGACCTAGGGATGGACTTAACACAGTGAGACACTATCCTGTGTATGTTGTCCTCTTCCTACTTGTTTTGGACAACCAGAGGTAACTTAATGTAGAATGGTGGAGAATGGATGTCCCAGCAGGGGCTGGGTTGCTCGCTGGAAGGTACAAATGTATTGTTTCCTGTTTAAAGAGTGATGACACGGTGTTATGCAATCTGCTGTCAGAGGATAATGTTTGTCCTTTTCTAAAGAGTTGCAGGAAGAAAATGTTAAATGTCACTGTTTCTCCTGTAAGTAATTGGCAGTAAGTAGATGTAAGATTCCTGAACCACTGCTCTCAGAATAATCTTGAAATAGCCACTTTGTTGTTTTCCTGGTCTATATATGAAACAGGTGGATTAACATATTAATGATCAGATGTTATATTTAGCTCCGCATTTTAAGACTCTTTAGCAACGTGGAAAAGGATGATTTGACAGGCTTAATTCAACACTGGGCAACAAATAAAGCTTATAATGAAATTAACATAAATCATTAGCATTAATCATTCAGCATTATTGATAGCCATATAAAGAAATGTATCACAGCCCTGGAAGTAAAGAAGAGAAGAGCAATGTTTCTTGCCAGCTGTCCTGATGAGCTATGAGCCCATATGGTAGTGGTACTGGCTTTCCTTTCTAATTTTCCTCCTCTGCTTGAGCTGTCAGGAGCCCCTTTCTCCCCTTTTCTTTTTCCACAAACTGCAGAGATAGCTTCTATCTCATTTTTTTGAAAATGCCAGCTTTTTAGAACAGGTCAGACTCCATCAACATCTGACTGTCACTAGCCATGTGACCAACATGAGCAAACCAGCTCGGTGACAATTAGCATGCAGTCTACATTCATCGTTTTCAATTTGGTAACCTTCACTTCTACTTATACTTTCATAAGCTCCAAGACTAGTAAGAGTTTTCCTCATTGGGGAAAAAAAAAAAATTAGTAAAGTAGCATTTGGAAATGCTTTGTTGGGAAATGTGTGTATTTAAAATTTGATATGGAAAAAAAAATGAATAAATGCAGTTGTTCAGTCACTATTCTCTGGATAGCTTTTTTCTGGTTGTGTGCTGTCTTCCCTCCAGTCCTCTGTGTGTCCCCCTGTCCTTTTCCCCCAAAAAAGGTGAAAGAATTGAGGTTAAAATAATAAATACTGTTCCTACTGCTTATGCTTGAAGCATTTGAGAATCTGAAGTTACTCAGTCATCCTCATTTACCTGAAGCTCAGTTAAACGTTAGGTAAACGTGAGTTCTGGGATTAACGAGCAGGACTGACAACATATCCCTAGAGCTATAATCTCATAGGCATGCATACTTTCTTCATAGTTTTGGCACTTTCTCAAGTGTTAGACAAATTTTCATGATCAGCAGGGCTCAGGCTCAGTGCTGTGAGAACATGAGCAAAGTAGGTGCACTGGGGAGGTATCACAGAGGTGGAGTCTTTGCATGGCAGTGATGAAAATTTCTTCCTTTCCCATTGTTTCATATCTTTACCTGCTCCCTTTCATTTATTTGCATTGTATGAGCAATTGAAATAATTCTGACTCTCGTGAGCATCTCCATTTTCCAAGTTTAGAAGGATGTATAAAATGGCTTCAAATTAAGGAAAACATGCATATGCAAGCAATGTTTATGTTTCTCTGTATTTTTTTTTTTTTACTCTTGCTTCTTTGTATTTACCTATAAAATGTCCAAGCACACGGATAATAAGGCTTTTTTGTTCTGAAATCAACATCACACACTATATAAGGGGTGTGGTTAAGCACTGTCAGAGCATTGCACAATAGTACAGTACTGTCAGCTCTCCTTAAAATGCCTTTCTTTTTAAGTGTCTTGGTAAAAGGATCTGGTGTACTTAAATGTGTACTAAATTTAAGTTACTGGACTTTCCATTGAATAATTAAGTATCATTTTTCAAAGAAAAAGTTTCTGTCTTCTATTGCCATAAAATAGTCTTCAAGTTAGTTACCTTCAAAAGAGCTTAAAGAAAACAGGTGCTGAAGGAAACACATGTGAATGCACAGAAGAACCCCATACTTGGTCACTCTTGGGCAATCATGTGTTCACCTCTGAAATTTGCACGGGGCCTTAATCTCCAGTACAGAAATACATACCATTCCCTTATGCTCAGAGTCAGTGTTGCAAGGGAGCGTAACAGCCAGGAGTGGTATCCTGCAGCACAGCGAATAGTTCCCTTAATTTCATGGTTTAAAAAATACTTGAGTTGACCTCAGTATAATTCCTATATTTTAGTCATTTAGGTGTCATGGCTCAGTAATCATTCATTAACTATAGTGCTTTTCAAATGAAGAACTGAGATGAAAATTTTTCTTAATGATGACAAGTGATGTAATTTAGTTTTATTCTTATATTATAGTGGTGCCCGCTAGCGCCGCTGTAGTTAAGGGTCTGTCAGTGGTTCCATTATAAACCCCTATTTTCAGAGGGTTTATAACTCAAAAATTGATTTTAGACTTAAAACTGCCACCCAAGGTCTAAGTCCTGGAGCTTGTTTTTATATATAAATTGGCATTTTGGGGAGAAGAGGAGGAAAGGTTAATGGTTACTCAACTATAAGAATAAGATTGAAAGTGTTTTCTCTTTCAGATTTGTATTTGTGCTTCTATCATACTAAAAAACACTTAATCCATCTCAACACCAAGAAAAAAAGCCACTATCAAGTACTTTATGACCAAAGAAGGGCTGCAGATCTTATTAAGCGCAGTGTAAGAATTGAATTGGGCTGAGGCTTGTAAAAGCAGGTCCATGGCTTTGGAAATCCCATGACATTTGATCAGAGGTCGAAATCTCTTTGAGAGTAGTTATTTAGGAGACTGGGGTAGCCATGAATTGAGGCCTCCCCCTTCTCCATGCAAGGCAAGAGAGTCAAAACAGATGTGCCGTTTTGCCTTGTGCCATCAAGAAGCTGCAACAAAGCTGGTACTTATACTATAAAAGGCAATTTTCAAAGGGGTGTAAAGTACTTATCAGGCCCTAAATAGCATCTCTGGAAGTGAGAATAGATGAGTAAATATAGCAGTGGCTCACTAAAAGCTCGTGGGAGGGAAGGAGATTGCGTTGGTTCCCAGGTGGAGCAAAATGAGGACTGTCCTGGTGGAAATGGGACCTCCAGCAAGGAAACCTCTGTGACTTGGCACGTGGGGCTTGGCTGATGAGAGGAGGGAAGGAGGGGTCAGGAATTGCTCAGGGCTCCTCAGAAAAGGGGGATCTACACATTGAGAGCATCCCAGGCCAAGTATCACTCAGCTCCTTCTGATTTGTCTCTAGAACCACTCCTCTGAGCTGAGAAGAAACAGGGATGATCAGCTTGAAAGCCCTTTATTGGAAAGGGTAGTGATGCCTCACTGGAATTATGCTATGAAAGCTAATAATAAATTGAAAATAATGCTGAGGAAATGGTGGAATTATCATATGTTTACTTTGGCTTACCTGATAGTCAAATCTCATTCTGTGAGTCTTTAAATATTACCTCATAAGCATTAGAATTTAATAGGTGGAACCAGACCTTGGAAATATGAAGTTCTTGTAGTTTTATGCAAGATTTGCATTGAATTCTGGAGTATAATGGAATTTATAGTATAGGCTGACTACAGATGCATGTGTTTCTTCTTACCATGTAAGCATTAGAAGAATGAAACAAAACAATTAAGTAGTTTAAATTCTTTTCCAACAGAATTACTTGTCCTGTATGTATTGGAGTTATTTATGATCAATGGTCCTGGTTTTTGTTTCTAGTCCAGTCCTGCTGTCAGAGATGTTGCTCTCAGTTATAGATGGAAATATGGGAACTGGCAGCTGTTAGATATGCATCTCTCTTTGAAGAGGAAAAAAAAGCTTGATAGATTTTGAGGATGTAAAATTTTGGGCCAGTTTTGTATTTTAGAGAGACAATGTGGTGGGTTGTCTAAAACAATGTCCTTCAATCAAACCCACCTGTTTTAATACCCACAGTCATCCTATAGAGATGGTTGATCTTTTTGATCTTCAGTAGCAATAATTTTTACTCATCTCGTAATGACGAAATGAAAAATCTTCAAGGTAGTCACATAAATGTTAAAAATTGTTTTTTCAATAGTTAATAATAAAAATCCCTCCTACTAGATCCAAAGGTATCAATACACAAGAAAAAACCATGGGTTTTAATCTCATTCTCATCTCTAAGAGACATTAGAGAAATTCTTTGTTTCTCCTGACGGCTTCTGGCATCTGATCACCCATCTCAATGTACTGTGCTGCAGAGAGGATCCATTTCTGTGCAGATGTCTAGAAGGAGGATATTTCAGGAGATCTGTTTGGTGCTATGTCACGTATAAATGCAGACCTGTGTATGAGCCTTACCTTAGGGAAAGGAGAAGAACAAAACATCATCTCCTGTTCCTGATTCACGGCCAACTCTGCCTCCTTGGCCACTCATGCTGGGCTGTCTGCAGATTGGAGGAATGCTTGGACTGGAGAAGAAAGGTAAAATGTGGGAAAACTGTTCAGGACTGGTGGTTAAAGGCAGATGTAGTTGTGTCATGATAGATGCTAATAGAAATTTAGGTTTGCCTTTATTTTCTTTAAATTTCAGCTATTTATAAACCATGAAATTTAATGGAACACTTGCTGCTGGTGTGGGTTATGGCTTTGTGAGCAGGTGTGTGCTGAAGCAGTGTATTATACACTTAGACTGAGTTTTGCTGTGCATTTTTAAAAATGTGTATTTAAAATTACTGTATTTCTTGCACTGGAAAATTCCATTGGAAGTAGTTTGTGTTTCCCAGAATGGGATTAACACTGCAAGGATAGTAATCTCATGTTGTACCTACCAGAACTAAATTTAAACCGCAGAATGACATCTCCTTCTCTCAGATGGAATTATGAAGTCTAAAGTGAAACACAGCTCTTAATTCACCATAGAGTGCCAGCTTTCAATACTGGTATGGAATTTTGACTGACATCCTTGTATCTTACCTTTCTTTTAGGATAGTTGTGGTAATATCCAAATAATTTGCTAAGTTATGGAAGTAGTATGACAGAAGTAATTTTTTGGATAAGTTTTGCTAACTTTTGGATAAGTTATGCATTATGGAATAAAACTAGTTTTGCCAAAGAGTTAATATTAATTTGTAACTAAACAGCCAGCCAAAGATGCTACCTGATGATTTTTTTTTATCATAAAGGTAAAAATGTTGTTTTGCTTTCCTGGGAAAACTGATGTTTAATTTTTAAATTATTTTAAAACTAGGCCTGGTATGTAGGCAATACAACTGACTGATATGCAAATGTGTGTGTAGATATTTGTCACCTCAAGTCTTCTGCGAGTGCAAGCAAAGATCTGCCCACTGAAATTTTTAGTACACGTGTAAGCAGGGATTTGCTTCTTGAGATGTGGGTAGGGTATCTGAACACCAGCTGGGTACGAAGGGGATCAGTGCTGATGGCAGCAAAGCTTCTGACTGCTGAGCACCATCTGAGCTCTCCCTTCATTGTTATATTTAGGAATTTCACAACAATTCAGTTTGCTGATGCAACAACTAGTAGGTTGTGGAAATACCCCCCAAACAGGGATAATACTATGACACTGAGGCACATACCGGTTTGTGAGAGTGATGTATTTAAATGTTTGGCATATTTGAATGAATCTTGATCACTGATTCATGTCTTGCTCTCTGGCTAAGACTAGAGTGGAAGATCAGGACAGGATGATGCTATAGATGTTGCACCTTTTTTTGGGGTTTCGATTTACTTTAAGGACATATGTATTTCCCTACAGACCTGTTTTTTGTTGTAGGGAATGTAATTAGTTATATCATGTAAACAGATATATTTTCCATTTAGAGACTGTGGAGAAGGTTGTATTGAGGAAAACGAGGTATCTTAATTTGTCTGTTCTTATTTCCAGCCATTTGCACATGTGCAAACAGCAGGAATTGTGCTGGCCGGGCAGGTGACCTGCGGTACTGGTGGTGATTAGAGATGATGCTTCTCTTCTTGCATATTTAGGTTTCATCAATTCTCTTCTGTGCTCTTTTACCGAAAAAGGGTATTGACTTCCTTATGATCTGACTTCAGTGCCCACCAAATCTATTTGCTTAGGATAGGTGCCTGCCAAGGAACACATTTCACTGGTTTTCTGCAAGCAGCACTGGTGGATTCCCAGTCCGTCATTCAGTTTTTTGTGCTGCTCCTGTGTGATTGGAGAGCAGTCCATCTGAGAAAGCATCACTGCTTTGAAATCAGCAAAAACACTGTTTAAAAATGCTGCCATCCACTTGTTTGATTTAGTGAGGTATTGGCATAATAATTTCTATATTAAGGTCTTAAATTGCTCCTTCCTCCAACTCAAAAAAAATTGTTAACAAAATAAAAGCATTTTAGGGCATAGCATGAAATGACTCTTTTCCTTGATTATTTAGGAAGTATAGAGAATGAGGACTAGCACTAGTGATTGGAGGAAGGTGTTATTCTTAGTTGATTGGTTTTCCATTTTGGACTACATGAAACTGGTGTTTACAAAACGTGCTTTGAAAAAATTCATAAGGTGCTTCATGTTGCCGACTGTTTCTACTTTTGTCTTGCCAATCTGAAAACAGCATAAAGGATAGGCAAGGCTTAACACCCCGTGTCCCACCTGTTGTGTGGTGTTTAAGCAGACCCAAAAAGTGCCAAAGTCACCAGGAGCACGTGTATCCATTAAAGGTATTGGGAATGAACCATGGAGTTGTGAGTCATGGAAATGGAGTGCTTAGACTTATCTTAAACGCCCAAGTTTTATCACTGTATGTATATTCTGGTGGGAATAAGCAACAGTGTCTACTCAGTGAATGCATTTGTGCTCTGGACCTTTCTTAATTATCAAACTGAATCAGCAATTTAAGATTCAATAATAAAGATGTCCAAATATTCAGATACTTGCTACCTGCTTCTACACATGGGTAACACCAAAAAACATGTGCTTTTCAGTGGCAAAATCACTGGAGAAGAAAAGCCTTTTTTTATTTTTCTTAAGGTTTAAAACCTCCAGGGCAGTTAGAAAACCATGTTTTTCATTGAACTGTGTCTTTTTGAAATTCACAAGCCTGACATGTCATTGGCATGACGTGTTTCAGTCCGTTACACAGAAATGCCACATTACACTGTGTGACGTGACAGGCTGACAAAAAGGGACACGACGCACCAGCCCAATGGGATGTCAAGCCTGAGAAATTCAAGCCATGCTGTTGCTTAAAAAACTACAGAGCAGTGAGGGGGGCACACTCCATGCTGATATCCAGTACTGTTGAATTTGACACTTTCTAAAAGGTTTTCTTGGTTCAGTCAGGCTTCCCTCTTGTGTTTCATAATAAGCCATGCAAATTTAAGTTTCTGCTTTTGTATGTTTTTATCCTGTGGCACCACACAGTCTTGAGTTCTTCCAGAATCCTTGGCAAACCTTTGCAGAAATCCTGTAGACTTAGATCCCAATAGCACAAGCATTCTGAGTTCCAGAAGTGCTTTGCTCTACATTTGGGATTGCTGCAAGCATAAACAAGGATTGTTCAAAGATCATGGTGATAACGTGACGTGTTGTAAGTCACAGCTCAAAATCTTTTCAGTCACGTTAGGCTACAGAAGAAAGTCTAGTTAGAAGAAAGTCTGTCCAGGGTAGGCTAAATGGAAGGGTGGGAGTGCTTAAATAAATTAAAAGGTCATTAATAGACAAGTTTTTTTTTGTGGAAAATGCTTTCCCTTGATACTTGTTTTCTTTAAGTAGCAGCAAAAGTATTTCAACAATCTCTAAAGAGTTTAAGAACAATATACTTAATTACTATGAGTAATTTCAGAGCTAATTAATGTGATAAATCTCTATAGTGAAATATTCTTAGCTATAATCAACATCAAATAGATTGAAGTCAGTGCAGATGTATTTTCCAGTTCATTTTACATTTGGTGTGGAGTGGTGAAAATCATCACACAGGCATATGTACACACGGTAGTTCAGAACTTGAATATTTGGAGTTGAATCATGTGTATATGGTTTAATGCAGTCATTTACGTGCAGACTTTGGCATGGATTTTTTTAATAGGTTGCAATAATGGGTTGACTTAAAATAGATTAAATTTAATGTTCTTGAAAACCTGGCATGATTGTTCATCTATAAAAATAATAATTCACTTATGAGTCAAGAGTGCAAGAGATAAGTTGCTGGATACATTTTTGTTAGGTTCTGTGTATTTTATGCATTGTAAAAGTTTTATATAGAGATAATCTAAAATTAAATTTGTTTCTTCTCAGTTTCTAAACATATGGAATGAACTTTCACTACAAGAGCATAATTCAGCTAAAATACACTTTTGTAATGTTAGTGGGATGTGACCTTAAATGTGAGTGCTTCTGTGATTCCTGATGGTAAACAATATCCTCTCATCAATATGCTTGAAACTGCTGAAAGAAGTTGGTCTGTAAGTGCAGATTCTGCTTTGCAAAAATATTTTTCCATGTTTTTGCATATAGACTTTCCTGAGATATGATTGGTTTCAGTTCATGTACACCCTTTCCATTGACTTAGCTGTGCTTTGGATTGTGTCCAAGAATAGATTCTTTTTTCAGCGAGAAGTCTGGTTTTAGTTTAAGCCACCAGCACTGTGGAGAATCTCTTCCCAAAATGTTCATCCTTAGCTCCTAAGACATGGATGCAGTGTGTGAGTAATTGTCCATGGCAGGTCCCTCTGACCTTCCACACCTTTATTCCCCTGTGTGAGGGCAGGCAAAGCATCTGAGGTTGTGTCCTGTGGGAGTTTGATTTGGTCTGGTACTGAGGTCTCAAGCTCCCACCTCTAGGCCATGCTCAAACCAATGGCCACAGTGAGAATAATGAAGTGTAAGATCAAAGAGAGGGGCTTGAGCACCAAACACTTCCCCCTTTTCCCCAGGGAACAGGGGGAAAACTTGAGGAGAAAAGCAGAGGAAAGGAGGGAGTAACAAGAGATGTCATTGCCAAGCAGAGCCATGGATGTTGGTACCTGCACTGCCTCTTTAGCACTATGTTAAAAATGACAGAGTGCAGACTGGAATTACCTGTTCTGTGAAGCTGAGGGCCAGCATTTGGGGAGGGAGTAATCTTTACCCAAATGCATGTATGCATAGATTTTGAAATGTGGAACTGTAATGTCTAAACCAGTGTGCAGGTTCTGCACAGAGAGGTGTAGAAAGAAAGTTTTACAATTGTAAGGTCTGGCTAACCAGCACTGCCTAAATTGTTCAGCTTCTCTCTTTGCTGCAAAGGCCATCTGGGTTCTGTGGCTGAACCTGATACCACCAAACTAAGGTCAGGAGCTCACTCTTGGCAATTACCTCTGCTTAGTGTGGCTATTAGGAGTTGCCTGTGCAGCTGCTACTGTGGGGCCTCTGGGCAGAAGTCTTCAAAACTAAGTTCAAAGCTATTAGAATTAGTTTTTTAAGACTTTCTGTATGCAGGCTCATGTGGTAGTGCATCTATGTTATATATTCATTGAGAAATGAGAGAACTATGCAGGTGTCCCATATTTTTCAAATGGAAGTAATGACTCTGACATCACAGTATTTCTGAAGCTGGACTTTCAAACATGTGACTTTTTATCCAGATCCAGTTCTGCCATTCTCAACTCCTCAGTGTAGTTCAGCCTCTGAGCATAATGAACCTATTAGTATTTTATGAATTGAACTCTTTTTCTCTTGGGGAAGGGGAGGGCCTCCTGAGTATGTTAAGCAAAGTAGAATTCATATGAATCATATGGCTGAATTACAGTACATCTACTTATGCCCTTGAACTTTATGATCTGCTGCAAAAGACATGAACATTTGTAAAGGTATGATCTGGAATCAGCACTCAATATATCAAACATTAATTAAAGCTGGAGAAATGTAAGTTTGTTATGGAAACAAAGAGAAGCAGAGAACAGAGTTTACTGACGAAGTCCCTGAGATAATCGGGAATCCTGCTTTTTTTTGAGAATCTTATAATCACTTTCCAAAATATATATGCTAAAAGTTCTCTGGTGTTTTTAATTTCTGTATTTTGAATTCTGTTTAGAGAATCCAGACTCTGTTTGCTTTTAAATTTAGTGTTGATACACGTTCCCGAAGCACAAGAAGGATCTGAAACTATGAAGCCTAAAGATACTGCTTTGGATTTTTAGCTTTAATGAATAAGATTTCGTTCATAGATGATGGTAGAGGTTAGCTTGATAGTTTTTGTTTTGTTTTGTTTTGTTTTTCTTAAAGGTGT
>VZTJ01003885.1:1291919-1320933 GCA_013397795.1 Orthonyx spaldingii | reverse complement strand
TTTTTTTTTTAAATTTTTTTTTAGACTTGTGTTGCTGTTACTGCCAAATAAAATTCACCACAGCTGCTTTGGCAGAGGCTGTGCTATTTTGAGGACTTTGATTTTAGCCATATCCTTTTTGTTATCATATTTTGAGACATAAGATACACTTGGGTATTTTTGTCTGTAACTTTTGGAATATTGACATTTTAAACAATATGTGTTCTTGGGTCTGAAGGAATGATTTTTTTTTTTTCAGAACATTTAGCCTCAGCTTTTGTTTACACATTATTATGTAATTTGCAGATTCAAATGGTAATAAATGTTCTCTTTTTGCTGGACAAAGAATCTTAGAACTTGCACCCTCATTCACATAACAGTGATGGCACATGAACTGCGTGGCTCCAAATTTTGCTTGGGTAGAAGCCTGGTAAAGCACAGGAACTTTAAAAGTGCACGTATGTTTTCTTAAATCCGCACAACATGATATGCTGTGAAGACAGCATTCAGCTGCATTTGCTCAGAGAGCACACTGATAGACAGATGGGCTTAGAGAACACAAGTGACAAATGTCATAAATTTCTCTTGAAGGAAAGTGCTATCATTTCTGCTACTTGCTTACATATGTTTTCAAGCATGACTGTCTTAAGTGTTGCTAAGTTACATCGCACTGATAATTCAGTTGCACCTTGGGGCTTTCAAGAAAGGGTTAAATTCTACAAGATTCTGTTACTCTGACTTTTCCTACTGATTCACTCTCAGTTGATAAAGGCAAAGCAAGATTGTTCAGGTGACAATGAACGCTGGTCAGATAATTACACTCTGAAAGAATACAGGTTGTCATGGTTTGGTTTGGGGTTTTTTTAGTTTTCCATTGGAGCAGATTGCTGTGAGTGTGGTCTGTTTTCAGAAGGTTTTTCTGAGTGCATATCCAGACCCTTTTTTAGACTGTTCTCACTTGCTGTGAACTCTTTTAGCTTAGGAAGTTGATCACTTCTCTCTTTGTTCATAGATAGCACTGTAAAATATGCTAATAGAGTTTTGCCTACTCACTTGTATTTGCTCTGGGTTTCCTTTGTTAGAATCCCCTCCTTTATTAGAGGAGACCTTGTTCCAAAGGAAAAAAAGAAAAAAAAAACCAAGGAAACACCTCCCTTGTGTTAACTTCTTCCATTTTCTAACCCTAAATGTTAACAATGGAATTTCTCTTTGAACTCATAAACCACCTGATCAAGAGCTGCCTCCTGCAGTGTAGGAGGGGAGCAAACAATGGAGCTGTCCTAAGATGAATTTTCCATCAGGAAAAATCAGGTGGAAGGTTACCCAGGCTGGCTGAACTTGCTCAAGGTTTCTGCTGGTTACCACTCCTGAATGAAGGCTTGGGATTATGCAGCTGCACGTGTGTGTACTCACTCTGGCTGTGTTTAAAGTAGGGTTCCCATCTCGAACTGTCTGGATGTTTGTTCACCCCTGAGCCTGTAAACTTGTGGTTGATGTGATGGATCTTCCTATTCAGACTGAGGAGTGCATTAACTTTTCAAACTGAAAAATGTTTTCTCCATCTGGCTAGGAGTGTTTACTGTGTTTTCAGAGTTGGTTTGATGATAACTGTAGATAAGTGCCCACCTGAACCAAGTGACACCCACAGAACGTTGTGTATCCAGGCAGTCGAGCTGTGACAAGTGAAAATGGGAATTATTTCACATTCCTTTACCTGAAGCACACACAGGTAAAACAACCAGATTAGATGCTTCTTGTGATCATTCCCCCTTTGTTTCTTCAGTCAACAGTGCCTAAAGGGTGTTTTCTCTCTTGAATGTGTAAAACTTCCAAACAAGATTATGTGGGATACTTTAATTTGACTAGGCTCTCAAATTTCTTATTAAACACTAATGTTAGAATGAGACATGGGGAAGAAATTCTATGTAGCCTGTACTTATTACAATTCCTTTTCAAATGTAAAGTGTATGATTATGACATTGATTTGTCACATAGTAGGGATTTGGCAAAAACATTTGTTAGTATGTTTTGAAATTCATTTTAAAAATCATTTTGAAACCAAAGTGTGGTAAGCATTGCCATGGATAATGTTATATTACTTAGGGTGGGAATACTTTTAAGAAGGAATCCAGGGGCTTTCCATACCATTTACTGAGACATGGAAAACTGTAAATGTCCAGAAAATGTGTTCAAATACAATCACCATGGGCACCTTTTTTCTCTTAAATTTGCTCTTACGGTATCACATGCAGTGTGTGATATCCTGTGGGATAATTAACAGCGCTGATGTGCAGGGAATAACCAAATTACCTGGTCCAGCATGGCTGTGATGTAGGTAGTGCAAGATGTTTATAGTCCTTGCAAGGGAAATATATTAAATGCAGACTGTTTCTCACTTTAGGCATGGTGTTCACTGGGGTTTTTTCTTAGCAAAAGGCAGTATTGGCCAGAAGGTAATAGTAGTGGACCTGACCTTGATGTAAGTTAATTGTAGCTTCTGCTAAGGTGCGATCTGCATGGGTAGATCTGAGCTTTTCTGGCCAGTATAAAACTTACCTTTTTTTTCTGTTGGTTTTTTTGTTGTTATTGTGCAAGTGTGGACGGCAAAAAGCTCAGGCGATGACATTACTGTCACCTGCTTAAAACAGTATGAAGTTCTTCAAGAATCGGCATAATCTCCAGGGTTCACTGTTTTCCATGAAAGCATTTATTTCAGTCAAAATACTTCACGTTCTTTTCTACACAGACATTTCAAGAAAAGTTAAAAACATGCCATTTTAAAGGCAAACCTTACCTTTCTTTGCAGACATACCTGCTTTTAAATAGATTGTGCCATTGTGGAATGAAATCACAGACCTTATTAGGCACATATGATTCACATGGAAGGTAAATAAACTGAGATGCTTCTAATAAAAGTTGTAATTGAAACTGTTTTAGATTGGCGAACAAGACTTTCTGTTCACCTTGATTTTTAATTCATTGTTTTATCTAGCATCTTTTCCAGTAGCCTACCCTTTAATTCTGTTTAAATTAAAACCAAGATGATGTCTCCTTTTTTTTCCCCCCTTTGCTTTTTATTGTATTTTATATGTGTGATTTGCCCTCTCGGAGCAAGGGGAAACAATCTTGCCCATCTGCTTGTAAAAGCATGATGAATCTTTTGAATATGCGAATGTAAGATCTGTTGTTCAAGATGTCATGTTTTTCCCTCTGTTGTTAGCTGGGAGACAACACGGAATACCCTGATTTACCTGTGTAATCCCAGTGTGTCTCAGGTGCCAGGACTTGCTGTTGAGATCAGCATGTCTCCTGTCAGAAGTGGTTGGAGTGAGACAGGGACGGCACGACCACTGGGCGCAGAAAGCTACAGAGGTCAGATTTCAAGGACAGCCAGTGTGGCAGTGATGTGGCAGTGACAAGTTGTCAAGCGAGCAAATATGAAAGTGGGGTTGGGAGGGAGGGAGAAGGAAAAAAATCTTGTCATTCCTGATGAAATATTCAGCGTAGCAGGTAGCAATGGGCCGAATGGGTTGCACTCATGGGTTTGGGGATTGCTTGCAATGCAGAGGTGTCCTGGGGTTGTGAATGCTCTTTGCTGCTCTGATGGCTCTCCACACGAGATGCCCAGCAGAAATTGACTGCTTTACATTTTTGATTAAATGCTGCACTCTTGTTTATACGAGTAGCAACATCAGGCTTGGGTCAGACACCTTTTAGAGCCCTAAACTGCTGGTAAGTCATCCATATAGATCCTTGAGTTGCTATGGAGTGATGTGTCATAGAGAAATTTGGAAGGAAAACTGTAATAACGATGCCAGTTCTGAGTGATCATAAATAATCATCATTAACAACTCTGCTGTGTAATTTTGTTAGTTTGTTTTCAGACACTTTTCATTTTATTTTGAATTTTTCATATTGTATTGAGCTGAAACACTTCTGTTTGTAGTTCTGTGTATTCCATAATATATGAGATAATAGCATATTTTATTTGTCCCTGAAACAGACCACAGTAATATGGTGACTTTTATCTCCTGGCATATTTGCAGAGTTCTTGATACCAGTTTTCTTAATGGTAAGAGCTTTTCACTATATGCACATTATTCCGTGGATCAGTAATACTTTCCCCAGCCTGCATATGTGTACATGCCCACTAATCCTGCATGTATATGTGGAATAAATGTTAATTTAAACTTGATTAGTGTAATCTCATTAAGAATAAATGCTACAAGAAGTGTGTCATGATTCCCAGAGAAGTCCTTGAAGAACTTGCTGTAATATGAGGAAAAATGGTGTATTCCTCTGCTGACAGTACGCCTGCATGTTCTGTTATGTGGGATTTAGCAATTTAGTAATCGTGGTTCTTTTTGTTAATGTGCACAATTGTTCTTAAATTAGTAAACAGAATCCAATGCTTTATTGTGAATATACATGAAAAAATGCTTTAAATATGTCTTGTGTTTTAAATTTCTTTAGGGTGTGCTTTTAACTACCATCAGTTACTTTTTAAGTTTAACTTTTCATTTCTTTACGTGAGGGAGCAGCTGTATATTGACAAATAGTGATGCTGAAGGGAGAAATAGAAAGTTCTCTTCACTATCCTACTCTCTTCTTTCTATCTAAAACAATTTAATTATTTTTTAATTCATCTGCAGCTGCTTAGGTTATAGCTGTGGTAGTGGAGGGATAGAAGGAATGAAAACAGCCTAAATTCATAGTCAATAAGTCAGTATTTAAAAATGGATAAATATTACTTTTTAGCCTTACAGAAATAGACGTAGTTGTTTGCAAACATAGATGGAAGGAAAAATTCCTGAGGCAAAATGGTCTTGGAATGAAAAACAAGTTTAACTGAAAACAAAGCTATGAAAATGTTTTCACGATTCAATGCGGATTTGTCTCATGAAAGAGCAATACAGCTGAAGAGTAACCTTAGGAGTTTAAATATAAAAACAGACACAAGAAAAATGACAGAAGTCAGTGTGCAGAGTGAGTGAGAGGAGCTTGCGTGGGGCCTGTCAGCTGGGATCTCGTCCACCTGAGGGCTGGGGAGCATCAGCATCTTTGCCACGGCAATGCTCGAACAGCCGCGCTCGCAGCCAAGTCACCGCGTCTGTCTTGCTGCGGATTTTTGGCAGTGGATGCTTGGAGCTGCAAGCTGGCTCTCACACTGCCATGTGCTCTCACTCCCTGCTGATGCATACTGCAGGTGATAACACAAAGATATCAAAGACTTTTCAGTCAGTCTCGCTCTCCAGAGCTCCATGGCTTCCGAGTAAAACAACAAAAAAAAAGTGAAACAGGGGTTTTTGAGGTGGGCTAAAGCAAAAGACCCCAAATGATAAATGTTGAAATCCAGCTGAGAGGTTGTTCAATATTGATAACCTGGGTATGAGATGTGTTCTTTTCTCAGCATCAAGTTGGCATCTGAAGTGCCTGTAAAAGAGAATTTGGACTCTGATTTTTAAAATGCAGAATTCTAGTTTTTTTTACTTGTAAAGTTTCCTTGGAAATGTAAACTCATGCTTCCCATTAATGGAAGACTTTTTCAGTTACCACATTATGAAATATGAAATTTTTCATTTCTAAAAAAAGAGGAATTGTGAAGGACACTCATCTGCTCCAAAGGACTGCCCCTACCCCTTTGTACCCCCTCTGTTTCACTGATTGTTTAGGCACCCTGTAGGAAGGTGTACACTCGTGTATAGTCCTTAAAAATTGTGAGAACTACCCATTAGTTATGACTTAGACACACACTAAGTGATCACTTAATTTTTGCTGTAAGAAGGGCTGAAATTGATTTTTTTTTTTTTTTTTTTTTTTTTTTTTTTTTTTTTTTTAAATTTAACATTCAGAACCTTTACACACTTCCATTATGTACTAGGGGTTGTGGTGTAGTCTCTGGTCTTGTCTGAGAGTTAATGTGCTTCCACTTTGGTTAGTTTGGCTCTTGCTGAGGAATTGTCAAGTACTTGCAGTTTTTAGACACTCGTTCCTGATGGATCTTGCTGTTGCTGATCTTCACCTTGTGAAGACTGCTCTCACAAGCTTCCTTTTCTATGAATAAGTGATAAAGTGCCAGTCAGTGCTGTCTTTAGGGTCACTTTGGAATTCAGTTTTCTGAAAGATGGCTGGTAAGGGATATTTTCATTCATATGGGAATGAAAAGTTGCTGCAGCAATCTCATGTGTATTTCTCCTGTGCCTGATTCAAGCAAAAATACTGGGAGAGACAGAAAACTCTGCTTGTCTGTAGCCTATTTACTTCCCTCTTTTTAGAAATTGTGAATGTTTTGCAATCTTGTGCGTTTTACCTGGGAGAACTTACAAATCCTACCTGGTGTCTGTGTACATTACACAGTGACTGCTCTGGCCTTTGTGTGGAGAAGCACAGCTGGGATTGTTTTGCATAATCTCCATAATTTTGTTATTTTAAGGCTCTGGCTTGGTCAGGTGTTTAAGCATATGCTCTCTTATGGCTGTTTTGCTTCATATCAATGAGTTTAGTGCTTTTTTTTTTTTTTAACACAGCTAAGAAAAAAATCAGAGGCCTCTAAAAATCTAAACAGAAGTCTGCAGGGAATTTGGCAAAACCGTCATTTCACCAAATCCTGTTATTGCTCAGTGAAATCTTGTTTGAGTTGTGTCTTATAGAAAAAAGACACCTTGTAGGTGATGTGTGTCCTGGCTTGCCAAGCTGGTTAAAAGGATCTCTCATTGCCTGCTCTGTAACGTTCAGTAGTGTCTGTATTACTAATAGAATAAAACGAAAAATGCATTTCTTTAACACTGCCATCTTTCTCTCTGACATGCATCTTGAGATGATTTGCAAATGCTCAGTTGTGTAAGTGGCTTACAGAGGAAAATCAGTTAGCCTCTAATATTATGCTGATGCATGGCCAGTTGCTTGAACCCATTAATGAACTAATCTCTGATACTCTAGTAAATGGTATTCTTGCTCTTGGATACTGCACATTTTGTTTCAGGTAAAATCAACATTAAAAAATGGAATTTAAAATGGATTATGGCCCTTATCCTACCTTTTTCTCATACGTACTTTGGGAGAAATTAGGAAGTTTGCTCTCCAAAGCAAAACCTTGTTGTATCTCTTTTTTTTTTTTCTTCGTGCTAAGGCACGATTACTAAAATCTTCACCTTGCTTTTGGCTGACCACTGAAGCTAAATAGCATCCTCTACACACAGAACAATCTTTTAAAACAATATACCAGGACACTTGTATTAAGCACAAGGTAATTTTTCTTTATTTCCCTTTCTATCATCACTGATTATGAAAATAGTTTTGTGTAAGTACAGATTCTCTCTCCCTTATAATCAGCTACCTCCTGCCCGATTCCTTAATTAATGACATAATTCAGTGTTCTGGACATCACAATCACTTCCAGGGTAGTGAAATATGATCAGAGCTGCCTGGAATGCGTGTAGCAAACCCCCCAAGCGAAGGTCGTGCCTCTGTTGTGTTTTCCTATCCACAGAAAAAAATATGCTCTCAGTCTGGATGATTTTCATCTTTAGAGTAAAGAAAGAACAATTTAAAACCTCCAGAGAGAGGGAATAAGTATAAAACTTCCTAGAAACAGCAAAAGCTCTGGTAATCTTCCGTCTTAAGCTGTGTCAGAAGTCTGTGTCTGAGTGCCTGGTCATACTGCTCACTGCAGAGTGTGGTACAGGGGTGGGGAATCAAATCTCCATGTGCCACTTGTCTTGGTTTTGGGTTTTTTTGGTTTCTTTTTTTTTGGGAATCTGACAGGCCAGGGCCGAGAAGTTCCAGTGTGTTTCACTTTGCCTTGGCAAACCATTTATCAGCAGTTTTGTCTGTCAGAGTTTAACCCCAGCTGGCAACTCAGCACCACCCAACTGCTCACTCCCTGCCCCGCTGGTGGGATGGGGAGAGAAGTGGAACAGTAAAACTGAGAGAACTCATGGGGTGAAGGAAAGACAGTGTGATGGGTGAAGTAAAAGCCACACACACAGGCAAAGCAAGGAATTCACTGTAGCTCCCATGGGCGTGTGCAGGTGTTCAGCCTTCTCTAGAAAAACCGGGCTCCATCCCACACAGCAGTGACTTGGGAAGGCAGACACAATCCTTCCCATCCTGCCCCCTCTATCACCTCCTTCCCCCACGTTTCCAGCATGGAGATGGGACTCAATGATCTTGGAGGTCTTTTCCAACCTGAATGATTTTATTTAGTGTGAAATACACCTTGAGTGAGTTGGGATGAGCTGTCCCAGCTGCCTCCCCTCCCAACTCCTGGTACAGCCCACGCACTGCTTGGGTGCTGTGAGAAGCAGAAAAGGCCTTGCCACTGTGAGAGTCCTGCCCAAAAATAATGAAAACATCTCTGTATTTTCAACACTGTTTTCAGCACAAATCCAAGCCACAGCCCCACAGCAGCTATGAAGAGAATTAACTCTGTCCCAGCCAAAACCAGCACACTTTGCCTTAAAGGCTTTTGGCTTATCTGCTTAAATATCAAGGGCAGGAAAGAGGGAGTAGTTAGTGCTTTACTCCACAGACACTGACAACCAACAGCTAGAAGCCCCAGGGTGGGGAGGGGATTCCAAATCCTAAAATCATTTAGCATTTCAGTGAAGTTTATCTAAACCATACATATTTTCTAGAGTGTATTTTTTGCTAGTCTGCAGAGATGTTTCCAGTAGAGTTCCAGAATAATTTACAGAGCTCCCCTAAAATCCCCAAAACTGCTGCTCTGTAGCGCTACACCTCTCAAGCTCCATCATATGGTGCTGGTGTTTCATTGCTGGTACGGAGTGTGTAAATCCATGTATTTCCTCAGTGGAAAACCACCACAGAGCAGTGCCGAGCTCCTGAGGTTTGGCACTGTGAGTGCCAAGTTACTTTGCATACTGTCTTAAGTTTCTTTTCCTTGGGACATGCGAGATGTCAGCTCATGTTTAAACTGCCTCTGGTTTAGGTAAATCTTTTCACTTGCTTCCTGCATTGATAAGTTTGTTCTAATGCCTGTTCACAAATCTGGCTGAAAAGACACAAATTTCATTCCAGTTTGCCATAATTCCCCAATCTTAATGTTTGCTGTTGATGAAGATGTAAAGGTGAATGGTGCTTAACACCATTCTCAGGTAAAATACAGTGAATTTGGAGATATGCAGCATTGACTAATTTTTAAAAGTTCTTAAGAAGCTTGGGGAATTCCTGAGAAAATAGCTGACTAGTACCTTGCAAAATATTTAGCTTTCTTTTTAAAAATTATTTTCTCAGAGTTACTGTGTTGGCTTTTCAACCTGAATATCCCAAATTTAATATAACTGATGAGAACAGAGAGAGAAAGAGCAAGATTTCATAAAAGTCAATGGAAAGCTTGCAAGCTTCTGTTTTTCCTTCCTTGAAATAGTTAAGAAGCTGCATTAGGCCATGACTGGGGTTGGGGTGGGGATTGTATTTCTGGGAGGAAAAAGAAGTGTTATGGCAAATGGATTCTCTCCACAGTGGAAAAAATATCAGCAATATTTCACACACTTCTTAAATAACTTCCCTGTCTATATAAAATGGGGATTTTTATTCTTCTATCTGCTCCTTTTTTTTCCCCATCTACCTCGAGTCTCTGAACAGGTTTAGTTAATCACTGCTTATATCAATATGTAATTTAGATATGGTGGTTGCAAATTTTGATTCCCATTTCTTTTGAGTTCCTTGACGAGAACTAAGTAGCTGGGGAATGGTTCTTATAAAATTATACATCGAAAGTAGTGCAGGCGCAATGGAAATATTAATGAACATGATTGTTTTGACACATAAGAATTAGAGCATGTTTAAATATTATACATAGTGTATGAACTGCTGGCATAAAATTAGAAACGTGAGATTTTTTTTGTCTAGCAAGTACAGTTCAACTTTAAGTTCTTCTCAGACTTGAAGTCAGTTTAGTTAAGTCAGCTTTTCAGGCCTTTTAAAGTCTCTGTATTTCAGATTAAATGCAGCCAAAGAGACTGCACATAAGAGTGGTTTGGTGAACTCCAAAGTTCTGCAATGTCTCAATTTTAAAAACCTGGTTAATCCACCCTAATTTACTCTGTGTTCCATTTTCATGTTTATAAACCAAAATTTACTGTTGCTTTTTGGCAGTGTTAAAATTTGCATTTGGTAAATTCCATACTTTTGGCATAATATATAATTTTTGGTCTTTTGACCAGTTTTTATGCAAATAACAGTAGAAATACAGTGCATGTGTCTGATGTCCGAAAATAAAATGCAAAATTTACAGGGTTATAAAACCATGGGTTAGAAAAGATTTAGAGGATCTTGAGCCAGGGCTATTTTCAGATGTTTGTCTTGGGGTGTGTGGGATTTGCAGGATGTTTTATGCTAAGAGCTTTTCAAAGTGTTTGTTTAGTAATACTGTCTGTTGTGGTTTTTTCATGTTTTACAAATTGTTCTTGTTTAAATGGCTAGATATGATCCCAAATTTTAATGGCCAAATGTGTCCTAGAAAGTACTAAAATATTCATCTGTGATTGGAACAGTCAGTGGGCTGATGAGTATATATCTTTTTACATTGGGGCTTCATGATGGAATTCTGCTTCTTAGCTTTATTAATCAAGGCTTTTGGGGTTTTTAAAAAAAAAATAATAGAATTTGAGATATGGAAATGTGTGCTGGAAGGCTTGTTTTTTTAGTAGGAAACTAAATATGTCTTAAAGGATAACTTTGTTTAAATTACTGAAATTATGAATAGTATATACTTGACTTGCTTTAAAAATTACTCATATTTCTTTATAATATAATGTAGTTCATGCTGTTAGAGTGTCTAGTTTTTGAAAAATTGAAAAATCAAGTATGTTCATCAGCCAGCTCACACTTCTATCCATAGGCATCTCTAAGGAAAAGTGTCATCTTGGTATCCTGATCATTCTTGGATTAGACTGAACTCTGTGAATTACTGGTTCACTAAGATCTCTGAATTAAAATAGAATGTAGTTAGTAGAGATATAAGTTCCTAGTAGAAGGTAGTCAAATAAGGATGAAAGTGCAATATGGTAATTTAAATTTCTTAAAGAATGTTATGCTTTTTCTCACTTTTATTTGAGTAAATAAAAATGGCTCATGGAGTATCTGTTCCAAAGCCCATTGATTTCAAGCAACAGAGCTTCCCTTGTGTTCTATGTCAAAGCACAGACAACCTTATTCTAGTGGTTATCCTGTATGCAAGCCCTAGGTTCAAATGCTGCACAGCCTAGGCCAGCTGTGTCAGGGTTGCACAGGGATTTTGTGTGGTCTCTGCATGTGCCTCTTGGTCTGTTGCCTCTCGAGCCTGGGTATCTGACATTCTGCTCAAGAATTTGCACAGCCAGTAGTAAGGATGCTTTCTAATGGCTTGTTTGATTGCCCAGATGATTACTCAACCTTTAATAACTTGTTCAGCAAGGAATTGTCTTTGGAACCTTTTAAGGAGTCTGAAATTCAGCTTTCCTTGGCAGTATTTCACTTAAGTGTTGTAGGAAGAAAAGCATTACCAGTACAAGACACGACCACTGAAATTTCCTTACCAAGTGCTGGACAGTGACAAGTGGTTGTGCCCAGACCCAGAATATCTATGTGGAATACTTTGGAATATCTTTGAAAATTAATCTTTTCATCTTCCCTTTTCCCCCATAACTGCATGCTTTGTCAGGTAAGGTTTACCAGTAAATTCCACTAGAGAGTGATTTATGTGCTTAATTAAGTTTCTGAATTATATCTTAGACTACACTCAATCTCTGTAGCAGATGCATGTCCACAGTTTCTGGTCCTCATTGGTAGTTCCAAAGAGAATTTGGTTCTTCACCTCCATGGCTTTAGCTTGTAGGAGGAAAGGTTGAGGAAGGTGACATGATCTTGTCTTTCATTGTAAGACAGTAACTTACCTGCACCCAGCAACGAAGTACTCGGAATTCTGTAAGTTACTAATGCTTGTAGTTATTGTGCAGGGATAGATGGTTTTGCAGTGCTCTTAGGCTAAGATGGATATTTCCATGGTTTTGTTTTCTGTTTTAACAAGCTGCACTGGGAAGGGGAACAATGAGACATGCAGAGATCAGCTGAACCTGAAGGAACCGGTTGCAGGACAGTAACTTGGGTTACTACCTCTTTGCAGAAGGTACGATCTGCAGGTGTGAACTCACCTGTGCCCTGCCTTGAGAGAACTGGTTCTTTCCCTCGTGTGAGTTCAGGCCTAGGTCAGGACAGGACGGGAGGTTTCGTGGTGTTTAATCCACTGAACACACACACAGGTCCTGGCTGTGTCTCAGAGCAACAAATCCAACAAATCGATGGATCTGCTCCTGGAGGCCAGCCATGGTGGTAGCTGTGTGATCCAGGGCCATGAGGCCAGGGCTCGGTGTGCAACAAGGAACTTTGCTGCTGAATTTTTGGAACCTCTTGGCCTGGTGTGTTTTTCCCATTGCTGAGATAGCTCTAATCTGTGTAATATCTGGCATGGCATTGTTTGATGTCATCACAGTGTTCCTAAAAGGGAACCGTTTTGCCCCTGGGAAAAATAACAAATTCTTATTTCTTTTCTGTAATTAAAATCCCCAAACCAACAAAACCAACCAACCAAAACCCCACAAAAAATCTAAACAGCTGCCCAAACACAGAAATACAGTGACTCATTTATGTAGAAGTAATAATTTTTCTTCCTTTTTGATGTATTTCTCCCTGTGGCATATATATGTGATAGACTGAGGTTTGTGGTGGTTTATTTTGTTACTTGCATTCAAGATAACTGCAGGCACTGATGTTAAGAGTGAAGCTTGTTTCGCTTTTGTTTACATTCTTCTTATTAAATCTATTGGCTGTTTGTTTTCAGATTGGTTTCAGTTATTTAATGTTTTCCTAAAATGATATTTTGATGCTCTTTTTCTCTCTGCTCCTGATGGTTTGGTATTTATTGGAATGCAGGAATCATGGTGAGGCTATTGATCTGTGCTGGTCTTTTTTTTCTTTCTTTCACATGGTCATTGAGATTGAGCCATCTGCTTCCCTAATAGTGGGAATGCTGAAGAAAGACATTTTCGTTTCAGCTCACATATGATTGTACTTTCATATAGAGGTTATTCACTTGCAAATAAGAAGATTGAACTCTGATTTGGTGGCATTATGTATAAAATTGTGAAAAATAAATTTATGTTCCTCCAAAGTATTTTCTTTGATGTTGGTTCTTTGTCACTGCTCCACTCTTGATTCAAACTGTGGCACATGAAGTGCATCTTTTCTGTAATCACTGCTTCAAGTGGGCAAGAAAAAAGACCATCATTATTCTACTAATTTTCTCACAATTACTATGAGAAAAAACTTTGGTAAATACCCTCCATCCAAGGGTCTGCAACACTTTGCAAGATGGCTTTGTAGTATTGTTGATTGAGAGAGAGCAGGACACATCTGGAAATCTGCTCCTTGCTGAGGGCTGCCATGTGCTTCAGGGCAGGTCTCCGTGCTGAGGACTGCCCTGTGAGCCTACAGAATCCACACAATCTGCCTCCTGGGCCCCACCCACTTTAGGGATCTGAAACTTATTTTAAGCAAAATTTATGTAAAATAAATCCTCAACACTTCAGAGTCTGAAACCAATCAAATATTTTGTGTCCACTCTGACTGAATGATGAAGTGGGAAAGTAACGCAGGTAGGAGATGATGTGGTGGGTGTGGTTTAGGCTGATATCCATTTCATTCCTGGTAAACTGAACATGTTCCTCTGTGCATTGGTCACAGAATTGGCCACGGACTGTCACAATGAGGGCTCCAGCAGGTTCTCCAGAGAGGGGCCACAGGCAAGTTTGATATTTATGAAATAGCGGGGGAAGTAGACAGGCCAAAGGTGGTTTTGCAGGATATTCCTGACTTTTCCTCTCTAGGCTGAAACATGGTCGTTTCCTGGGTTTCTTTGAGAGTCTGGGGATGGGAAGGCTCTGCTGACATCTGTCTGGAGTAACCCCATTACCAGGCTCTAGACTTGTCCTCTGAGGAGGAACACTTTCCCCTTTGACTGCAGAGGAAACTGTGCAATCTGCCGGATGGGATGTGTAAGTTTACATTGCTGGGAATATCAGTAATGCTGTTAAATTAAATCCTTCAGTAGCTCCTCTGCTGAACACTATGGGTCAATCTGGTTCACATTTACTTTCCACTAAGCTGTTTCTTTCTTACCTGCTTACTGTCTCCTCCTTCCCTGGTAAAGCTGTGTGGTTTATAGCCCAGCACTTGGGAAGATTTCTTGGCATACAGCATGGTTATCTTAACAGTTTTGTTCTTTGTGACTTCTTAGCCCTCTTGCATGATGGCTCTCAAACTCTAGATTCCCTTCTGGTGTCTGCAGTGGAAAAGGGTGGGAAAGCATGTCTGAGATTCCACTTCTGCTTGTAGTTACTTCTACAAGTAATCCCTTTGAAATCAATAGGGAACATTCCCAGTAGTAAAGTTAAAGAGTCTGAATGTCTTACACAATAAAGCCTTAAGGCTGGAAAACATTACAGAATGTTGTATGACTTAATTACAAAGGGCATTACCACAAAAAAAAGAAACCCCAACTTAAGTAACCACTAATGAACTTATGTTCAGAAAGTAAGATAGTGAGTAATTTTGGAAACTATTTGATTTTCTAGTTGTCTTTATTTACAATATCAACAGGGGTTTTGTTAAGATGTCAGCATAAATATTTCAACTTTGAAATAATGCTTGTTTGAAGAACACATGAGAAAATAAAATCTGATCCTTGATAGGCTCTATGCAATGTTCTCTGCCCTAATTTAGAATCTTCCATGGCCACTTCCCTCCCATTGGTGTTACTTCATTCCTTCCCAACCCTATTAACAACCAGCTGTTCTAGTGGGTGTGTAGCTCTCATATCTACTAGCATTCTTTTGGATTTTAAAAAAATTAAATAAGTAGAAAAGAAGTATTTTACAAGTGTACTCTTTTAACCAAATTTTGAAATAAATAAGAGTACTTTGGAAAACAGCTCTGAGTCAGGATTTTGGTAAATTCCAGTTTAATCAGCAAGGCCAGATTATGTCTGGAAGCACATTTGTAAACTTTCGTAGAAACTACTCCCATATATCTGGAGCAACAGGACATGTGTAGTGTACTTTTTTTTCTGATGACAAATTTTCAGAGGCCACAAATTTTGGTTTAAGTTTTGCTCTAGAGTATTGTGGAGGCTTTTCATGCAGCTGGAGAGGAAAACATTTGGCCCATATTATTCATTATGTGGAATCATAAGTGAAAATACAAAAATCTCTTTCCAAATCCTCAAAAGCTGACTAATGACTTAGTATAAATGTCCACATGCAGCTTATGGCTGAGAACACCTTTGTGATGAAAAAATACAGGTGAAAATGCTGTTTTCTAGGTGGTGAAATAATTTTGTGCAACAATCTGCAGTTCATGTTACAGCCCACACATTTTCATTTTACAACTGTAAAACAAACCAGAGAATTTGTGAAGTATAAAGTAAAAAAGTTCTACTCTGTTTTTAAGTAGTCATTTCTATAATACCCAGATGACAGCCCATAGAAATATAATACTATAAAACTGAGGTGGCAGATATGTATGAATGCCACTAAATACAATTTTATAATGAAAATTTTGTCTTAGGAAGGTGAAACTTTTAGATCATATTAGAATTCTAAATTTTTTATGCATAGCAATCAAATGACCTCTCCATATTGCCACATAAAGTATAGATTTAAAGTTAAATGATCCAGTCAGTCATTTAGCATTTTCTTAGGCCTTCTTTTACTAGTAACTACAGTTGTTTACATATGATTCTGTTGTTTCTGTGTTTGTATTACTGACATTTTAAGAATTGAAGAAAGAACGACACTTTTAAAAACCTGTTTTTAATAGCCTTTGTTTATGTTTAATACGTAGTGTTCCAGGCTCTTGCTCTAATGATTTTTTTCACACTGCATTGATAATTAAATTCATTCATTTTCCTGGCTGCACAATTCTTTTTAAATAAAAAGTTATGGGTAATAATACCTATTATGTTGAAAGTACAGAGGAGAAAAGGGCAGATCTGCAGCTTTTAGCTCAAGGAGAGCCGATGGATTTTGCAAGTTACAGGTTTGAATAAAAGCAGAAATCTCAAGTCCTTTACCTACACTGCAGGAATGGTGAATCTCAAAGCATTGTGTTGTTTTTCTCATGCAAATCATGTGCTGTGTTTTTGCCAGTGAAACGGGAGCTGTGGGTTTGTGGTGTGTGATCCACTGCGGGATATTTGTTTATAGTAATTTTAGAAATGGTGCTAAGTGTTGGTCCTCTTGGAAGGCTGGAGACTGTTTGTGTGCTGCTACCCCCTCATCCACATGGTAGCAATAATCTTCACACCTCTTCCACTCCCCCTGCCAGACTGATTTCATGTCAATGCATTGGGGAAAATATTGTGAACATGTGAAACATTGGGAACAGAAGATGCATATAATAAAAAAATCTCCCCATTCTGATCTTATTTATTGGCTTATAAAGCCTCTGCAATTTTTATCTGTTTAATGAGATTTTAGATTTTGCAATTTTTAATTTATGCAAAAGAAATTTACTACTTAATTACTAATAGAGAAGATATCCTTAGCCTCATGTTTATTTTTTGTCATGTTTACAGAACTCCAGAAGAAAAAACATTATGTCCATTTGGTCAAACACATACTTTAATTGTATTTTGAAGAAAAATTAGTGCAAATGAGTTAAGAATTAAAAAACTTAAAATACATAATCTAATTTTGTAAAATTTTCTTTGTGAGCTGGAATATCACCAGTTTTCAAAAGCAATTCACAAAAAGAGTAATTTTGAAATTGTGATAAATAAAATGCTTGAATGAAAGCTGAGAGAAATCTAGATCAACTGGTAGTTTTTGCTTTTCACCATCTGCACTTGGGCTCATGAATTCTTTTGGACTCAGTTGGGTGGAATTTTCTTGGTTCATGTCTACCCCGAGGTACATGGTCCTTGACAGGCTGAGCATCTCTTCCTCTGAAATAGCTTTTTTTTTTTTTTTTTTAAAAGCCCTGCTCTCCTCCTTTCTGTCTGTCTCTCTACCTTTTGCCTTTTATTTGTATTTCCTTTCTTGATTCATCCTCAGTGTAAGTCAGTTTGATTCTAAAGTTAACAGGGCTGTTGGAGCAGAGTCTTGGATAGGCCCTTGGTGAAGTTTCAACATTAAAAGCCCCTTTAGAGGTTTTCCTTTCTACCTGCTTTCTTGCAGGTGTATGAAAGGTATGAATGAATGTACAGCCACAAGTTTTCACATCCCACTCTCCTCACCTGTTGGAGGGCTGCTGATATAATTTTCTCCCAGCACCATGTTCCATGAGCTTTAGGTGTTGACCATTGATGATGAAAATGTGCTTTGGTTGAAGATTGCTGCCCAACCATCTTATTTAACAAGAATACAGTGTCCCAGTTAGAGAGTAAAGATTTAAATCTGTTGTTTCAGGAGTTGGAAATGTTTTGTTCCTGTCATTTTCAGACTTAAAATATATCTGCTGCCTGTATTATCTTTAGTAATTCTCACCAAGCATCTCATATCTTTTCGTACGTACTTGTAATTAGTGTGGATGGTTCTGCCTTGGGTATCCTCCTTTCACAAACTTGTTAAGAGCAAATGAGTGACTTACAGGAGATCTGAGCAATAATCACTGATCCCCAAGCTGAGCACCACAAGACCTGTACCAGTGTCAAGTGCCAACACTGATGTATCTGAAAAGGCAAAGACTGAGATGCCATCTGAGACACTTGTCCTGTACGAAGGAACAGGATGTTCTCCCCACTGTCTAAGGTCCATCACAGAGGGAGTCATGAGGGAGCCCAGATGATCTTTTTAACTCATCTGCTAATATGTGCTGGTATTATGATCTCCTGTCTCAATTATTTCTGCTAGACATGCCTGAGTGTTCTTTCAGAGCTAAAGACAAGGGTGTTACACTGAGCTCCTGCTCGTGTGTTGGTGTAGGTAATGAACTTCCACATGCTGAATCCTTGAGTTTGTCAGAAGTTGTTAGTCAAATCCTGTAGGAGTACTGAAAGCATTCCTCATGGAAGTCTGGAATCAAAGTAGGTTTGAATCAGCATCATCAAGCTGGATGCGTGGTTCTTGTTTGGGTCGACTTCTAATGAAAAGCTTATGAATTAAAAAGAGTCAGCCAGAAAGGGAAAGGGCAGGTAAGAGGAACCAGGCCCAGGAACACTGAAAGACTCAAACCCAGTAAAATTTAAGGTAGCTTTTAAGAAGTATGTTACAGGGGACCTCAGATTATTAGGTAGTGTGACATTGAACAATTCTTTTAATAATGGCAAAACAGGCTTTTCTGAATGACACTTTACAAATGAGTGAACTGAAGTGAATGTCTGCTTGGAATCCGATGGGAATGTGACCTCTTGGGTAATTCTAACAGGGAGTTTGACCTCTTTATCACAAAAAACTGACCATCTTGTAACAATTCCAAGCATGCTTAAAGTTTGGCAGAAGTCTGTATATGAACAGTTTCTTTTTGTAACTGCATGTTGTCCTTCAAAGGGTGAGAAAGCTGAAAATTGCAGGTAATTTAATTACTGATTTGTTTTTCTAATGGCTGAAATTGGTACATGCTGTATAAGGTCATTCTCCTGTGAATTTCCTTAATGGTACTATATAAGAAAGGGATTTTGGTGCACAAATCAGGTAACAGTTGAGGGTAAGTGAGCATGTGCTTCGCAGTGAGAGGTGTCTGCTGGCTGCCTGAGAAGGATCCCTGTTCCTTCCATAAACTGCTGAGGTCAGTCTAATGTGGAGGGCAAACTTGTGGCATCTAGAGCATGTGTGTATGTATGTTCTTGTTTCAAACTGTAATTTACTGCTTTTTAAAGAAATACTAATTCTTTTGAAACAGTCTGCAAGTACCCGCTGCCAAATCTTTTGATTCTAGGGAAGATGTGGGGTGTTATGTATTCCCTACTGCACCTTTTCCTGTAAATAATGTTCATACACTCTGTAAGGCTTGTTTGAGCTAAAATTGTGACATCTTATTGTGGAATATGCTGAAATTTCAGGGAGGTGGGACTGGACTATGGCATTTAAAAATGAAGCATTGCTGCTTTCTCTAAAAAGTGAGAACCAAGTATCTGCCTCCTGCAGCATGTGCATGGATGGGAGAGAGGTCTTCAAGCGTACTTGAAAGTCTCTCCTATTGCCTGGAATTTTCCTGACAGAAAGAGCTCGGGGTAGACTCAATTTCTTCTCCCTTTACACAGTTAAAGATGTTTTTGGAGTGTGACATTGGCTCCTATTGAGGGGAAAGGCTCAGGGGCCTCTAACCTCCTGCAGGTCCTGCCTGAGCCTGGAGCATCCTTGCAGGTGCAGTCCTGGGCCCTGAGCTTTCCTCAGCTTTCAGGAGATGTCCTGCACTACAGAGAATTTTCACTTGAAAACACGAAGTTTCTTTAACAAAAAGAAGTCTCTTCCTGTTTTGCAGAGCCCATAAAATCTGTAGAACCAGGACCTTATATCACACTATCCAAATATTTTTAAAAAATCTTCTGCAAGTTTGCTTTGCAGAAACGTATCAAGGTTTAAAGAAGAAGGGAATATACTGAAGAATTCTTTATGGATTTAACAAACCTCAGTATATTTTTTGGGTTGAAATGTGATTTTATGTTACAATACATTTATGAAAACCCCATTTTGCTATTCAGTGTTGCATTTATCCTAAAAGAACTAGTTATTTCACTGGCTTCCTCAACAGAGAGAAATAAACAGGAAGAAATTATCCAGTTGGTGGTAAAATCATAGTGTAGGCATACTTACAAGAACAGAATTACTACAAGTCTTGTTTCTTTGATGAGGGAATTTGTAAATTAGCTCATTTTTGTATTCTTGCAACAGACGCATGCAGAGAACTCTACCCTGCATCCTTCCTGCATTAATAAATAATCATTCTGCATGTTTTTGGCTCTAATCACTTATGCAGACAAAGGCAACTTTAGTAAGAAAAATGTTCCTGTGTTAGGTATTTGCATAACTGTGACTGCAGGTGAGAGATCTGTATTCCATGCCAAGTGCTGTCTTTTCCCAACATTTCTGGTGCTTGATCTGTGCTCCAGTGAGCTGGTGTTTCACTGCACCTCTCACTTCACAGTTTCTCAACTTTTCTTTGTGAGCAATGAATGTCAGTAAAAAGGGCAAAACCATCCCCCAGCAAATTACCCTACTTAAACCCAGACAGTCTATAGCAGCATTATGATTCCTTATATCTGGAGACCTTTTGCAAAAGTTAAAACAAATAATATGTTAATTTGCTTTATATTAGTGCAATGCAGTATTTTGAACAAGAATGTATCAAACTCCTTAGGTTTAAAGTATCTGGCTAATAGGCCATTAAAATGATTATTCCATCAAAATGTATGACCAGTTAACAGTTCGTGATTAGCATCCCATGGTTTATACTCAAAGTTTGTGCCAATGTGTATTTTTAAATGCTGTGTTATTGCTATTTCAGCCTTGGAAATACTGCAAGTATCGTTAGCAGGAAGATTAAGTATTTTTTGTCTAAGAAGCAACTGATTGTTGGTAATATGAAAAAGTCTACCCTATATCTTTATGATTCTAATGAAGGTGTACAATTGATAGCTGAATTTCTCCTATGAATGTATTTCACTTCCATGTATGCTGTTCCAAAAATACAGCTTCAGCTGTTTCAGAATGCTTTAGAAATAAATTCTCTTCCCCAGTTTTGCATGATTTTTACAAAATTAGGTCAAAGGAATTTTCAATTGAAAACAGTACTTTGTCATATTATCTACAACACATGTCTAGCAAATTTATAAATCCAGTGCTCATTTGAGTAAAGTTCCAAATCATAATGCATGGTTTAGACAGCATTATCATCAATTTCCTACAGGTGCAGCTGTGGAAATCAGTGACTTCAATCAAAAGCCTCTGTCAAGTTTCACTGCACTGTCATTTTTTACATTCAGGTTTTGCTGAAATTAGAAAAAAAAGAAAGACAATTCTGTAAATGTCTTTGCATCCCTTCTACCTTTGGGTGGTGCTTTTGAGCAGTGCTGTGTGGTGGTTTCTGTTCAAAGAATTTAACTGCACTCATATTTTTACACTTTATACTAACACTGTATTTCTTTCGTGATATTATGGAGTTAAAATTGCACTGTGTGTTTTAACACGCATTACAACAACCTCTTAAGGCAAAAAAGTAAATTCATGCAAATGAGTTATGGAAAGTGAAAAGAATTGTGCTGCTTCATTCATTGCAGGAATAGTTATCGGAAACCAGGCATTCTCCTTCTGTGGGCTCTGCTTTCTGTGTCTCATGCAAGTGTCCATTGATAAGTTATCTTTTGAATACCAGTCTTTAAAGGGTTTATAAAAGGGCATGAAGAAAGAATATATGGTCAGTATAGCTTGCTCTAAATGATCTAATTTTTTTCACTTATGTCTTTGAAATATCATTGATACAGCTTGTTCCTGTTGCTTTGCTAGTATCTGAAAGTTAGAATAAATGAGAAACTTCATGTTATTGAGTTAGTGGTACACTTCCTAGTTTGTAGTACTTCATATACCACAGGCTTTCTAGGGCCTTCCTAGAGAAAACACTGCAGTTAAAATCCAGTAACATTCAGCACAAACCTAGTGCTGATCCTTTTGAAGAATTCCTGGTGTACAGAAAAGTGAAGTTATACCAAGCTGAACCATTGCACCTTGTGAAGCCAAGAGCCCAAGGCTTCTCCTGCCTTCAGGCACACAGGGAAACAACCTGCACTTCCCACCAGATCAAGTTGCAAACTGACTGCTCTGTCTCTGGGACGTGGGAAGCCACTTGTTGCCAGCAAAACCTTCTTGTAAAGCTGTAGAAACTGAAATCCTGAGGGGTTCCTGCTCCTTCCCCATGGGTAGATAGTTTGAGCTCTGTTAAATTTGAGGGATTGCCATTAGGTTGTGAGAACGAATCTTTATTTTGTTAATGCTTTCTGACTTATTTGCTATGTTGTTTTTCCCTTTTAATTGCTTGTGTGTTTTTTGTCTTACTTCATGCAGTGCTGATGTAAATTTTTGATAGGAATTTTAAGTCTTTTGCTGTGAACATTTTAATTGTGTTGAAGATGGAAGAGTTGCCAATTTTTTTCTGTTTTAGGCTTAATTGTAAAGGCTATAAATGTTAACTTAGTGATTTTTTTTTTTTCTTTTTAGAAACTTTTATGTATCCAGAACTATGACAAAATTACATTTTTTATTAATTGGTGATGCCACCTTTGCAGTATTGGAGTAGGGTTCCTTTCTGTGTGAAGTTGAGGTCTGCCTGTTTGTGTCTCCACTTTTCACCCTCCTGTAGAGAGCAGCTAGAACAGCCAGGCTCCTGTGATTTCTCCTTGCCTTTTAAACTATGGTAGGGCCACTGTGAAATTGCTCTTAATTAATGGACAGCCTTTAAAAGGTAAAAAGCATTGAGTTAATATATGATTAACTTTTGGAATATTCCGTTTCTGATGCCGTTTTGGCAGTTGGGCAGTGCTGGCAGCTTTTCTCCAGGCTGCACTGAGAGCTGAGGCAGAAGCACCCAGAGCTGTGCACTGGTTTATCCATGTACAGCTTTGCAGGTTTGGGGCTCATTTTTGCATTTGGCAGTTCTGTAACATCAGGCCTCTTCTGCAACACAACAGTTCTTTGTTTTGTGGCCTTACTGAATTCAGTTTCGTGTTAAATGGTCTTGCCTGTTTGTCTTGTGTCATTCAGTAACAACCCTTTGAAATCTCTCTTAGCTGCTTTGGTTTGCGTTGTTACCGTGTTCAAGTTTAATCTGAAAATAATGTCTGATTCCTTCATCCTCCCTAATGACTTATGAGTCTTCTCTGCCTTTTTTTATGGTCAAAATATAAAGCATCTGTGTGCTGTAATTCTCTTAATACTTAAATAAATGATGTTTAAGAATATTAAGAAGTACTTGGAAGAAAAGTTTAGTGTCCATAAATCAATTAAACTAATGCATACAAAATAATCAGTAGTATATGGGGCCAGGCATTTCAAGCATTTCCCTTTTTTTCTGAATATGTGTTGATAATTCAGTATATCTCTCTTTTTTCCTGTTAGATAGAGGTTTGTGTGCTAAGCTGATGCTGTCTCAGTTAATAGGTGAGGAAGAGTGGTAATATTTTAAACCATTTTAAAGAAAAGGCATTAATATAATTTTTTAATAATAGCAACCCAAAATAATGAATTTATCAAAATAAGCGTTCAAAGCAGTTTATTTAACAGGGTCTTTTTTCAAGGGGGGGAAAAAAGCCCCACTCCCTCTTTCAGTGCAGCAGCACCCAGGTATGCTGGGATATTAACAAAAGTGTTGACCACGCAGAATGTGACGAGACAAATGTCTTCTCATTGTGTGAAGCATGAAGGCCATGATAGATGATTTCAAACAACAAAGCGCAGCCACTGAGACAAAATTAGTGTTGTTTTAATTACCAGTGTCTGTAATGTTATCTATCCATAACTGTCTTGAAATAGACTGTCAACAGAAAGAACAGAAAGAGACTCGAGTTAATACTTCCACATAGTATTTCTTATGTTTCTTAAGTTGCACCTATGTGCCTTTATAAAAAGCATTTAAATCTTTCTTTGAAACATTTACTTATAGCAAAAAGAAAAAATCAAAAAAAAAAATCTGTACTTTAGAAAAAGTATCATATTATCTTTCTAAGAAAAAAGTAAGCAGTTCCTATTAAATGCTGTTTGGAATTCAGGGTAAGGGGTAGAAAATGGAACGTGGCCTGACATTTTTCAGGCAAAGTTTACACTCAGTGAGCTGTGTTTTTTGTCAGTCACAAATAGCACTATGACACTAATAGTAAAGAAGATTCTTTATTCCTGAAATATCCTTGAGTTGAGATGGGGTGTTCCTCATATATTAGTACGTGTATATATTGTGAAGATGAAGCATTTCTTACTTTCTGGGCTCGCAGGAGATGAAAGATAGGCCAGCTTTTGAAAATGGTCTACATGGCACATGCTACAAATGAGCAGGGAAAGCAATCGAGCTAATAGATTACAGTAATTATCCAATCTTTGGCTAGTTTGTATTGGCAAACTATAAATACAGTACACATTAGAACAAGGTGCTTACAGAATGTACATGAAAGGTCAATGTAATTTGCAAGTCGCTAGTCATTAGAATATGCTAAAAACCATTGCTTCAGGGCTCAGATTTTAATGATGAATACATTGATTATTAAGTAGCAGAGGAAAAATGTAGCAGAGCTACTGTAGTGTAATGATAGGTCGCTTTATTTTGGGAAGGAAATCAACTAAGCTTCAGAATGCATGCATTGAGAAATATAATTGCAGTGAGGAAAATTCCTCAGAGGAGCTTGGCACATATTAAAAGCAAAAACTTGAGACATGTTTGTGATAAGATTACTAATAAATCTCTGGTAAGTCTTAGACTCCTGACAATAACACAGCAACAGAGCACTTCATCTTCTCCATGCTTTAGAATTTAAGATCGGTCACAAACAATCTAAATTACGACTGATACTAGGCAGATGCAGTGCTGTGCTGTGTTGGTAATCATAAATCTCCTGTTCCTTATATGCAAATTAAACTCCATTTTAAAAGATAATTTTTCACATGGTGATCTCCTTTATTTGTGAAATACCAGTGATTCTTAATGTTAGGAGAGCCATCTCAGGAGTGCAGTGTAACCATTGCTTAGGGAGAAGCGAAAAAGGAGGCAAGTTTGTTTGGAATAGTTTGGACATCAGTGCATGGGATGTTTCAAATAACTTATTAAGTTAGACACAGCACTAACACTGTTTGTAGTTTAGCTGTGGCCTTGTTTTCTTCAGCATCTGCCTGAGTAGCTTATCTTTGACTTTAAAATGCTGTCTTGTTTATATCAAATCTTCAAGGTTCTTTAACTCTTACAACAGTAGAACAGAACATAACCAAGCTGTGTAGACAAAAATGTTTGTCTTCATCAGCAAACAATAACCCCCGTAGATCGTCATTTAAACCAGCAAGTTTATTTCCCTTCAGTATTTAGAAAAGAGTTGTGTGTGTATTGCTGGTGTTCTCTCTGTCTCATGCAGATGCAGAGCTATGGGAATGGCTTTAGAGAATGCAGATTTAATTAATCGGCATACAGGTGTTATCCAAACAGGCTGTGTCTTACAGGAGTGAGATCTGAAATGCAAGAAATTTTGCATATGGGGAAGAAAGTTAACAAGTTTATTAATTTCTTTTAAAAATTAATAATAATGTTTTCATGGAAAGATTTTAAGTGCTTGAATGAATGAATAGCTTGTGTACTGTAAAGGGAAAGAGATGTGTAATAGCAAAGTACAGTACATAGCAAAACTGTTCTTTTACTTGGCATGTTTGATAAGTCTTAAAAGTAACTCATGCTAAATTGAATCAAGCTATATGGTGTACAGTCTGAGACATGAGGGGAGAATGGATAGGCCTGAGGAGCACTTAGCAGAACATTAATCAGATAGGCCCTGTTCTCTTTGGTATAACTTATTCTTGCTCCTTTGCAAGACCTGACATCACTGGTCTGCATCACTTAAAATTCTGATCTGGCTAAGATGGTTTGGTCTGTGAGTAATGGTTGATATTGGTGTCAACATACTGAGTATTTTGTATTTCTTAGGAATTGGAATAAATCCTGTTCCTTAGTCATGTTTTTAGAACTTGACATGTGATAGCTGCAGGTTCAGAAACTTTTTAAAGAGTAAAAAAAAGTTAAAGTATGAGTTTTGAAAAACAAACAAACCCCTAATGTTGAAATGAATTAGAATTATTCTCAAGTAACTAATGGTAGGTCAGTAATCCAGTATAAGTCTTTATGTTTTCAGATTGTCATATATCCATAGATGTTTCTCACAGTGGGATGTTTTTTCTTTTGAAACTTGTTGGTAAATCCCTACTTCTGAAACAGCAAACTGTGTTGTAAAAAGATTAGATTATGCATACTTAAGAGTGTTTTTGGAAGCAAATACAGGCTGTTGGTCTCCCTGAGTGATTTTGTTGCTGACTGTCTGGCTGAGGTGGGTATGTGATTACAGTCACAGTAAATTTCACATTCAAAAGCAAATGAGCACTGGTTTTAGTTCCCTTGTTCCTTATTTGCCCTGTTGAAACAGATCCTCTTGTACCTAGTGCTGTGTAGTACAATGATGTGAATTCATCAAAACATGCATTAAGGGGCAACACTACACAAGGGTAAGGATATAAATATATTTTACAATTCTTAGCTTCCTATCATAAGAATAGTTCACGAGTGAATGTAAATTTACAGTAGGTGCTTATCAAATGTGAAAATGCTTGCAAATCAGAAACAAACTTTGGGACTATAAACATATTTCAGTGATAGTTCACGCAAAGAATATGTTTGATAGTAAGAAATAATGTTCTCTTTTAGTTTCTACATGAAGCAGGTTGACACATTATTGTATATGGAGAATTATAACACTTCTGAGTCAGAAGACTGCACACAAGCTTTAATCCTCTAATCAGAATGCTTATTATTAGGGAATGGGTAATGACATAAAATATTATTATTTATTTATGAAGCAAGAAAAGAGCATTATCAAGCATAAAGGGATAATAAAGAGAAAGTGCAGTTAAATCAGTTGATTTTACTTCTGTGTTCCATACAGAAGTGATGTACAAGTCTTCTATGTTTTTTAAAATAGTTGATAAAAATATTGAAGTATGTTAATTTCTTGCATAAAAAAAGTTATCTGACATCTGAAAGTAAATTTTGAATACCACTGTAACCAAGTGGTTCTCAAAATACTTGATGAAAAATTGAAATATGCTAATATCTTGCATAAAAGAGAGTTATCTGACTTCTGGAAGTAAGTTATGAATACCACTGTGACTTGTTCACGTGTCCCATGTACATGTGAGTTGGAATATTTTGCTCCACTAAAGTAGAACCCTATAAAATCTTTTGGGTTTGACTGTAAGATGCACTTGTGGAGACAGTAATTGGCCTGTTACAGAGATATTAATTAACATGTTAGAAATGTTTTCTTTATTAATGAGAAATTCACACATACTATTTAAATTAATTTGTATAGTTTAAAATTAATTTATTGTGGCCTTCGATGACCTCAAATCTACTAAGACAAAGCTGGAGTATTGTACTAACTGTTAAACCATTCATTAAACATTTTATGCAAATAGTGTTTGTTTATAAACAAATTAACTGCAAGGATTTTCAAAACAGGTGCTGTGTTGTGAATGCGTACTAAATGATGTGGTACTGAAAGAATTAATTAGACCTTCAGATGTAATTAGTTGCAATAATTTGCGTGATTAGCGGCTTGGTTAAGAAGTAAGACACACACATTGTAATGCATGGAAGAGTCACTGCAGTAGCTTTGTCTTTCATACGGTGAAGATGAGATTTCCTCATGTTTAGGAAATTTTTCAAAAAATTGCTGACATAGCTGGAGTTAATTGCCAAGTATCCTGTAGGGGGTAACTTGGTTTTTTTCCCTTGGCTTGTTGCAATGCATATGCATTGGAAGCAATACCATTTGTTTGTACCTCAATGAATTTTTAAAACAGAAGGCTGTTAACCCTAGATCTTCAAGTCTCCAGAGGAAAAAATGATACTTAACATGTTCAGGGTTAAAGATAGGCTGTGTAAGCCATATGAAACAGGTCCAGTGTTTCAAGATCAGTTCTAAATATTCATGTAATTTTTTCCCCTCCTTGCAACTATAGTTCTGATTTTTCTTCTTGTGTATCCAGCAATGCAGTCAACCATTGGAGGTTCATGAAGAATGCCTTGGAAACTGGCTTTAGTAAAAACGAATTAAAAAGTCATGATTACTGATACTTAATTTATGATGATCACATTCCTAGTTATAATAAATGTACAGTACCTTTGTGGCTTGCAAGAAAGCTTTTTCGTCTTGATAATGCCTTGATGCCCAGTGACAATGTTAGAGAGTGGGTTTGAAATGAATTAATATGGGGACCTGATCTTTGTTTTACCTGCTTGAAAAAGGTGGAGTGACAGTAAACCGCGGTAGATTCACTTTAGTGGTTGCTGGTGGAAATTTCTATTGCTTTGCTATTTGAAAAGGCTGAAGATTTTGTGCCTTGAGGCATCAAGAATGCACAAATATCAAAGTAATGCACACTTTGACAAAATATATTGCTCTGACAATACCCTTTTAATGTTGTAAGAAACACTTGAGGGGCCTGCACGTGTATTTTGGGAGAACAGGTATGTTCTCTGTGAATCACGTTGTCAGAAAAAGCAAAGGTTTGTAGAAAGAAGTTAAAGAAGAGTGGAGAAGAAAAAGAAACAAGGGGAGTTTATTAAATCAGTTATAAAGTAAATAAGTGAAACTAGCAGTGTAGAAAATGAGGTGATGAGAGGCTTCTCAGAATAACAGACTTGCCTGTGGTGAGTGTTAGCAGCATTCCATAGAGGTGAAGTTGAATGATCCAAGGAATTTGAATTTAAGTTTTTTTAATATGGGATTTTATTTGATCAGATTAAGATGTTGCAGTTTGAGAGATGAGATGTGGGGGAACTTTGTTTCATCTTTGATGGAAGTGGTTGCATTAGACCTTGTTTGTTTTATGAATTAATGTATTGTTCCTGAGGTGTGGGGTAGAGCAGACCTTGTTTAGAAGTTAGACCTTGCTGCAGTTACTAAATTGTTTATGTTCTTTTAAGTTCTTGCCATATGATTTCCAAGAGTTTTTATGTAGCTGCAAATCTGACATAAGCAGCGAGACCCAGCAGGAGATCTCTGGTTAAACGATGCCCACAATGATACTGTATTTGGATTAGTGACTGCGAAGTATTGGTGGTCACATATCTAAGGGAAAGTAAAACCTGAGCTTTTTATTGCAAACTCAGTGCAGAACACAGTTTATCTTGGGACTGAGGCAGACTATAAGTGCAGTACTTCTTGCTACTTCTTTTTGCCAACAAAACAACTATTTATCCTTTTAATTTCCACTCTTAACTTTTTTTTTTTTTTTTTTTTTTT
>VZTJ01003885.1:1267232-1291911 GCA_013397795.1 Orthonyx spaldingii | reverse complement strand
TTTTTTTTTTTTTAAAGCATGGAAGGGAAATGGAAAAAAAAAATTGAAAATGACAAAAGAAGAACAAAAAGCATCATTAACTGCTGCACAGCTGCTGTGTGTCTGCTGTCACGGGGATTACCCTTAATTACTATGGATGAAGTTTGCTATCATTGGTTCTTTGGATGCCTTAAAATTGGTTTATTTTTAAAGGAGTTCTTTCTGCATATGTTTTAATAGAATATGCAGCTGTTAAAGTTTCAAGGAAAGAAATCACGGTGTTAGGCTTGAAGAGCCTGAAAATCATTTGACAGAGCTAACATAGGGATCCACTTGAATGAATTCATTTTTTTTCCTTTCTGTTGTCTGTTTAATTCAGTTCTTTTATTTTAAGTGTGATGTTGGCAAAGTAGTCTTTAAAATGGGCTCTTCTCTGTTGTGTTTGAATTTGAACAAAATTAACATTTGCATGTCATCAGTAGCTGCAATGCATAGCTCAAGGCAATGAAGGATAGAAAGTCAAAGAATATGGGAAACTTGATTAAATGAATGAGCAGTAGAAGGTCTTAAGGGTGGACATAGCTTACTCGTTGATTTATTTGTATTGTTTCTTGAGGCAAAAGAAGCTAATTCCATGGGATGTTTAGAAAATAGCTTTTAAGTATGAAAATAAAAAGGTGTTTAAGTCAATAAAATTAGGTTTTAGACAATGTAATCTGGAGACTTCCCTACTTATGCATTTAAGCCCTAGTCCTACTTTGTAAAGGGGGCACAATGCTGAGCAGGTAAATGTTCTCTGAGAGAACCTTCTTTCCAAAGAATTTTCCCTCTACCTGTTATGATTTGGGATCACTTGGGTATTTATAATGTTTTAATTCATTTTACTCACTAGGACATGGGTTGCTTGGTGGATAATTTCATAGTTTGCCAGACTCCCTTCATCTTTCATTTTGAGGCCTTGCTCTCTCTGTTCTCTCAGTATTCTGGGCAGTCCCCATAGCAACTTCTATGCTTTTGAGTCTCCTTGGTGGATTGACATAGGCACCGCTTCCATGTGTCAGGAACTTCCTTCTCAACATTTTCTTTCCTTGGTATTTCAGAGCTGGAAATCTAAAATGCTTTGCCTGCTAGTTTCTTACTGGGGTGTTTAATGCAGAAGGGCAGTTTTTGCAAGAGAATTTTAAATGAAAAATCATTTAAAGTGAAAATCTGAGGCAGAGGACCCATATTGTTGCTAGTAGTGAACATCCAGTCCATAGCATAGTCAAATGAAAGATTCCTAAGTGATTTTTCCTACCACAATCATCTTTGAATTAAAATAAAAAAATGCTTATCTGGTTTGTAGCATGTTTATTAAATGGCAATTTTTTTCTAAAGGAACAGAATAAGGAAACAATTAGAAGTGTTTGAATACTTATCTGTGGGTATTTATTTCTGATATGGATATTATTTCTTCTTAGTCCCCTGTTATATTCTAAAAAGAAAGGACATGAAGAATGCAGGTGTGTGATAGACCTGGAAAATATTTTTATAGGTTCAGGTCTCCCAAACCCCCTTCCCAGCCCCATGATATAAACAGCCCTAAGAATCCTAATGCATGTGGTTGTTTGCCAAAGTTAATTGGGGAAATTTGAGAATTCTACTGTTTGTGGAGGAGCCAAAGTTATCACATTGCCCAGATGAGCCCTTCCTCTTTCCATTTAATATTTAATGCCAAATACAGATAACTTAAAATGAAGAAAAGTTGATGCTAAATAAATAAAATTATTTTTAAAATATCCCCTCAGAACCTTAAATGATGTCTAATGCCAAAAATATAAAAATGAACTATTGAAGTTCTTACAAGAAGGATGATGCTGAGTGTGGGATTTTACACTTCAAAGACAAGTTAAGCCTTGGAGTTGAGAAGTGACTTCCTTATGTGGGTCTTGGGTTTTTGTATTTTTATAGCATAAAGAGCTTCTTCCACCAAAGGCTCCTCTCCCAGCATGGTGAATGTTGTACCATCCCCTGCTCAGCCCCACTGAGTTTGTGAAAGGCAAGGAACTGTTATTCCAAGGAAATGTGCCTTATGCCCATTTATAAAGGGAGGAGGCTGAGTCAGAAAGCTGAACTGACTTTTGAGTAATTTCTCGCATTCAGACTGAGAAGGTTGAACCACTGTCCTACATACAGCAGGTAGAACTTGCATCTACTCCAGACTGCTTTGCAGCCATGTACTGATTCAAAATTTCGTAACCTGAAATATACGTGATTGTGTGGCTGTTTCTTCTGCAATCTTTTGTTTCATTTCTCCAGATCTAGGAGGACCCCACATGCCCAGATTCTCATATTAAAGGCTGTCTAGGTATTTTTTCAATTATATTTTTCTGATTCTGTCAGGAAAGCTGGAATTCAGGTTTCAGAAGCTTACTTCCTAAGTTTGGGTTTCTTTTCCCACTGATTGCCAAAGTAGACAATTAATGTGTGTAGCAGTTCTTCATGACCAAGGAATTAAATTTTTGAAACTCAAGGTATTCTTCCTTAAAGCAGGTTGGTGACATTTCAGGTCTTTGAAAATCCATAAACACTTTCCAAATACACTTCTCTTTGACTGAATTCCATTGTAGGTGAGCACTCAAAGAACAACCCTCACAACCTGGACTTCTTTTGTATCCCCAAATTGTTGCCATAAAAAGAGAAAATGACTAAAACCTGAAACATGTTTCTTCAACAAGCAAACAATATCTCCAGTACAGTTTGTATTCTGTATTTGCTCATTTTTGGTTATGTCAGAAATACCAGTAACACACAAACAGAGGGGACTTCAATATTTCACTGGCAGACATGAATGTAAAGCTGTCAGACCAGTGTGGCATTTACTTCTCCTATTCAGATATTAATGTGTAGAAACGGATGGCCTTTGTGTGTTGGGGGTTTGTAAGGGAAGTGAGATGATTCCCAATCTAATTGTATCTGTTACAGTCCTCAAATTAGTAATTTTGGTTACAGCTAAATTATTTACAGTGAATTTTTCCATTTAAAATGCTTAGCCCTGAAAAGAAATTACTGTACAAATAACTTTATGATACTGCTGTTATTCATATGCCTGTACATGTGACAATTGTTGAAATCCCTGTCTTGTTCCTGTGAGTTGCAATTTTATTGTGCATTTGGCTCTTATTGGAATTTGTCATAAGCATAGGATTTTATGCTCAGAAACCATCTGTAAACAATCCTGTAATTTTTAAACATACAAGGAAAGCTGCAGCCATATTTTTTCCAATGCTGTTATAAGCCTGACTCTATGTGGAGTTCCTTAATCTATCCTTCCTCTTCTAAATGCCCTGGATTGCTGACAGCAGCAACTTCACCAAGACTAAATGTCAGACAACTATTGGCAGCAGCCTACCAGCAGGTCACTGGTATTTTAAATTTTATTTTGCTTTTAGTGAGATTCAGAACTGAAAATCTTCAAATGTAGTGGCTGCTCAATGTGTATTGTCCCTATTTGCTGTACAGTTGAAGAATCAAGAAGTTCTAGGGAAATATGTCTGGACTAACCAAGGTGTGATCATCAGACTGAATGACCTTCTTTGTGTGTGGGAATGGCAGGGTTTAGTTGGTCTAAATAAGGTTAAGTTTTGGATGGATTCTGTGAAATTAGAGTCTTGACATCCCTGTGAAGGCAAACCCTCCCTGCCAGCTGGAGCCTGGGCAGGGAAGCCAAGCAGAGAATCACTTTGTGCTTTTGTCCATTTTATCTTTTCCTCAAATACCTGCCACAGGTTGAAACGCTGCAGCTTTCTGCAGTAGCTGGGGTTTTGTAGCCACTGGAGAGTTCTTTTCACACAAGGCACACTTCTGTTTTTCAGTTTAGAAATATGGAAGATGGGAAGAACTGAGGTCAGTGTATCTTATATTAAGATGGGTGGAACCCCCAGCTAACCAAGAATGATGGAAAAATTGAGGTATTGTCAGCTTTTTAATCAAAAGTAGTGCTAGGGACTTATGAATAGAACAGTACCTATAATTGACTTCCCATTCTTGCCTGAATAAAACCCCAGAAAAATATTTTTAGTGTTTTGCAACTATTTTTTAACCAAAATGTGAAATTGCTTAGTTTACTTTCCTTCTTTGCTTAAACATACTAAGTGGAAGCAATTTCACAATTTCATTTGAAATTAAACTGCATTTCTTTTTTGATCAAATACAGCCCCCTTCACATCTAGGCAAATCAAAACAATTTGCAAAGTACCTGTCCATCATTCCTAATGCTTTCCGTCCAATGCAGCAAAGGATGTGGCTCGTAAATATTAAGTGGAGATGTCTTTTTCAGTGACTGAACCGAACCCATGGGTGCCTGTGAGCTGCTGGTTCATGTTTGGTGTGCATTGTGACTCTGCAGAAGTTTTCCAGAGTTCAGAGGTTTGTGTTTTAAATTCATCTCTCATGAATAAAATCATGTAAGTGCAAAGCTGTCTGTAGTAAATCACAAACCCAGTATAAAACTGTAGATAAAATGACTCTCAAATAAAAGAAAAAGAGAGAGAGGAGTATCAGATTGTTCAGGGGACATTTGAGAGGCAAAATAGAAGCACTCTAATTGGAATTCAGCCAATCTACAGCTGAATCGTGTTTATTGTGAAAAATACATTGTCAACATCTGAATATTTATGATAGCAATACTAATGATTAAAAGAACCATGGAAATATTTAATGAGCCCAAGTCAGTGCAACCACAGTTTCTCACTGCAAGGCTGGCACTGTCACCTGCAGCAGCAGCCTCGTGTTTGGTAACATTCCCAGATACTGGTTCAATGCAAACAAGGTAAAAACAATCTCTGGATATTGAAAAAAGAGTGTTGCTGCAATATGAAGATGTGTTTTACATATCTGCCATACAAAGAGGTCCTGACCAGTTCCGACAGAGTAAGGAAGCCAAGACTGAAGTATTACAGAGAGTTTTTTCTTAATTTACATTGATGTTTCTGATGTAAATTGTGAGCTAATTTGCTATATGGAAGGGTATTTGGAAAAACTGTTGCTAGACAGAATAATTGCAGGCTTTTAAACTACATGTGCCAAATCAGACTTCCATTTCATTTTTGTTTTTAAACTTCTCTATTTTAATAAATGAAATACGGTATTTAATAAAAACCATAAATTCAGGTTTGGCATGAGCCATGGTTAGTCCCATTGACTTGGTTCTCACCATGGTTGCATGATTTCCATGGAGAGAACTGTGCCCAATATATTCATCACACCCCATTTCTCTGTTTAGGTTCTTTACAGTGAAGCCACTCTCAAAGTATTGGGTACCTTTGTTCTGGTAGTATTGTGCTCAAAATTAAAGTGTGCCTTCCCCTGATAGACATTTTACATGCAAACAGTTTTGTATTGCTATAAATACTTTGTATCTTAGAAATGCAGTGTTTGCTATCGTGGCGATCATAATTTTTGTGAGCTGGATTTGCTCCAGATGATAGAGAAATTATAGGCTACGATATGTGATCAAACAGCAGTATGGAAAGCTTAAACAGAATGCGCCCTAAGGACAAAGGCTGGTTAAGACTATGGGGGATAGAATAAATGGGAGTTTTAGTAAAGCTATCTCTGATTCCAACAGATAAATTATGCTCTGCCTTTTTTGTATCTCTTTGGGACTGTACTACATAAATTATGACCAAGTATAATTTAGGCTTTCAGCCTATATTTCTGAACATCCATCTTGTACATTTTAAGTACAAAATTACCATTTTGCAGAAATATGAAATTGAGACAAATTTTTTTCATCCGTGCATTTAACGTCTGCATACTTGATAGCAGCCAAAGGGTTGGAGAGGACCTCGTTACAATCCAGAGGGTGATGTTGGCCAGATGATTGCATAACTGTGTTAAGATCTACATAAGCATGAATCAAGTTTGAGGGACAGAAAAGTGTAGAACTGGATTTTATTTCAGAATAGATCTCTACTGCAACTTTAAGTAATAAGTAACATGCTTTCCTGAATGAAAAGTAACCCTTTGTAAATCCAAATTCTTTATTTGTTATCAATTGCATTTAAAAAGTTATATATAAAATTTCCTTTTGAAGTACAGTTGCAGTTGTGTGACCTGAACTTGGATGCTCCTGTAGACTGTGGAGTGCAGACCTTCAGGGCACTTGTGAGGTCACAGTTGCATGTGCAGGTCAATCTGAGTGTGTGAATAAAGCAATCGAACCTAAGAGCTTTCTTTTCTATCACTCATTCTAGCACTACATTCGGTAGCTTGAATTTCTCTGTAAAATCAGCTGGGAATTGTGGACTTCATTTCTCCCATCCTAGTGCACAATGTTGTAGCATTGACTGGAATTCTGGAACTGGGAATAACTGCATGGTGCCTCTCGGTGAGGGTTTGTACATAACTTGCACAGAGATAGAATGCAGAAAAAAGAAGAAACTCCACTTTTGAGGAAGGCCAACTTGCGAGAAGTGTATATTTCTGACAATGAAGCACAATCTAACACTAACCCAAGTTAACTTTAACCAACATGATAATAGCTTACAATAAAGTTTTTTAATCCATAGAAATAGAGAGCTGTGTCTTTAGATCTGATGTAACTTTCTCTGTATTTGGTATAAGAAATGTCTATCACTTTTGCTCTTGCACACAAGTACCACACTTGTACTTTGCAAAGGTTTGAAACCATAAGACTTGGGAGGTGTGTGTAGCAAGGTAAATTTATTTGGCTGAGTTTTGCATATATTTGATGATCACAGTGTTGGGAGTTCAACAGCCTCTTTCATGATGTGGGAAAAACGAATAGAGAAAATGTCTATTGTAGCAGTCAAATGAATAATAGTGTTGTAGAAGAAAATTCCCCCCTAAAATACAATAGGCCAGTTTTTTCCCTGTTACAGATTTCCTATCCATTAACGTGCTGCTGCTCATATGTACTGTGTTGGGCCATTGCAATGTTTACCTTTTTCTGTAATTGATATTCCATTTAAATCCACTGGCATTCACTGGACTGCTGCCTTTCCCTGCTTTCTACAGTAAGTAGAGGCGAAACTGAAACTCAAGCAGTAATGCTAATTGCTAATAAAGATTTTAATGGCAATCACTTTAACTGATGGTAGAGATTAGTCTACTATCACAGACACCATCAGAGGCAGCACCAATAGCTTGTCACCTTACCTTCTGTAAGGAAAAAAGGTGTTTCTGTTATCTATGTGAAATGCTGGAATATTTATGTTTGAAAAAGTGTGAGAATGTTGCATGTTCAATCATAATTTTCACCTGTTTTTCATTAGAAAAAGTAAATTGAATAGAGAAATAACAGAAAGTAAGAATGCAGAACTGCTGTCCTCCATTGTTTAACCTTTTTGAACACCATCTCAAGTAAAAATGGAACATAAAAATCAAGTAGTTTCCCTAGTTCCTTCATTAGAATTTTTAAAATATGATCTTTATTCTTTTTTTCACTGAAAAGTGAATGAAATTGGAAAAGGAAATTGTTTCACTCTAGGACTGCTGTCACCTTGCTGCTGCATGATTGTATTTTCTGGGACAGGACTGAACATTTGTCTTTGAACTGTGTATTACATCTTCAGTAGTTACATTTACTTTTGTTACTCTGTCTCCTGATGTTCTCTTGGTCAAAGACCCAATTGTTTAAGGATATTACTGTTGATGTTACACTATAATCTTAGTTTTTCAGAAGGTAATCTCATCTCTTCCTTCACCAATCAAGATTCTTCCAAAATAATGCAACATCTACAGACCTTATCATTGATTTTTGCAAATTATGACTGGGAAGATGATCTTGTGTCAGAGGTCAGACTGTTCCAATGAGTGGTAGAAGAGGATGAAATGAATTCTGTTAAATTTTACAAGCCCCTCTTGTCATTAATTATACTGTGTATTTTAATTTTTTGGTCGTGAGCTTTTAAAAGCAACATCTGAGTGCAAAAGGAGGTCTGAGTTAGCTACAACAGGGTTAAATTTTATTCCCGTTGTCACTAAGTGATTTCATGTCCAGAGAGCCTTCAACTCAGGATGTGTAACATTTATCTGCCTAAAATTAAAAGGAAATGAAAGAGATTTATTAGTGCTTGTTTCTTGAAGATGGTTCTCCATTTTTGGATTGGTTGAATGATTGAGGATAAAAGGCTTTCATAACGATGTTGCACTGTACAAATGAGCTCTAACCAGAAGTGCTGTCCTAAATGCTGCTGACTTAAGGATAAAAGTACTAAGAAGAGAGGATGGCCTCTCTGCAGTCAAAGTTATAACCAGAATCCTCTTCTAAAATTCAAATTTAACTGGTGTAGTTAAGGCTTGGGTAATTGCCTGTATGTGAAATATGATGTGTTTGGACTGAAGTTTAAGGAAAGACATTTTAAAAATGGGCAAATGAATTTTGAGGTGTCAACAGGCTGATCATCAGTAAAACTGGTGGTGTGGGCAGCGGTGCTTTTTTTGGACTAAAGGCATCCAGAAAGGGCAGAGTCGTTTTTAGAGCGTGGGGGAAAAAAGCAAACAGCACGGGTGAAGCTAGGGAGAAGTATGTGCATCTTTACCTTGAAAACTTTGTTTTCTTTAGACGTTTTAGATATTCTGATGGGTTATAAATCCTTTCTTAAGATGTGAAAGAGAAATTCAGCATTCAAGAAATCAGTAATACAAAAGTATATTGGGAAAGTGAACATCATAAATTTCACTCTACTCACATAAATATGGATTATTGTTTTGCAAGTAACAAGAAAAGTATGTGCCTCACAACATTGCAATTCCAACCTAAAAAGAATTTCAATTTTGTCACTGGCAGTTGTTCTTTAAAGTCTTCTTGATAAGGAAGGCACACTGTGAGATATCTTGATATCAGTTTCCTAGGCAAGAGCTCTAATTTTCATGTAACTTTATCATAATGATCACATAATGATAATAGGGATAGTTCTGTAATTTCTCGTGAACCACAGATAAGTGTTATAATTTCTTTTTCCTGAGATAGAATCCCTTTCCCAAATTCTACTTTTCCTAGCCAAATCAGCTGTTTGACTGTATCTGAAATCTTTAAGCACTAAAATGAAGGTACCAAAAGTGATGACAAAATGAAATAGATTTGACTGCGTGCCATATGCCTTTCACTTTGTGACGAAAACATCCCCCATCAGAGTTGGCTGCTCCAGTCCTTGTGCTCTGTTTGGGTCTGGTAAGGGCTGGAAGAGGTGAGCTGTGGGATCCTGATGCAGCTCAGATTCGAGGGCAGGCCGTGTTCTGAGCAGCACCTTGTGTTGTACTGCTGGAGTGTGACCTATCAAGGGCTGCTGCATGTGGTGTGTGAGTGGAAAATCCAGGTGCCAGCCAATTTCAGGAGCTGGGAAGGACACAAAAGCGAGTTAAGGGTTCTATCTCAGTTGCTGTGCTACAGAAGTGTGGAATTAGGGCCAGTTTATGATGTTGTTTGCCATAGATTCCTCAGCTTTACTGACCTTTTAAATTTTTTTTCTAAGAAGATTATATTGTTAATATCAAGAACATATTCTGAGATGTGTAGAGAGACGTGAAAGCAATCTTTGTTTCCCTTTTTGAATTTCAGTAAACCCCTCCTGAACGTGTGGGCTATTTGCATTAATTAGCATTGTTCTAGCTTCTATGGTAAGTATTTACATGTGTGGCTTTTTTGTGATTTTTTTTGGTATTCACAATTCAGTAATTAATTTGTGTGTTTTGTCACTCATCCCATTTTGCTTTCTGACTGAATGCTTATAGCATTTATTAATATGTGTACCCCTGAACGTCTTCCTGAGGATTGGTCCTTTCTCGGTGTAGGCATTATAAGAAAGATGTGCATTTAAAAAAAGGTGTCTAAGGAATATTGAGAATTCTTGAAACATTCAGTTCTAATTTTCTTCCAAAACATTCTAATTTTCTCCTAGTGACTAATTTAAATATATAATCATGATTCTAGCAGTTACCTCCAAGTAAGTGCAGATGCAAAGATTCAGAGTCAAAGCATGAAAAAGAATAGTTAAGTTGTATCCTGAATGCCGATGTGACCTTTACTTGATGGTTGAAATGGTGACATCTTTATGGCTGAACACGATTTTTAAAAATAGAATTATAAACTTAAACTGTAATAATATTTAAGTTCTTAAATTACTTTAAAAAGGTAAACTGGACTTATTATTTCTTGATTTTTATTCATAAAAAAGTATAGTGTCAGTCTGCTAATACAGGTCATAGTGCCTCTGATAACTTCTGTGTAGCTGAGCTGATCTATAGATGCAGTCTACACCTCTGAATTTGTATTTGGGGATGAAACTCATGTATAACAGCACTGTTTTGTTTCAAAAGCTACTAATCAAAAGGATTTTATTTTTGAAAATATCAACAGTCATACAGCATAATTCTCAAGTCCCTTTTTGTTTTTTCAATACCTTCTTCAATTATGTCTTTTCCTCAGTTGTTTAATTATTATTGATACTGTCGGATGGATGTCACTTAATGATCTGTGCTGTGTGATATGGCATGACAATAACACATCGTGCCTTCAGCAGCGTTTTCCTGTGGGATTTACAGTGTCTTTGGCAAAAAGTAAGCATATTGCACAATTAAAGATCAAAACTTTTACTGTTAAAAAGGTGGATTACTTATTGAGAAAGACTTTATGTGAAAATCCTGAAAAAACATCAAGTCAGTGTGACAGGAGTGACACCCACCTAGAATTTAGAAAGAAGGGTGTTGTACAGAGCACAAATGAGGTGCTGCTGCTCGTGGGCAGTGTTAACACCCCAGTGCTGCTCCACTGAGGACCAGGATCTTTTGGAGAATTGGCCCAAACCATGATTTTGTGGGATTCTGTGCAAGTAACTGGGGTTGCTTTTATATCCCTGGAAGAGATCAGAGAGCTCCACGTGTTACATTACTAATTCATTTGCCTTGGAATTTATTGATCTTAAAATGATGAGCTTGATCTGATCATCAGATTGATGTTTGATGATTTGTATATACATAGATGTGTAGAGAACTTCCTGGCATTTACCTGGTAGGAAAACAGTTTTGAATAGTCCATCTAGATCTGCATGGCACTAGCAGAAAAATTGCCATTGCCAGTGAAACAACTTCACAAATATGCTCGTGCTGTTTACTGAATCTGAATTAAAAAACTACTTAAAAAATGACTCTTCTGAAAATGCTCAAGAGCACAATTTGATCTGGTGAGAATCTCAACAATTTGCCCATCTCTGTATTCTTTATTTGATCTGGTGAGAATCTCAACAATTTGCCCATCTCTGTATTCTTTAAGTAAAGCTGAAGACTTTAGTGATAATACTGTATTGTGTGCCATAGAATTGCTCTAGGCCTATTAAGTGGCAGCACTAAAAAATGCAAGTACTAAAATGGGGGAACTCAAATTGGAGCCTAATAAAATATCACCCCGTGTTTGTTCCTTGTATAGAACAATGACCTCTGGTGAGCCATTGCTTTCTTACTTTTCTAAGGGTTACTCTGTTGCCTTGATTCCTTCCCTGATTATCTTGAAGCCTGTCAAGTTGGAAAGCTCTCCCCTCCCTTGCTCTTTCTTCCTAATAGACATGAAACAGTCCAGTCAATAATATTTTACTTGTCTTCCCACTGTGTGTCTCTTCCTCTGATCAGTTTAGGCGGGTTTGACTGCAAAAAGTCAGAAGGGAGGTTAAGATCTGAAAGTTCAGCCAAATGTTATCAGCCACAGAGATGTTGCTAAGGGAAAGGCCTTGCAGCCCCTAAGACCGGAGCCAATAATAGCTGCACATAACTGATAACATCAACAGCTGTCAAAGATCCAGGCATTTGTGGTTCCTCTGTAAACTCAAACACCTGTATTCAGTCAAGCTTTGATTGTTATCCCCTCTTTTCCTGTCATTTTGATTCGTTCCTTGAAGGTGCTGCCAGGATATTCTAAGCTGCCAGTTGATTTATAAAGTGAAAGAGCCCTTCCAAAGTTTGGCAGAGTTTGAAAAATCGACTGAGGCTCTCATTCATAGGGTGACAAGTTACTTTGACATTGATATTGACAGCATTCTTTTAATTAAGTTTTAGACGACGTAAGGCTGAGTTCAGATCCTTGAAAGCGAGGGTTAAAAGTGGGCTAACAGCTTCAGCATGTGTCACTTAGGAGAACATTATGTACTTTAAGACAGTTTCTTTTGTGATGAATTAGATCAAAGTCACTAATAAACATTCTCCATGAAAGCTCTTCAGAACACAGTATATACATGTTTGAGATATTTAAAAGATAGAGTTTCAAGGACCAGACTGTAAGCTAACCTAAAATAACTTAAATGGACAGCTGATACTGTTGTCTCACCATTATAAATTAATATGCAGCACAGAAGAAAAAGGAGAATTTTTATTTTTAAAGGGAAGGTCATGGTAAATGATGCAAGCATTTTTTTCCTTTACTGATCCTGTAGGGAACTCTGCAGAAATGTGCATACTGCAGACTGACAGAATGTGCAGTTTTCAATGGCTGGACTAAAATGGATCAGATATGTAAATTATAATTACTTTGAATTAACTCGACCTAAGCAGTTCTACTGGCTTCCTCTGGCCTGTGCTTTGTAGTAAACTAAGGAGTGTGGCTATGGTCAAGTACAATGGAGTTTGGTGTTTTGGTTGTGGTCCCATAGACTCTTGTTTGTTTGTTTGTCAGTTCCTAAATAGTGTAAGTTTCCTTCTTACTCATCTTCGTGGTTTGTAACTTTATCCCGAAGAAGCAATAGGGACTGCAGTGACAGCCAAGAAAAACATAATTTAAAAGTAATTAATTGTACTTCTGGTCTATATTGAGTATTCCAGGAAGAACATCTCCAGCTAGTGCTAGGTGCCTTCAGAACTGAAATGTTTTCTTTTTAAAAAGATTGTGGTGATGAAAATGATATAAATGTTACAAAAAAAAACCAATCTTGGGAGAGGTTGCATGGGCTGTTTTTGTCTCATTAACATTACTGTTTTCTGTCTGCCGTTTTAGAGGACCAATCTTTTGCAAACAGTTCAGAACATGAACTGAACTTGTGGGGCTGAGCACAGAGCTAAGAAACTTCTCTGAGTTAATAATCATAACTGTGAAATTATGCAGCGGCAAATTGCAAACTGATTTTTTGTCAGTTATTTCTAAATAGAACAACAAAGAAACTATAAGAAAGCAACCAAATTCTTAGTCAAAAAACTTTTTCTGAGATTCATTGTTATTCCCTAATTGAAGCATTCCTTCTCAAGTTGCAGGAATGCAGATGAAAAAATGGCCTGAAATGTTGGTAACCTCAAAGTCAGCGAGACTGTGACAGGCTCAGAATTTAAGGTCTGCCTTTTGTTCTGGCTAGAAAACATCAGTTAGCACCTAAAAAATTTCTTATATTCTGAAATTTAACAGTGTGCAAGGCCAGCCTTATGGTGAATGCATCCCTGATGCTCCTGAAGGGTTCTGCAGTTGGGTGAATAAAAAAGCTTAGATTTCCTTTGTGTGAAAGCATGAAGAAGTGAACTGGGAAGTGGAAAGAAAAGGATAAAATGTCTTTAGCTTTTAGTAAATCAAATCTTCATACTTACCACCACTCTAGCCTGGGAAGCAGAACTCAGTGAGAATGACTTTAGTGTTGGTGGCAGACTCACCTTTTCTACAGTGTTGAGCAGTTCTGCTGATGTGGAATTGCTGCACAGCTCTTTCCTCCTTCTGCTGTTTCCTTGCCTTTCCAGCTGTTTCCCCTTCTGGCTGCAGAGGGATGGTTTAGAGGCAAGCCCAGCTTGCTGATGCTGTTTCTGACTGCAGCAAGAAGTTGGAGTACTGGAGGATCATGTGAGAAAAAGATATTTCTGTTATTTTCTTTCTTTTTTATTTTTTTTTTTTCCCTTTATACTTCCCTTTTCAAGAAGATAAAGTACATTATGCTTCCTGCAAATAAGACTGTGGAAAAAGTGGAAAAAATTGCTGCAACTCATACTTTAAAAAAAAAAGCTTAATTTTAGGAGAAAATGTGTCAGGAAGTTTGAAGATATGCAAAAATCTGTGTTAGTTTTGTAACATTGATGCAGTAAAAAGAAAGTAAAGAATAATTCCAGTGTATCTTAACAGATATACCCCACCTGTTTACATTTATCTTTATGTAAAGTTAAGGCCAGAACTGAGAGCTTACACACTGTCACTGGCTCCTGTTGGATGGCAGCTGCCTGTAAGTTTGCCATCCATATGGAAAGTTACCCATCAAGGTAAATTTAGAAATATTCTTTCAACTCATTATTTGTGCTGTTGTTGGTTTTTGTGGTTTTTTAAATCCATAGTTAATGGTGTTGAGTGGGATCTCATATTCCCTGATTTTCTTGAAATAATTGCCTTTGATTTTGTAAGAGAAAAAGAATCTAAAGTGTGGATCAAAGTGGTCTGTAATTATTATAGAAATAACAATTTTATAGGCTTTGGGTGCAGCAACAGCTCAGGCAGTGCTTTATCTTTGAGTGTGAACTCTGACTTTAGGGAAGCCTTTTGATTTTGGAGTTGGTCACATTCACTAGGAGGTGGGGACTTTGATAGAGGCAAAACAACAGAAATGCTACTGCAGTAGTCTAGAGCCATCCTGCAACCTTTGCAGCATGGGAGTGTGTTCATAATACTTTCATCATCCTTTCCACAGAGGAATTAGTGTGACATCCCAGCAGCATGGAATGTTTTCCTCAATAACAGCCATCTTTCCTTGGGAATGTGCAACTTATTTCCAAACATACTGAAACCTGCAACTGTGTGTCTAATTTTCTGAAATTGTACCTATTCCTGGATGTTTGTGTTGCAAAAAAAATAAGGTGAAGAGTTTTCTAGGGTGCCTATTCCCCTTATACTTTTAGTAAGTTTACTTGTATCTTAATGTTGGTATGTACTGGAACACTTCTGGAGTTACTAAGTCACTTTATATAGGACAAGAAGACAAGTCTGATATGGAGTTGAAATAATAAAAAAGTCGGGATTAAGATGAATCAAACTAGGGAATATGAACTGGGATAGGGCAACAGCTTACATTTTTAGATCACTGTTGATAATACATGAGCTTTATCTATCTGTGCTGTGAGGATTAAGCTGTATGGCCTTTTTAATTTTTATTTTTGCTTAAAAGTACTTTGTGGAATATGGATGTACTGAAATGATGCAAAAATAATTCCAAATGATTACATTTTCCTGTTTTATTTCATGTAAGTATTCTAATTATCCTCTTGCCTACTGCAGAAATGGTCAAAACCAGTTTGAATCTTCCTTTGAAGCCATTTGATTGTGAATGTCCTTTCTTAAGCTTGGAAAGCTCAATCCTCAACCTTTGTATTTACCCAGCACATCTGTATTATGCTCTTGAAAAAGAGAGTTTGTGAGATAGTGATGAAACTTGCAGCAAACACCCAGGAGCCAGGGTGGAATGACAGGATGTCTCACGTGACACCACGTCCCTGAGTTAAGGTAGCTTATGTGAACACCTGCGTAGTTAGTTAGATACTATTTATTTGTCACTGGGACTTTTCAAAACAAAGCATTTTGGTAGAATGGCAAGTCTCTGGCCTGGAGGATAAATTTTCAGCATTAATCTTATACACTCTGTATATTCTGTACACCAGAGACCTGAACTATTGCTGGGTCTGTTCAGTGGAACACCGTAGCTCTTTCCTGGGATTCCGCTGAGGTGGAGGCTCCAATCCCACCAGCTCCCTTGGGAAAATGTTCTTCCATTTGTACTTTGCAGCAGCTGGGCTGGTGCATAGACACAGATATTGTATACTCATTTTTAATACATGGAATTTTTAATGTTCCATTTCCCACATATGATTAGTGATGGAGGGAACTAAAGCATTTCACTGGCCATAAGATGGATTTTTGGTTGGGCAAAGGTTAAATTTCACAGCTTCCTGTCTTCCAGTATCTATTCCTTTAAAATGATGATTTATTTGTAAGATGTTTGCCATCTTTCTAGCAATATACCAATTGAAGTGAAGCATGTGTGCATACTATTAACTTCTTATATGGCACATATAAAATTCCAGGTAAGTGGGAATCGGGTGACTGGCAAGGGGATAAAAGTTCTCTGCACCATTCTGCTTCAAAATAGAATTATTGTGCCACCTAATTTGTTGTTTTTCCTCTTTCTTACAGAGAAAAAGAAAATTGCATGACAAAGGTTAATATAACAATCTTCTCTTATTACAGTGATTTATGTATGCTGAGCATTAACAGCAGAATGTCATCCAGCTCTCCTTTAATTTGCAGACATCTGGATTTTTCTTTGTTGGGATCACAGTGGTAGATGACAAAGCTGTACTCTTGAGAAATAGGAGAGAACACTGTCATTCAGAGCTTGTTATAGCACACACACTGAACTCTTAACAGTTATCTCTGGCAAGTCAGTGGACTTCAAAAATAGAGCTCTGTTTTTATCCAAATGATCCTCACTAATGAAATACATGGGGAAGAATATTATATTCATCTTAAAATTATTCTGATCCTATAATATGTCAAATGACTGTAGATAGTGGTTCAAACAACCTAAATGTGAATTCTCCTGCAATTTTAATTCAGAGGTGTCAATGCTGCAATTTGCAATCATTATGGTTTAAAGCAGCCAGTTTTGTTTCTTTCTGTAATGTGAGATACAATTTATGTTTTAGAAATGTTTGAGAAGTGAAGGGCAGGGTAGTTTGATTAAAGTAAAATGCATTTTGACATGTTTGAATCAATTGTAATGACAATTTTTCATTTTATTGGTGTTTTAACCCGGAATGATCTTGATGCTGTGCAAAGGTATGGCTTGTGAAAAAACAATATTTCATTTTACTGGGTTTCACTGTAGATCAGCCACCTCTGACATGAAATGCAGATTTCAAACATTATACTTCAATGGAAAATGATCATTTAGCAAAAGGAATATTCTTATCTGAGAAGCAAGATGAGAATTTTGGCTTGCATTAAATAAATATGAGCTGAAGTTTAAGTACAGTGTAAATGCTTGCAGTAGCCAGAAAATGTATCTTAGCATTTTTAGGATTTTCACTCAGCAGTTCCAATTCCTGTAACAACCACAGGGTTTGCTTTCTTCTCCTCAAACTCATTTATTATATTCAATAAGGTAATAGTTTTTAAGTTGAAAAAGATCCTGTTCTTGAAGGACTGTACACATCAGTAATCCTGGTAACAGGCAAGTTTTCAGGGAAGAAGTTGTTTCCTATGTACATGATTCAGAAAATTAGTTCTGCCATTTGCTCTCAGCTGAGAGTGTCTTATTTTGCAGGTTAATTGTTGTTGGGCTTTTTATGTTATTTGTTTTAAATATTTTGTGGCTATGTTTTAAATTTTTTTGCTTCACAAAGTGTAATGAAGATTTGATGCAGGAGAAAGTTCAGCAACTCCAAAGGCATCCTTTGCAAATATGACTCAAAGTTGAATCCCTTTATGTGGGAATAAGTTTGGCTTTCAGAATGTTTTAACCAATGTTTAGCACCCAGGTAGTTTTGAATTCAAGGTTCAATGCCCCTATAAAACACAGTAATAATGACTACACCAAAATGTTTTCAGCAAAACTCTTTCTGATGTCATTGCAAAGACTTTTAACAGAAGGGGAAAAACTAATTTTTAAATCCACAAAATGCAGTTTGTGACTCTTCTTGAAGTGGAAAATGGATGTTGTCTGGCCAAGTCTGCACACTTGTTCCTGTTTTCTCTTTACCTTCTGATTAGTAATAGGAAGCTCCTGCCTTTTGGAGATCTGCTTTGGATTTGCACTACAGGTGTCTTGGCCTTCTTACTTACTAAACAACATTAGAGTAATATTCTGTTTTTTGATGGAATAAGTTCATTAGATTAATATGATTGCACGAAACTTTTCTGCTCAGAATAAAACATAACTTGGAAACCCTTGAAGTCAAGACTGACATTGTTAAAATAACGGTGGTGAAGACCATGACAGGCAGGCAGAAGATTTCTTTCTTATAATTATTTTGCTGTGATGTCTCTCTATGCCTGAGAGAAAAACCCGCACTTTTCTCCTAACAAAGGTAGTAATCAGGAATGTATTTTGTAGCATAATTGAAACGGTAAATTGGGGTGTAAGGAAAGAGCACCGACTGTTCTTCTGTTTGAAATAAAATTATCGTTCCAGGGCATATGTTTCACATGTAGCTAATCTGTGCAGTTGGCTACTGTTTGCTATGTAACACTCAGTGTGTCCTTTGTAAGCATACAGCTGTATTAATCAAACCAACATTATTTCCCTCCCATACAAAACTTACTTTTTTCAACTATAGGCTATTTAGGAAGAGGAAAAAATAAGCAAACTCACCTGGTATTGCAAATGAAGACAGATAATTTCACACCAAAACTATCTTAAGAATATGCAGCACCATGCAGTGCTGTATGAAATGACTACTTTTGAGGAAAAAAAGGAAAAAGAAAACCCAACTAAATAAAGGTCTTCCCTCTGTGAAATACTTGATGTGATTGGTTTTGAAATGATCAGGAACACCTGACCAAGCAAAACACTATGGACTTGTCCATGTTTTTAAGCTTTTCCCAGGGAAGAGTTACCTGAAAATCTTACCTGTGCTTCTCTGGTAAATGTTCCATGAACAGTTGAACCCAGCATGTGCATTGGCTGATGCTTAGAGAGTATTGTCGAAAGTCTTTCACTTATATTAGTGTTAAACAGTTCTTGTTTTTCTTTACTATCTCTGTTTACTTGTAGCCCATTGCTGTCACGTGTGAAAAATTTGGGACATTTTTTTTTATTAGACAGTGAAGAAGAAATTACTTCTGACTTTAAGAAAATCATTACACTAACCTTAGGACTAAATAGAAATAAGAAATTAGAGAAGTTGCATCAGGTTTTATTCAAGAGAAGACCTTTGTTGCATAAATAAATCTGAGTGATGTTGCAACTTCTTTCTTTCCTCATCATCAAGTATAAAGTTAACTTGCTGTGCCTGTCAATTCACTGAAGGGAAACTCTGCTGGCTGACAATAACAGTATTTCAGAAAAAAGCAGAGAAGTCTGAACGGTCTCTGTTTGGGGAATGTGAAACAAAAAACAAATAGATATTTTTATGAAATAACTCCTGGCTTATCCACCCATTCTCCCCATGACCCCTCTTCTCTCTTGTCATGGTAAAATAAAGCCCTTTCCAGCCTAACGTCATGTTACAGCATTAGTGTGATTCCTTTAGTAATTAATAGAATTTAGGCTCCAGCATAGTCAGTTTTGATTAAGCAAACATTAAATTAATTCAATCTGCAAACACTTAACTCTGTTAGGACTATCGAGGGCAGAAAGCATTTGGATGGACGGCGGGACGCATCTTCATCGGATTCTCGCCACCTCCGAGTAGTTAACAGTGAGATCAATACAGCTCCTCCAGCTATAATAAAATGGCTTCGACAAGCTCATCTGGGGCTGAGAACACAGGATACACATTGATTTCCTGGCCTGATATAACCCATTTACCTATTCAGCTAGTCCGTTAAGGAAGGTGTAAGGCTACAAAGGCCCAAGGGAGCAATGATGCCTGTAAGTAGGTTAGCAAATACTTGGAAATGTCTTAATTTGTTTTACAGTTACTACTTCAGGGAGATGCATTTTTTATTTTTTTTATAAGGGAAAGTTTTACATGTAATTTCTTATTCTTTTGTAGTGGTTTTTAAGTTGGGAGATATAGAGTGCTCTTTGCCTAATTTCTGTCTTCATCGAGGTCCTCACTGTTCTGTTAACTCAGGGGCTTGAATATTTGTTGTCCCCCAAACTGTGACTTATCTTCTTTTCAGTTTTGAAATGTACACATTATAAAGAACGTGCCAAGCCAAAACTTACCCACTATCTGTCATCCTCTGCTGCTTCTTTCACTTGGCTTGCTTTCTTGAGTCTGACAGAGAAAAAGGGATAGAAAGGGATTTTCTCTGTGATTTTCTCTTTCCTTTCTATTCATGAATCAACATAACATTGTTCCAAGCTGACTTCTTGAACTACTTCTGGATGTTTCTTTATTGCCGCTTTTCTGAGGTCCAAGTTGCAGACCCAGAATCTGGAAGGGTGATTCTATCCAGCTGTACTACCAGATTCTGGTGAATTCTGCCTGCGAGCCTGTGGGTACAGGAGAGGTGAAGCAACCGGGACTGGATGCTGGCTGCTGATAAATACTGAATTTGAGTGTTCCAGCCAAGGGTAATTTCCTGTGAAAGCAGCCTGTTAAGGGATTTCTAACTGTCCAATTCTTCCCAATCTCTACTTTTATGTCATGTATGAAGTGACCAGTATAATTTCCAATAGCCTTTCTCATATAATTTCAAATGTACCATCTAAGAATGAATAGTGAAGGCTGGTATTTGTGATACTGTGTTCTAAAATACACGTCTAGGTATGTGAAGAAAGATGGGGCTTTTCATGTTTATTCATTTCATTGCTCTCAAACTCAATTTTTTTGTTTCTGTTTCGTTACTGGCTTGTTTTATTCCCTCTGTGCTTCTGCACTGAGCGGGTGGATACTCAAACCGTTCATGAGGAAAGATATATTGAAAAAGACAGAATGGTAAAGCAGCTGATAGGCAGTTATTAGATTCAGATAAACTGTAATCTTAAGTCATCTTATGAGCATGCTAATTACACAATGACATTACCTACACAGAGTGCCATTGCTTTGTTAACATGTTATGCAAGGTCCTTTATTAACACTGCGAGAAAGGACTTCCTCTCATTAGATGGTTATGCAAAACTGTAATTATACTTGCGTGTGAAAAATGGTGAAGTTATGAAAGGCTTGCTTCTGGAGGGCTTAACTACCCCCCCTTGCAGATTATAATCATTCTTTCTGTGGAGCAAGAGTGGCACAATTTAAAGTAAGAAATTTGTTTCCATCTCAGGTTTAGTATTCAGTAATCTCTTTATCTTTCTGCTAAGATAACTATCATCTGCGTTATTGTAACATGAAAATAATAAAAATTGTGGTAACTCAGCATCTGTAAATTTGAAGCGAAATTTGGGTGCTGTCATTGGGGAGAAAATCAGCAGTGAATGACTCACTTTTAAAATTTCTTTTTTAATAGAAACAAAATCTTTTGGATGCAATAATGACTAGTGGTTTCAAATAATGCTTTTTTTAAATTGAAATGCACCTTTTTTTGCTGCTGAATGTGCCTTTGCATTTTTAGGTTTGTAAAACTGTGATATGGCCCTCCTGTGGAAATCCTGCATTGTGCAAGCAATACCCCCAAGCTCTTCAGTAGTAATGCCATAGTCATCTCTTAAAAGCACAGTATAACTGGAGATAGCCTTAAATAGACAAGAAGAGGGATTTCAGGTCAGTTTTCACCCATAACACGATGGCCACAAAGCTTTAGCCCTGTCCTTTGGAAGACTTATTTGTAGAGTTCTTAGTTCTTCATACAGAATGTTTGCACACACCTGGCTTTCCTGGAATACATTCTAGTGACCAGGTGGTCAGAATTGCTTTTACAGTTTTGCAAGAGTGTGCTTAGATTTTATTCAATTATATACTTACTTTTTATTTTCCCTGTTTTCTTTTTCAGGAAAAACCTGTAAAGCCCCTCTTCAAAGCTTTCTTTTTTGGCGTTGTCATGCTAAAGGAGGATCTAATTAATGCTCTGTATGTGCATTTTCAAAGGAATGGTCACACTTGAGTAAGGAACATTTTGTTTCTATTCCAGTAGTATCTCAGTATTTTAATAGGTTTGTCCACATAAATTTTGCACCTGTTATGAAAATATTTCATGTCCCTGAAATCAAGCTATCTTAAATTTAATTATGGATTAAGGGCTTTAGTTTTATGCTATCAAGTTTCAAAATTTGGGTGCAGCATTTTGTTTGAACAATGCATGGATTTTATACTAATTATGTAAATCAGAAGCACTACTGCTTCTACTTTTACTTTATTAATTATGAGATGAAATTATGGTAATTGGAGTTTGAAGGCAGTGCATTCAGAAATTTTCAAGATACTTGTGAGGCCATTGAGCTGCACAATGAAGATATTTGGAGAAAGAGGAATCCTTTGGTGTTGTAATTGAACAAGCTTTATCCATATCTTATGCCATTGACTTTAGGTTGGCAGGTGACCATGTGCTGTAGGTCAGTGTGAGGGCTGGAGCCCTCTGCCAGGATTATGGACAGTGTAGGGGTAATTTCAGGGTACAAGACAGGCTTAGTGGACAGGGAGAAACTGATGCCCCTTTCTGATTATCCTAAAATGCAGAGGAAGTAAAATGAAATATAGCAGAAGAGTATGCATTGTATGAGATGTCAGAGAAAAGGCAATCAAGTGTGGAATGACATCAGGAGAAGCCAAAAGAGAAGAAGCAACTGATGAAGAGTCAGTGGTACTGAGGAAATAATCTGGGTTGGGACCTAGGAACAGACTAGAAAATGTTATGCCACTCAGTGCAAGTGGAAATGAGCATCTCAGGAGAATTTAATTGTTGAGAGAGAAGAATGTTGGTACTGTAAAGTTTGGAAGTGTAAGATGAGAGATGTCTGGTGGTCATTAGCAAAGAATGGAAGTGAAATTAAGAGTGTGGTAATACTGAACAATTCCATGATGAAGCAGAAGAGTAGTAGAAGAATTTCTGTGATGGTCTCCTGGTGAGTAAATCCAGAAGTACCAGGGAAGGTCTTACCTAGATTAACTTGCCCCGATAAACTACACCACTGTTTAATAGCAGAGCTCATGAAGCTCTTCACTCAGGCTCCCACTTCCTTTCATGCCTTCTCAGTAAACATTTAGTTTACTGGCTTTAAAGATCAAGGTGGATCATGTTTTTCATATAATATGGACTAAAGTTCTCAGCTGGCAGTGGCAAAAGACCACACTTATTTCAAGTGAGTGCAAAGGCTGCCTGAGACAAAATGGAAACGACACAGAACACTGATACTGCTGTGGCCTCAAGCAAGTGCAGAAGTCATACACCGCAACAGTGCATTGCTAAAGGCAACCAGAACACTACTAGCACAAAAACTAATAGGCTGGAAAAGAACAGCACTAAGAATATCCCTAATGGCTTACAGAAAACACCTCACTTTGTGCCTGGGACTCAGCTACAGGACAGGACTGAAAGAGAAATTAACACTAAAAGTGGGAAAAATTTGAGCAGGGAAGTTATTCCTAGAAATCCAGCAAAGACAGGGCATGTGAACCCTGGAACATCAACCAGAAGTCTTGTCTTTCAGTACATAACTCTAACCACAACTTCTTTCTGTCTTTGAAGATGTTGGGCATGGGAATAGCTAATTAAAACAAATATGTTGAATATTAGTGCTGAAAAGAATGGAAAATTTTATGACAAGATTAAAGGTTTGGACATGTGAATTTCTTAAATGCTCTGTGTGTGTAGTTTTATCCTGGGCCATCAGGTTAAAAAATCAGTGAAAATTTAAAAAATGGCTGAAGTCCTTCCCTTTTGTAACTTACTTTGTAATCTAGTATTTTAGTGAAAGATTGCATTATTAGCCAGCCTGAGTTTAGAAGAGGACATCAGCACCATTTGAGGTAACAGACAGTGAAATATCTCTGCTTTTGCATGGAATCACCACGTACTAGAAGACCTTAGGAGCGCGATATCTGTTTAGAATGTTAGAAAATACTGAGAAAACAGTGCTTTTTGAAATAACAGGTCTTTGGATCACTCTGAGAGGCAGAGGATAAGCTAAATTTTGCCTAGGTTTCACTGAAAAAATTAGGTTTTATTGCACATGAGCTGCTCAAGCATGGCCAGGTTTTATATCTGTTGATGCACACGCTTTTCATGTGGAATGACTTCTGTCTACAAGTTACCATGGCTTGGTTCACTTAAATGTTTTGTAAATCTTCACAGACCTTTTTGAAGGATCTCATTTTTTAGGGCTGAGCTGATGATTTTCGTGGTTTAGAGCGTTTTTGTGAATCTTTAGCATGGTATACTCAGCCTTTGTGAGTCAGTGACTTGGATTGCAAATATAAGTGATTTAACTTCTGCTTGAATAGTACCCATCATATAAGCCAAGACATTCTTTTAATAAGTGAGACTAATAAATAAAGCAAAAGGATTGGAGTCAGAGGGTCCAGAGCCCTGCCGTCAGTCTGACTCAACTCAAGCAATTACCTAAGTAATGCAGCAATAAACAAAAAGAAATCAAATGGATTTTTCACTTCAGAATTAAAAAAAAAATGTTTTGTTTCCTTTATCCTTGACTTCTAAGGCCACAGCCACACACAGAGCTAGGGCAGCAATTGCACCTCACACTTCATAGAGCGAGGCATGCGTACTGCCTGGGAAACAAAACATCTTACTTGAAAATAAATTAAAAAAAAGCAGTCTGAAAATTAATAACAAGGAAAGTACATTTTCTTTTTCTCCTTCCTTCCTTCCTTCCTTCCTTCCTTCCTTCCTTCCTTCCTGGACCTTGAAAAGGTCTCACATCTCTTCTCTCGTGTTACAAATAACTGTGGCTTTTCTCATAATCTACAAATGTATCCAGGATCCCTTATGTTCCCCATATTCTCTAACTTCAGCAATTCACTGAATAATCTGCCAGAAGATCTCCTATCCAAACAGCCCTCTAGGTATTATAATGACACCACTTATATGAAATGAAATGTTTACTGTACAGTCTGAAACTGAAATAGAGCTTAAATTACTGAAGCACCCCATGTTTTAAAGCCTTTCATTACTTAATCTACATGAAAGGAC
>VZTJ01003885.1:1215967-1267135 GCA_013397795.1 Orthonyx spaldingii | reverse complement strand
TCTTCCCTCTTCCTGAGTCCTACAATGTATAAAAGAAAAGCAATTGTTATTTGGTAAAAACAATATAATAATTTCAAAGGCAAAGGATTAAAAAAACTGAGGCACAGAAGACTGAATTTCTGCATGCATGGCAGTGATATATGGACAGAGATGATATATTAATTTCTGTGGTGAAAAATTTGATATGTAGAAATTCATTCATCAAGAATATAATAGCTTCAAATCAAATATTCTAGGGTTAGTTGTAACTTTATGGTATGGTTTCATAAGGTTTGCTAGGTAGCTCCAGATCATGAGTTCTGATTCTGACTCCATGTTCTTCAACTAGGTTTTTCTTGTTGTTGTTGTTGTTTTTTTTGTTTTGTTTTGTTTTTTTTGTTTTTTTTTTTTTTTTTGTTTTTATTTTTTTTTTTTTTTTTGTTTTTATTTTTTTTTTTTTTTTTGTTTTTATTTTTTTTTTTTTTTTTGTTTTTATTTTTTTTTTTTTTTTTACTATGGTGTAAATAATTTTATTTTTGTGTTAAAGTCCACCTTACTTATGAGTCTGTTGGTTTTTTCCACAGAAGAGGAGACCCTATTGCTTTCCTCTCCACAGTTAATTTGAAGAGCACTTGCTTGGCTGTGGTCAGTGGTATCTCCCATGGCCAGAGTCTCAGCACTGAAAATGTCTATGGAGCACTAGAGGGAGCTCATTGTCGTGGGTGGCAATTGGTCTTCTTAAGCACACACTTTAAGAAAAATGTTAAAGTAGCAAGGATTTTTTCATACACTTTAAATTTGTGTGTGCTCTTACAATTGTAGTTTTCAAAAAATGTCCTTTTTTCATGTTTTTCCCAGTTCACAGGTCTGTGTGTGGTATTACAGTAAAATAGCTCTGTGACTGACAGACCCAGGTGTGACATACAAACATACTTATACCATATATCTTTTACATTTTCCTGAGCGTGTGACCATATCTTTCCTCAAATTTTTGAAATAAACCCTGAAGTCTTCATTCTTCTTTTTTTTTATGCCCCCTCTCTGTCTTTCACAGGTGGGACCATTCTATTCAGTAGGATTTCTGTGATTGTGATTAAACACATAAGCAGAGACATAGGTAGCTGATGGCAGCAGCAGGTAGCATGGATATAACTGGGTCATGGAAAAGTGTTTTCCTAGTGTCTCTTTTTCCAAACAGTGTCTGTGGGAACAGGGAGCTTAATGAGCTGGTTATGACACAGGATGCGTGGGCAGACCTTGCTGTTATCTGTTTGGTTCTGGAGAAACACTCAATCACAATTGAACGTAAGAATTGGCATTGGAAATTTGGCAGAATGCAATGCTGTCCTAATGGCAAGATTTAAAATGAATATTTCAATTTTGGTGCCAGAATATAGTAACTAGTGGATGAAATTGCTCATAAAGCATTCAGCAGCCTCATTAAGATGGGTCATATTGTCTGCAGGCAGAAGTAGGCTTGGAAGATGAATCTTTCTCTGTCCTTAGAACTGTTGTTTAAAGAATAAAATCCAACATCTGGTACTAATTTAAAGCCGTGTCCATGCTGTAGAATTAAGGTCTTAGCCAATTATTTGAAAGTTTTCATTACGGTTTCTAATGGGTAATGGTGCAGCTCATAGACGTCTTAGTAATTTAGGTGTGTACCATAAAGCCTCAGGTAATTGAGCCAGTTCTGTAAATGTGTGCTTACCTTTAGGTATATGAATAGTAAAATGAACTGGAATGGGATTACTTTACTTTTGTGGCAAACACTCTTTCTCCCTAATTTGTGCTGAAATGATCATCTTGTCAGTTACATAGTAAGTAAAAATACTTCTAGTAATTTTGCTTTATTGGCATGACCAAAAAGAGGATGTGTTTTTTGGTGGTGAAAAGCAAAATGGGGACTCTTAAACCATACAATCTCTTACATACTCTATCCATGTAAGTTTTAAATGCAAAGGTTATTTATTTGAAAACTTAATGTGCCCTGTCCTGAGGAATATAATCTCATAGCCTTCCCTTTCTGCCAGCACCATGTTGTTCCATGAAGAAGTCTCTGGTGGTGAGTTTAAACAGTTTCTTTTCTTTGCTAACTTTCCCACGTAGTCATGGATCACTCTAATAAAACTAATAATAGAAATTGAATATGTATGAGATTCCTGTTCATCCCTTTTGCAGTGAGTAGTGTAAGCAGGAGCCATTGATATCCGAAGAGTATCAAAATTAGTACAAGAAAAGCTCAGTTAAAATGTTTGCTTAAAAATATTTCAGTAGCTTTTGCTGAACTACCTCGTGGTCCCGCTGCAGCGAGAGGAGTCCTCACACATGCATAGAGATGTCACGCTGAGCTTTGCTGCGATGTTCTGGGACTGCCTCAGAACCCTGCGCTGCTATTAGGGTAGGAAACATGTAATGTGTTATTTGGTTTGAAACCATAAAAATGATTTTTGTTTGTCATGCTCTGCTCTGCATGGTCTCAAGGTACTTTGCTATTTAACTCGAGTTTCAGATCCTTATGGCATGCGGTAGAAATGTTACAGTCGTGTCTTTTTTTCCTCCTTCTTCTTTTTCTTATCTACATAAACAACATAACTTTGTCAGAAAATTGAAAGTGTGCACTTTGTCCCATCAGCTAAAATGGGCTGTCAGATAAAGCTTTTTTTTCTCCATTGCATCAGATGAATGATGTAAATGGTTTTTGGCTTTGGAGTTTTTTGCAAGGCACTAGAGTAAATGATCAGAGTAGTAACATTTTTAACCTTATCTATCATACTGAAACATTTTTTCTGCCTCCAATAAAACATGTCAGAGTCGATTAAGGACATTCTTCAATGAGGTATAATTCACAGATTTTAGTAGTGAATCCAAGAGCACTGAAGTATTAAAGAGGCTGTGAATACTTAATTACGGATATGTTGCCATCCTACCTTTTACTGAATTCCCTTAACACTTTGGTGCTCTGTATCTGAAAATGCTCTTTTCCTCTGATGGTGAAGTAAAAGGAAAAGCCAGGTACAATGGCAGAGCATATGTCACATTGTATCTAGTGACAGTGCTGTGAGAGATACTGCTGTTCTAGTACATTCAGCTGTGCTTATCTGGTACATGAGTGCACATTACTTTCCATGGGCTTGGATCACTTTGGACAGTATCATTAAATGCCACGTCATTACCTGTTATGGAGTAGTGCTTTTGCTTGAAGTGCCTCCTGGGATACATGCAACAGTAGGAAGAATGATGGGTAAAGATGGAAGCAGCATTAAATTTTCAATGGAAACACTATTGACTTTGACTTTTCAGAAGCCTTATCTGTTAGATGGTGTTTGTCACAGAACCTGTAAAGCTGTGGATGTTCGTCAGTTGAAAGTTGCAGGCAGTTGAACGATATGGACAGGTGAAGGCTCCAGAGGGATCAGCTGGGCTAGCATCGAGCTGGAGGGGGTAAATTGAAGGTTTATTTATCCAATTCACTGTCAAGGTCAGCTTGCTGGAGAGCTGTCCTATGTGTGCTTACAAAATGCCAAAATCCTGGCAAATTGTCTGAAAGAGCCTCCAAATCACTGACCTTTGTACAGCTCACATCAACATGCCAGTGTCTTTTAACAGTATCCTTAGAGTGCATTAAATAGTTTGTAAAATCAAGCTTTTAATGTCAGTAGAAGTAACTTTTTATTTTCAGCAATAAGGAAAAAATAAAAAAAATAAAAAAACAAAAAACCTAATGATGATAGAAAGAAACATGAAATAGAGACGCTGTTTCATCTGAAATAAGACTTTTAGCATCTACTGCTTTTTCAGAGTGTACTTGAGAGCATGTTTTAGAGAGGCTGTTGTTTCTTTTCCTCACCAGATAAAACATTCACAACATTTGGACTTTTTTTCTCTTTCAAATATGTTGTCTTTAGCATACTTCTGTTGCAAAATCTAGAATTGCCTTTAGCCTTCTTTAACTCTCTCAGGTGAGTTGTTCAGATTTTAACCTAATTAGAGCTTAATTTATTCTTTTAATTAGTTGCAAGAGAGTTTTTAACTGTCTAGTTTCGTGGGTTTCTCCTGTATCTGTATTAGGTACCTCTTGGAAACAGGTTACGTTTTTTTACTGATAATGAGGTTCACCTCTAAGCAGGTTATATTATGTATCACTTTGGCAACTGTATAGTCTTTTAAAAGTGATTTTTAATTTTTTTTTTTAAATAGAAGAGTCCTTTTGCATATAAGGAATATTATTATTTGCATAATACCTCCCCCTAGAATTTACATGAGGGAAAAAGTGGGATATACCTTAGTTTACTGTGAAGCATGTACCCTCCTGTTCCAAAGCCATGTAAATTGTCTATGCTTAACTGAAGTAGCATGAAAATGAAAACACAGCAGGTTTAGCCATAATTGGCTTAGTCTTATAAAGGGGTAATGGCACATTTGGCTGTTTTAGTGAATGGTTTTTTACTTGCTTGGTAGTAGGTCTTGTTTCCATTTCAATATACAGGACTCATCGCAGCCAAATGAATGACAATGTTGAGCTCTTGTTTTACGTTTTGGGATTTTGCGGTGTGCTTCTGGTTTTGTTTCTGTTTCTCATTTTTTCTTTACCTTTCCTCCTCCCATTCATTAATGAGATACCCAAACAAGTGTTCTTCTGATTTCAACTTTGCAATTTTCTTTTTTCTTCCCCTTGTTTGTTACTTCTCTGTGCACACTCAATTTTCCAAGTAAGGCAGCACAACTTACGTTTTTCCCAGAAAGGAATATTAGTGCCAAGGCACCACAGAGTTCTTATGGCATGGGTGAAAATGGTGAAATTATTGGCTAGGAATGGATGAACTGGAAAATCAGTTTTAGCCCTATTTTGAAAACCTTCATGTGGAACTCTCTTACTACTCTAAACTAATTTCTAATTATACTTGTCTGTTAATGCAGAGTGCATTTCCTAATTTTATCAAAATCTATTTTAATGTTTTGATACCCCTTGGTTGATTTGTATTTTATTAGTATCTGTATGTATCTCTGAACTTTTTTGGAGCTAGAAACAGAAGTAATTTTTGTAAGATCAAAGAAAAAATGAGCCCTTGAAGTTTCTTGACTATAGCACAAGTATAAATTGTGGTGTATGTACTAGTTTTGAATATATGTAATTCCTATTAATTTTATGACTTGTGTTTAAATCATTGTTTAAGTACTTTTTAGACCATAGAGATTTTATATGATGGCTGCTGAGGGGTGCCTTTGAGCCATAATATATGATCACGTGAACCTGCTGTAGTTCACAGATCACTGACTTGACAGAACTTTATTATTATTTAATATTTATGTTACAATATTGCCCAGAGTCCCCAGACTTAGACAATGCCCTGTTACAGTGGGTATTGTACAAACATCAATGCAGGCATGATCAATGTCTCAAGGAGCTCAGAGATGTTGTAGTTATAAGGTCACGCTGAAATGAAGTTAAAGTCTGCATAAACTTTGCAAAAAAGTTTTGCAATGTGCCAGCTTTGAAGTAGAAGAGATCAAATCAAAGAGACTGGAGAGACAAGGATTCCACCTGTGTAACAAAGCAGAGCCTGCTTTTATTGTTGGTAAGTACATGTTTAGACGGAACAAAAGCAAGACTGAGTTATGATACAGCACCTTGGGGCACACACTGCATTTCGAATTCAGGCATTAGCCTATGTTTTATATGCTTTATATTCTATTTTAATTTAAATTGCTGCATTTTCAGATTGAGATTTAGCAGATAAAAGAAGGAAAAGATGTTTCCCAGATAGTATGTCTGAATTGCAAAACTGCTTCTCTGCACTCCTGACAGTCGTGGTTTGCAGTAAAAGGGTTAACAGGTATGATTTACATTGGGCTTGGAAAAATGAGAAAGGTTATATTTTGAGTCTGTGTTCTGTGCTGGAAATGTTGATCATGGTAATGTTCTTGAACAGAGTTTGTCTCTCTTGGACTATATTTTCAGTTTAAACTTTGCCTTTTCACGTAGCATTAATTAGTAGAAAGCAAATTCAGAGTCGAGATACAGAGCTGCCATCTTTTCTACCCTTCAAGTTTTGTCTTAGTTCTTTCCTCTTGGTCTAGTCTTTAGACGGTGAACAAGGAAGATTCCCCCTATTTTTTTTTTTTTTTGGTGTTGTTGAAACTAGCAGGATTTGATAGAACCTCCTTGATGTTCTAATATTCCTCTAGCAGAGTGGGAAAGTTTCCCTTTCAGGGAAGAAACATATTGCCTCTCACTAAGAAGCTGAATGCTTATGATGAAATAGAGAGGATTTCTTCTATTGTTCAAAAATACTTTGTTTACTATTTCTTTTGATTTATACTAAACTATAAGTAATTGCTGTTCAGACTCCAAGTTCCTTTAGCATTAATTTAAAACATACCATTTTTTGCAGTAACTCTTACTATGCAATATGTTAGTGGCAACAAAATATGTTTAAGGAATCTTAAACTAGCAATAATATTGTCTTTTAGGGGAGTCTTAGTTAAACAGGGGGAGGAAATTGCCTTGTAGTGTCCTCTGGATTTTGGAGGTGAATTATAGCAGCTCTGAGGATGACTTAGCTGGCTCCTTTCTCTTTTAGCTAACCAACACATTGACTTCTACACACAAGAAGTTCATGTGTTTTTCAGCTGTTATTCTTGCAGACAATCTGGCTCATTAAGAGTTTGGTTCAGACTTCAGACACAAACGTGGTTTCTAGAGGCAGTATTTTGCTGCAGGGCATCTGGTTGCTTTCATTTGCTGGTGCTGGGTGTGGGATATGGGTTTTGGTAGGAAGAACTCAAGGGCAAGGAGTGCTGACAGAATACCCAGTCCTGCTCAATTTGCTTGTTGCTGTTCATAGATCTGAAATACTGGTTCAACAGTCCATGTTATCACACAGCATGAGCCAAGTTTCCCTTTTACATGCATGATCCATGTGCTAATCTGTGGAAATGTATAGAAACTCCTGTGCCTGCCTGATGACCACTATGGATTCTGCAGCCCAGGGGTCTCATAAAAACACAAAACATCTGAGTCATAGAGAATGACGCTTTTTTCCTTTTCCCCTCCCTGTGACATGCTAGGATACTTTGTTTTCCCCTTAAATTCGGATGGAACAAGCTCCTTTGACATACCATGCATTTCTGCTCTTGTACTTGCTTCTTGTGACTTTCTCCAAGCACTATTCTGCTCTCACTGAGCTTGAAGCTCTCTTTCAACAATAGTGTTTAAAGCAGAGGGGCACTGTCATTTATGAACACTTTTCTTTTGCAATGGCACCCTTGTTGAATTAGTGTTTGTAGAAGGAACAGGCAGTGTACAATGCCTAAACTAAGAAATTCTGTCTATTCTACAGCAGCCAGCAGTGTTCTGTGAGCTCTTGCATCGGTGATTTCATCTTTGGATGTTGATGGTGCTGTGACTATCTTGGTGTGTGCTGTGACGATTGAGAGCATCCCTTGCTCTTTTTGCTTGGAGGTCTGCAGAGGTTTGAATAACAGGGTTATACAAGCACAATGGCCGTGGTAATAAGGCCATCAGGAACGTGCTGAGGTATCTGTCCTAATGCACCATAACATTAATACGTGCTTGTGCAGTGGTTGCTGAGGGTGGCTGCCTCTCTGCAGATCAGTCCGATGTAGTGTTCTGTCTGTACAGAACTTGTGCACTTCATTTTCTCTCGTTAAAAAAGCAGACATTCTGGATTGCATGGTGGAATTTGATGATTTTGATAATCCATTAACATTTAAAATAAGAGGAAAGTACAAAGCTGAAAAGAGACCTTACTATGAATTGGAGAACATTTGATGAAAGGTCTAAATTTAATATTATATCTTATTATTGTCTGAGCCATCTGGGGTTTTCTTTGTAGCTTCCACATCACTGAATGTGTTCTCATCATATAAGTCCTTTCTTTAAATATGCAATTTTATGTCAAGACAAATCTGCCAAATGTAGATATTATATAATTACTTTTTGAGAATGGAGGAAATGGGAGAGATTAACTGCAACGATTATGGAATGTGAAGATCTTAATCTCTTGGGCTAAACAAGGAATGATGGATACCTTACATCTTTGATGCACAAAAAATGGATGTGTGTGTATATATATATATATATATATACATATGAAGCTTTGGAACTGAACTTCATCTACTTCGTGTACCCAAAGTGTGATGGATGCATCAGTTTCTTTATTATCAGAGAAATAACTCTGGGATCACTGGGTGAGATTTCATCAGCATTAGTAGGGCCTAAAGGAGATGTTGCCGTTTGAACAGTGAATTTAGGTTTTTTGAAACAAGTTCACTGCACTGATGCTTTTATTAAAAGAAACCAAAAACACCAATAGCAACAAAAACCCCACAAAAATCCCACCCCAGCAGCTGTTGAGGACCCCATTCCTTGGAGGTGGCTGGGGGCAGCTACAGGCTGAGTCTGAGTGGGAGCCCAGGCAAGAACCCTGACCTGCCAACCCCCTGCATGACAAAGGGCCCAGGGACCTGTGGCACAGCCGGGAAGGGACACCCAGAGCCAGGACAGGCGCCGAGCAGGGAGATCCCAGGCTACAGAACTTTAGACTGCAAGGGGATAAAAGCCCAGGGGTTCCTTTCCAGGGGTCCCTCCTCAGAGGCTCCAGCTTGGGCTGTTTCTTGTTACTGCTCTGTCTTTCACTTGTTTAAAGGGTCCAGAGGTCTGAGACTCTGCTTTGGGCAACTTGGGGCCGAGCTGGTGAGGAGGACAGTTGTGGCTGTGAGTGGGGTGTGTGGAGCCCAGCGGGACCTGCTGGGTCACTGCAGCCACCCCTGCGAAGGGCCCTCGGTCCCAGCAGTGACAGTCTGGGGTGGTGGGGTTGTGATCACCTGAGTGGCTCCTGGAGGGGCAGACAGGAAACTTCCCTTAGCACAGCTTCTGTCATTAGTACCAGTTTTCACCCAGGCCCAAGTAACAACTTTGCTTTATCACGTAGACCTGTGACTATTTATAGCATGGAGTTGGGGCTGAAGGAGAAAGAAATTCAAATTTGTAGGTGAAGAATCGGGATATGCATCCATCTATTTCTGATTTCAGGAAAAATCAAATGACAGATACATATACACTTTGAAAGACTACATATTTTATGACACAGAGTCTCAGAAGAGACTATTTGAACATTATAACTTTATGCCTAACTGTGGTGCTGTCAAGACAAAGCATAATGTTTTCATGTCTAAAATTTAACTACACTGTATTTATTGTTTTGCTCAAGAACATTAAAGGAATCTTATCTGTCAACATACAAGAGCAATGAATGAATAACTTAAATTACAAGAGTAAATTAAATGTAAACTTTATTTCACCAAAACAGGCTGTTCTTTTTTGTTAGCAGAGTTTATAACCACTGTCTTGAAATATTTGCTGTTGAAAAATGATTGACAAGTATGGACAGAAGTGTGTAAATCCAACAGGTTTTTAATTTACTTGATTACCATATTTATTGCAACCATACGGGTAAGGTTGGAAAAATAACTTCATTGTTGTACTATGTTAACTCAAATCTGCTGCATTCACTGTAGTTTCAAACTTTACTGCTCTCTCTATTCTCATATTGGCCATGTTTTTGTAACTAGAGTATAGTGCTGTGTTTTATTTTATGCCAGTAAATCACTGAGACCCGGTAAAAATGTAAAAAACTCTAATAGATAAAAATGATATATACTTTTGGCTTAGAGTATATGATCTATTTCTCCAAAGTATTTTGAAGACCTCTTCAAATTCTGTGTGTGCTTGTAAATTGCCTGTTATTAAAATAACTGTTTTAGATGTAATGAAAAAGAAAGAAAAAGAAGTTATAAAATAGCGTGCATATAGCTGTGGAAACCTTCCTCACCTGTATGTCTGTATTTGTTTGCTGGTCTTTGAGAACAGAAATTTCTTGGAGCAAGCCTAAACGCAGCTGTATACTGGCATTAGAGAATTATAGTTCTTAGGGAAGTTTCAGAAAGACGTAGCAGATAAGTGAAATGTTATTTCACAAGGTCTGTTCGTTGTGTGGGATATTTCTCCTTGACGGGAACATATAAAAGTGTTTATCTTATGTATCCACACTGTGTATAGTGAAAGAAAAGGGAGTAACAGGTCTTTATCAAAACTATTCACATGGAAGGGCATGATGTAGCATAAACCAAAGGAGGAGTTTATTTGTGGCAAAATTATGGGTGACTCTCATGCCTTTCATCTCCAACAAATGCACGTTTGCCTGTGTTGTGTTCATAAATGAGTGCTCTGACTGCCTGGAATATGGACTCCTAGAATCAAACAACTTGAGCTGGATGAAAAATGAGAGGGCTAAAAATTATGCTGCTAAAGCAAGGCAGTATTTATCCTTGTGGTCAGAGCTATACGAGAAAAGCCCTCAATCTGCAATTTTCAATATATCTGTTCTGGGGGAAGATAAAAGAATAGCTAATTGAGTTTACAGTATGTAAGACTCTGGGCTATGTAAGGGTAGGTTATCATTACCTCAGTGTTGTCAGTTGTAAATCTAACTGCTTCTGTGGTCTAGAAAGTCTCTTCCCATAAAATGATAGTCCAGTATTTTTTGAGCCAAGATGTTCTCTCTCCAGCATATGTCAGAAATAGTGACATAAGACAGAAACTCTCATAATACTAGCCATGAACCAAAAGGAATGTGTCTTGTTAACAACTTTGGAAAGACCCAGTTCTCATTGTAGCTGCCTTCTAGCAGCTACATGGAAGAGAGGATAAAAATTATAAAATATAACCATGATGTATTTTCCTGATGAAGCAATAGTTTATAACGATAGTCACTATAAAGTTAATTTTTACTTGAACAGCGCTGAACTTAATGGTTTTCAATTATACTAATTTGAGTCATGGGTTTAGTTCATGTGAATTTTGCAACCCCTGGATTTTGCTTTTATGTCTTCTCCCTTAAATGCTCGGCTTCTTTTTTTGCATTATGCCCTTCCCATTCTCTTTTAGCAGGGAACATCAGGCAGTGATGGGATGGCTCCATCCCCTTCCATTTGCATCAGAATTTAATCTTCTGTGAGGAAGAAGATTAAACATGTAATTTGAAAATAAGGTCTCATGTTTCAAAATGGCTTTGTCATTGGGCATATGCTCAAGGCAGAATGCCCAAAAGTATGTCACCTTTCTCTGACAGAGGCTGAGATCTCAATTTCACCTAAGTTTTTCAAAGGCACTCTCTGCATTGGCAAGGAATTAGGCTCCTTATAAATGCATCAGTTAAACTGATTTGTGCTCAGGCTTCATATCTACAGTAAGTATGTTTTGGGATGTTTTACTTTAGACTGTGGTTAGTGTGGTCACTGGAACCAAGCGTCCCCATCATGTGTACATTTGGAGATGACTGAAAAACAATTGTTGATTTGCACCTTTTACTTACATTGACTAAGGGAGCATATCTGGTACACATCTGGTAGAGCTTCTGTGGTTTTCTTTTGGCCTACAAAAGGAATCTGGAATCAGATCATCAAAACAGTTTTATTAACGAAGCCAACTACAATAAGAGGGAATAAATGCACCCAAAGCTGTATCACTGTTCTGGAGTGAAATGCTGGTGTAGGCACAGCCTGTGAGTGTTGCCATGATGTGTCTGAACAGAGGGTGAGCAATTCCTTGTAACATCTTTTGCCCATTATGCCTCTCTGACACTACTGCCAAATATTGATATGTGTTATTTCTTTCTGATTTATCATTTGTTTGCATTATAAATCCCATGTCCTTTCTCCACTGTCTTGCTCCTTTTTATTTATTTTCTTTCTAACTTCACCCCTAACCTCCTCCCCCAGTGAAGAGGTGGCTGCTGCAGGCTGTGTCTCTGTGTCTTCATTCAAGCATGGAGTTTGCCAGTGTTGGCCACAAACCCACTGGCCACTGTTTTTCAGAGTGTACATTGCATTAAAGACAACTGAGCACTTCTGAGTCTCTGTCCATTGTGCAATTTGAGAAATTCTGGTATTTTACTGATTTAAATGATCTCAGTCTCAGCTTTCCTTTTTAGAGAGGCTGTGTTAAGAGGTGTGGAAGTAACAGGAAAAGAAGGAAAGTCAGTCTCCCCATACAGATCTGCCTGCAGAGACGTGGTCACTCACTTTGTGTAGGGAGGCTTTTGGTTGCTGAAAAAAGGAGGTCTGGTTTGGATCTCTGGTCAGGGGTGTCTGCAAGTCTTAACCTCAGCTTTTGTACTTGCATGTAACAAAAGCTTTCTGATGGCATAAACAACATCTACAACATAGTTTCAGAAATTCATTTGCTATTTAGTCTCATTTTTATTTCATGTTTCCTTAGAAGTATGCTTTTTGCCTCATAAAAAATGTTAATAAATTCTATCATTATAATTTGCTTTGATGGCATATTTAAGGGTATGTCCTCATGGAATGTCTCTTGGAGAGATGATACCCTGGAAAGAATATGTCTAGAATGGACAGTACTGTCTGACCTCATTAGCCAGCAGTCCAGGGAGCAATTGCAAAAGACCTAGATTGCAGTAAAACCTTGTTTCTCTCCAAGACAGGCAGTAGATTGTATGACTGGGGTGTCACCTTGGTTGTGTCCTGCAGCTTTCAATCTGCAACACATGGACAAGCCTTGAACAGGCACTGTGTCAAGCAAATAGCGTCAGTGTTTGTCATGGGTGCCATGGTTTATTACTTTCTTGATGAAATGGGCATTTGTCCAGTAAGGACTCGAGTTGTACCTCTGATTTATTTTGCCTGAACTATTTAAGTTACCCTACCTGGTCAAATTTGGGCTGAATTTGTGCTACAGAAGAAAGGCTCCACATCTACTTTTTATGTAACTGTAATCTTGAATCCATGGTTGGCTAAAACATTAGATGTGTTCAGTGACCTCTTTGACATCAATAAGAATATAGTATCTAAATCAGTTAAGATTCCATTTATTCATATACATTATATGTGTTTTAATATCGACAAGAGAAGACAGGTCTTATCATTAAAATGATCTTGGATGTAATGTTTTCAAATTGTTACCATAATAGTTCATTGCATGCTGGATCTGTTTTGAGTGCCATAAATCATAGCAACTGATGGGAAAGGAAAGAGCAGCAGTTAGAGAACTACGAAAGAAATAAATAATTAAAAATATAGGTTAAATACTGTTTACTGTCAAAAAGAAGACAGGAATATTATACTTTTCAATTACTTTTTACCCATTTCTTGAATTTAGCTGAGCTCCATATTGATTAAATGTGGTGGAGAGTGGAGAATTCTTCTGGGCTGCAGATTTATCTGAAGTTGAGAACATGTGGTAACTGTTGCTTTTATTTTGTGGAGAGATCTTTTTGTCCTAACCCAGCTAGTACTGCATTTCCTGAAAATATTTAGATTTGCTCTATTTAAAATGTATGTCATCTTCCTGATAAATGGTGTCTTTCAAACAGCACATTTACTTTTTGGTTTTATCATTTCTTTGAATGATGTGGGTATTACAATCTAAAGCCAGTCCTATTTCCTTAACTATGATCTAACTAATGCAGATCGATATATGTCATATAACCTTTAAGACAAACTCTATGTATTTGGCTTTGAACTTCAAGGTATCCTTTTTACTGGGTGAAAGCACAAGCTAAACTGGAATGTTATTAATACATTTTTCAGTGTTTTTTGGCTAAAACTTAACTTGAATCACACAGATAAAATTCTCTGATCATTTTAAATATTTGTCTTGGGGTGTGAAGAAACCAAAGATAGAAAAGAGAATTGGTTGGTGCTTTGTTGTGTTTTTTTTTTTGTTGTTGTTGTTGGTTTGGTTTGGTTGTTTTTTGTTTTGTTTTGGTTTTTTTTGTAGCTGAAGGCAAGTATATCTTTATTGACCCTCTGTGTTCACCCCCTCCTTCAATGTCAGGTACTTGCTTATTATTATCAACATGACATCTCCTTTCTTTGAAAGGTTGTCCGTCACACTTTGAATCACCTCTCTCCATGGTTACATTTTCTAATCAGTTCACATGATTGAACCTACATCAAGTGATGCTTTACTTAATTCCTTTCCGTTTGTATGGTGTGATTCTTGGAGGGACTCTCGTCAAAATTTTGGAGGGCCCTGTCAGTTTGAAAAGAACATGACCTTTAAATTGTATCAGTATGTTTGCTGGTGCATAAGGGAAAGGAAAAGGTTTGTAGTGATGGAAAACCACTCTAAAAATGAAAAGTAATTCTCTCAGAAGCAACATGCATAGGAAGTTAATTTGTTTATATTTAACTGATTTGAAAAAAGACAGAACGAGGGGGACATATTCTTTGAGCAATAAGGGGTCTGAACAGTGTGTCCTTAAATTTGGCTTAGAAAATGTTATCTATTGTTCTTGCTTTTCTGCATTTATAATACTAGATAAAAGTAGAAATATTCAAATGCGACTGAATAAAGGTGTAATTCTTTGAAATTATCAAAGCTGTTACTTTGCTGAATTTTCATAACTGTATTTGTGGCCATGCTATAATTAGTAATTGACAATGCTAATTATTGTACAGTCTGTCACTGACTAAAGTGGCAGAGTTGGATTTTATGTGGGTATAAATATGCATACATTTATGTGTGCGCGAGAGGATACTTCGAGTTAACATAGAATTTTGCATTGTGAATGCAGGCACTCTGACAACAAGGAAAATCTGTCTGGAATGCCTAACATGGATAGCTGAGGAATGTAATACAGATGCATGCTGGTAAAGCTGAGTAATGCTGGGAACTTAATAAAGTTTTGCAACCTTTATTAAGTATACAGACTGTGGATGATCAAATACCCTGCATAACTGAATCAGGGATATTGACTGTTCTCATCTCCTTTCCTCTATGCTTTGAGGTATGCTACTCTTAAGTAGCTTTTACAATATCAAAATGCATAGTTTCACTGAAGCTGTTGAAGTCTGGTTTGTCATGGATTTATATATTATATTTACTTGATGTTGATGTCCACAAGCTGCTTGCCCTCTAGCTTTTTTTTATATTTGTAGTGTTTTTAATCACACTGCCACAGGTTCTGTGATATCTGGTAAGGTATGAGGTCATTCTGAAGGTGTTCCCAAGGTCAGTAAAAGGATTTTTCTTTTCTTTGTGGATGTGGTGTGCTCCAAAAATGTGTAGGAACGTGATTATCTTTGAACTTTTCACCCTTGTGTCAACTTTGTTGAAACGGGCCAGTAGATTCAAAAGTTATTGGAAGGAGGTGCACAGGCAGGGTGTGATCACACAAAATTACTGTAGTGAAGGTGTTTGTGCTGCTCCCTTGTCATCCTAAGTCACCTAAGTCTCTTCAAATTTAAAAGTATTCTCACTGAATCTTAGGAAGGATCTAGGTTCTCCTGCCAAAGATCTTGTTTTCTGGTACTGGATCTCATTCTTGCTTCAGGAAATCAACCTACTCGAGGCAATCTGGCAAAATCCAGCTTGACGGAGCTCTTGTTTGGGTGTGGCTGGAAAGAGATGACCACGTTAATCCTTACTCTGAATTTGTGTTTAGACAGAATTGTGTGAGAATCGAATTCTGGTCTTTGTTCCCTGGCTTTCAGCTTAAGGAGTAGAAAAATGGACCCCTAAAGTTAATCACTTTCAACTTTTCCTCTCCTACAGAGAAGTGCCCCAGAGTAAGCCCCAGGCTCGAATGCTCACAGACTCTGCCCCTTTAACACAGCAGCTGTGGGCTGGTTCTGGGCCTCCAGAGCAGAGAGCTCACCTCTGAAATCTGCCCGTTCTGAGTTTAACTCTTTGGCAAGTTTCACTTTCCTAATGATAGTGGCAAAGCTGTGGTTGTTTGCATCTAAAATTAAGGCTGTTCCCAGGGTTCAGATGTGTAGGTTTTCGCAGCATTAAGGTGTGCCAACTTTTGTGCTGGAGTTGTGTAGTTTGTGATACACAAATTGCAGGTGGATATGGTACTTGGCAATTTTACACACTATGCAGCATTAGATTTCCCCATGCAAAATTTAGAATGATATAGTGTGTGGATTTGGGATGCTAAAAGAGATCAAGGCAACTGTAGCTGGGGTACAGGCATGCATGCCATCTGTATTTCATAGAGGCATTTTGCGTAGGATTTTATTTTAGCATTTTGTGCTAATTCGTATTTCATGATTCATTCATACATTTAACCTGTTAGTGCAATTCTAACCTTTCCTGATTGCTCAGATAAAAGTGTTTTCTCAGTGTTTCAGAGAGTATGAAATAAGGTGGCAGAATGATAAATACCAATAGCAGATTTCTGGGTTGGTAGCAATATTCAGTAGCGTATAACGTGGCTTTCACTTACACAAAGAAAGGTCATACATTTTCATCTGTGATGTATCATTGTTGGCTGAGACATGAACTTCACAAATATGTGAAGCCACTATATTCTACAGTTGTTTTCTTCTGGGCCATAACCTCTAGGTTTTAGTTACTGTAACTTGATGGAGCCCCAGGCTCATGATATTGAGAGCAAATAATGTTTGGCATCTCCTACTGGAAATCCCCCTGTTGATAGGGTGCTTTACTTTTTAGGACATGTGAAACCTCAGAAATTCTACAAATATTCTCTGTTTGAAAACAAAACCAAAACCACACATCACAAATTAAATTTTAGAAATTAGGCCTTGACTGAGACAAAGGACTTTTGGTTTTGGATTACAATTTCTGTTGTTTTGCCTACAAGTTAAAGAGCAAGTATAACCCAAGTTCTATGCAGCTTTAAAATACTAATACATGTTTTTCTTTATGCTTCCTTTCTTCCTAAAGAAGTTGATAACAAATTCTGCATCACTTCAGACTTGTGGGATGACGTCAACACCTTTTTATTTTATTTACTTGCTTACTTTCCCCTGCTCCTTTCTGACTCCTGTTCTGGCTAATTGCTCTCCCCTTTCCCTTAAAAGAATAAAATTGTGTGCTTTAACACATTCAATTTCCTACAAGTTAAGGGGCTCACATTGCAATGCTTTTCTCGCTTTCTCTCTTATGGATATGTGAAATATAATTTCATATCTTGAGTTGTCTAACACACAGAGTAATAGCCTGTGTTCCTACAGCCTTATAAACTTGATTGGAATTTTCTGCATAGAGCAAATGCAGTGCTGAACCCCTAAGGAGCATCATGGGGACTAGATGCCAGAGTTCCGACCTGTTCCTTGCTTAATCACAGGCGGTATTCATTCAAAAGTCTCTCTTAAATTAATTGAGAGCATTGCCTGAGAGGGGTTGAAAGATTGGGATCATTCTGAACAGCGATGTAGTTGTGCTATACTTTTAAAGGATGCCATGTCTTAAATATACTGGAAGTCATAAACACGGCATTATAATAAATTACAAAGCAGACTTTTGGAAGATTTGTTCTACCTTTCACAAAATGCTAATGTTTATTTTGCTTTCATTTCATCGCATTGTCTTTCATTTAAAAATTACATCTTTGCTACAGTGAGCTAATTTCATAATACTGTATTAACTTAATATTATATAAATTATGTTTGTCAGATTTGGGCATTGTTGTAGATGTACAAAGCCCAAATTTACTACCAAAGCTCTCCAAACACATGTATTCATAATTTGCTACAATGAACCATATGCCACAATATAATATTAAGGAATTACACATTCTAATGCCAGGCACAAATCCTACTGCTCCTTCTGTAACTGTTCTAGGTACAAATAGAAACAATATATTTCTAGCCTTTTTTTCTCCCTAGTTGCAATTATGAGCAAAAAATGTTACAGTGTGGGAATATTTTAGCCACCTGCACTTTGTTGTCTGACTAATTTTTAGCTGCGTGTTGCCTTTGAACATTATTGAAAATATGCGGAGATTGCAGCAGTTCCTGGGTATATTTTCTCTGCAGACTATTATAACTTTAGGCCTGGAAGGAAAAGGTAATAGAAATTGGCACGATGAATATTACAGAGTATGGAGAGCTACAGCTTTCTTTTAGTGGAGAATGGGAACGCTCCTGCCTAAGAGGTTTAATTGCAGCTGCCTGCAGTTTTGCATGTGGTGTTTTCCACTTGCAAGGTGTAAGGTTCTGCAGTGTAACCTGGCTTATTCTCTCCATTCAAACAAAGAGCAGAAATGCTCTCTGTGAAGGGAAGGGGAGAGCTTGTGCAATTGTGAAACATCTATAGGTTTTTAAACACACACTGTCTAATCAGCCTCTGACAGATCCATTGTAAATCAAAGGTCTGGTAAGTGGGGATGCCAGAAATGTTTGATCTCATTCCAAGCCTTGAAACAACTTGCTTATTTTTTCTGCAGTTTGGCTCCTCACTAAAATAAAACATTGAGAGATGAATGTTCTGACAGGTCATTGTGTGTCAAACTGTCACTCTGTAATGGTTACATATTTCAGCTGGATTGAGGTGGTGGTGGTTGGGGGAGGTCTGAGAGAAATAGAAAAAGAGGGAGAGAAAGAGACAAAGAATAACAAGATTTCTGCTCCTTCTTATGGCTGATCTTCATTTAAACCAAACACTTGTCATGTTCAGGGGAAGTTTTATAAATTTTTAATGACGTTGGGTACAACTGGTGCTTTGAAATTTGCTGTACTTTAATTTTTTCTTCGTTAGCAAAGGTTCGCTAATGCATTGAAGTGCTAAGAGCGTGTCCTAGGGATGCCATGATAATTGTGTTGTTAATAATATTGTGGCACTAGTAATGTTCTCCTGGTAATCAAGCCATGAGATTTTTTTTTAATATATTCAGTTATTACACTGCATCTCGTACAAATCATGTCAATTACAATTGCCAGTCTATGACAGTTAAAATAATTGTATACGTTTTCCAGAATTTTCCATTGGCTTGGCTAATCAAGCTAAAAAAAAAAAAATCAACACATTACGTGCATTAATTTTGTTTCTAGTCTATTTCTACTCCTAAATCATTTGTCCATCTACTTCAAAAGGCGGAACAGTAAGTATTTTAATAATAAATATACAAACATATTCATACTGTAACATAATATAAGCATACTTCTGCAATAGCAACACAGGATATTGCCTGGGATTAATCTGTGTGTGTGTAGATATATATTTGTTAAAATTATGCTCATGTACAGTGTGTGTACTCTATCAGAGATTTATAAAGGTAGATATTCAGAGGTGTTTATTTGCGTGGGTTTGGAGTGTCTGTGTGTACACCTATGTAAAGAAGCCAGCCTGTCTCTAGACATTGATATTTTATGCCTCCCTTAGAGATGATTGTGTGTTATTGCATTTGAATTTTTATTTACGTCTTAAAAAATCAATTAAATAGTTGCCACCTGAAAGAGAGAGTAAGTTTGGTGTCCAAACATTAGCCTTTTGTAACGCTGGCATCTCCTGTCTAATGCTGTCACTTTGTTTCTTTGAAAATAAGAGACAAACAGCAAAAACTGGCTCAGCATTCTGTCACCAGGGCAGGAAACATCCCATTGTGTGGCTGAGTACCGTGTCCTGGTGGGGAGGGGGAAACTTGGGCTTGTTTTTCTCTATAATAGCTTTAATTTTAGTTTTTCCCCTTTTTCTTTCATTTATTTGTTTTTTAAATTATTATATTTAAAGACAATGGGAACACATAGCACTCTCACTCCAAGCTGTGGAACTATTGTTTCTTCCACAAGAGGGTTCAGCGTTGTTCACTGTATATTTACAATATCTACTAAATGGACACAACAGGGGTGCAGAGGAAACAGGGAGTCAGTGTATGGATTGCAAAAATATACAGAATGATAATATTATTTCCTTTTTTCAGGGAGGTACAGCATGTCGAAGGAGTGGTGAAAAGGAAACAGCAGAGAGGCGGATCAGTGGTACATGAGCACTAACCAAGTACAGCCAGGGGTAGTATATGAGAGGGAATAACAAGTAAGGGATGTAGTAATTACACAAGGCGGAATAACGAGTAGGCATGGAAGCATTTGAGAAATAACAAGTCAGCTGGCAGTGGTATTTGAGGAATGACAAGTGAACATGACAGTATTATTTGAGGAATAATAAGTGAGCTTGGTGATATTATTTGGAGAATAACAAGAAACCAGGGGTGCTTTCTCCAGGCACTTTCCCCTGCTGTTATCTTGTGAAGGAGGTGCACAAAAGAATAAGTGGTCACAGGTTGCAAGGGTCAAGGAAACAAAATGTTTTTTTATGCAATAAGCTTCTACTAAACACGGCCTGAACAAACCATCCCTCAAAATGTAGAATTTATTCCTCAACTTTGCCTGGAGGTAAAAGTGGAAAGAACAGATTTTATTTTTTTTTTTTTTTTTTTCCTCACTCCTCTGGCCCTGTGAGTCCTGACCATAGAGAATGAATGGCTTTAGAACTGTACCCAGACAGAAAAATCAATGCTTCATATCAGGAGGCTTCAGGGGTTAGACTCCCATGTTCATGTCAACAAGGCTATTGGTTTTCTTAATACTCCAAAGTTATCGTTTCCCTGCTGCAGGAACCTTCCACTGTGACTTGTGTGGTCACAGCTTAACAAAAGCACTTTCCCTTGGCCAATCACCAATTGGCAAAATGGAAAATAGTGAAAAAATTAATTGTTGATGAAGTCTATATTTTTCCAAACCAGACCTTTGACAAGCTCATGGAAGTTAGTGTTTGCTGCTGGGATTTGCTCTATAAAATTGTGCTGGTTTGTGTATGCTATGGGGGTCACTACAGTTTCACTGATATGATGATTCATGTTTTGAGCACAACCATTGCTGGGATAAAAATTAATAAGTATTGGAAAACTGGAATTAGAGAAGTTGGGATTTTCTTCCTCCCCCTCCTCTCTGCTTTGGCTGGATGTTCCTGCTATTTGTGTGGACAGGCCTCTGCTTCCTCTGGACAGGCTCCTTCAGGCTTGGTGGTGTCACTGTTTTAGTCTGAATGGGTCGGTTTGTTCCACAGACATCACTTCTGTGTTAATCACTTCTCTCTTGTCAAGAAAGTCTTACAGTTTGTCAATAGAATTATGTTACAGGAGGTTAAAATCATGTTGCTTCAAATAATATTTTTTGTCATCACAAGGTATTAAATAGACTACCTGAAAGTGAGACCCTCTTTGAATCTTTGTCAATTTAATTAGTGTAACAACTATATTTGGGTTACTGGGCAGGAAAAAGGCAACCTTATGAGCTCTAGGAGGGAAAACTGGCTACTGTACAGTTCCAGTATCATCCTGGTGTGCATACAGAAAGCTAAGAGACTTAAATGTTGCATTAGGTTAGAGGGGCATTTTGTGGTCTGGTTAATTTGATGGCTTCCCCCTCCTCTAACCCCCCTTTAAGTAAGTTACTGATGCTTTATTTTTTTCCCTTGACTTTTTTTTTTTTTCCTGTGCTGTCTTTAGTGACACAGTGCTAACACTGAAAATGCTGGCGGCTACAGTGAGCATTGCTCACCCAGAGCAATCGGATGAAAAGGCAGTGCAGATGTAATTTGTTTTCAATGGCTGTTTCAAAAGAATAATTGTGGTGACATTGTGGGATCAATATTATAGATTTTTGTTTTCAAGTACACTGTATGTGTGGTGCTAAGGGGAGGCAGGAAATATAACACTGCAGCCTGAATACAATAAAAATGGATTGAGGTCTGTGGGTATTGTCGGCTGGTAGCCATCATGGGTTTGGAACATCATTGGTGGGATTACAGCGCCTGTCCTCTGGGCTGAGATTTCATTGTGAGTGCACACACACATTTGCTGCAGTTTTCCTCCTCAGCTCCTTCAGGGACCTGCTTACTGCACTTGTATAAACTCCCCGTGAACGCGGCGCTGCCGCGGCTCTCGCCTCTAACAAGTGGCAGGGTCAGGGGGCTGGGGGTTAAAGTTTGCAGCCACAACCTCTCATTTGCCACTCCAGGCACTGTACCCCAGCAGAACCTGAGGTGAGGAGGGGTGCCTGGCACCCCTGTGTGAGCATGTCAGTTCTCCTCCTGTTCCCTGTCTCTCTAGGCCACCGTGCTAGATAAAACTTCTTTAAAGGTACCTGAGAGAGAGAGAGAGAGAGAGAGAAAGAAGACCTCCAGAGAGCAGCCTGCTGATAGAACCTACTTCTAACAATATGGTGAGTGTCATTGTAAAATACCATGAGAAATATGATGTGGTGATCAAGGACTTCCTGCTTTAAGGGTTTCATGTATCAGGGTAACTAGACAAAAAATGTAGTTCCCTGGGTGAAAATTATATTAACAAAGAATTAGTAATAAAGCTGAATAAATGTAATGAGATGTGAAAGAGAGTGCATAGCACATTTTTTTCCTGTCTTTCATAATTAGGCCCTGAAAGAAATGGAAATTCAGACAAAACACCTTCCTCATTACCAATTTAAATATTACAAATTAAAATGTGTTGTTATTGGACAGCTGATTGTTTTGTTTTTTAATTCAAGAGGTAAAGATGCTGCCTTTGGTTCAGGTTACTGTTTTAGAGGAAAAGATTTTGCAGAATGGTTTTGGCCAATTCTCTTTTCAACTGAGATAAAATTTCAAATTTTCTCCCTGCCTGCTTCTCCCCTTTCTTTCTGGGCTGAAATGATAGTTACCCAAACTCTGCTGACAGTCTGCACACTACAGGGGTGGCCCAGAATCATCCTTTGTTATTCTCACAAGCCATTTATCATATTTATTAAATCACATAGATTCCTACCATAAGCTGGAAAAACAGTATGTGCTTAATTTGGACCAATTAATTCCACAACAAATACACTCTCTCTTGGCCTCTTTTATAAACCAGAACATCAAACAGCTGTTCTCTCATCCCTGCAAAACTAGTATGTAACATTTTTAGTCAGCTTTTACTACTGAGTATTGGATAAAACAAGATAGCAGACACTTACAGGGATCTATTTCGACCAGTAAATCCTGGTAATTTATTAATGACTCAAAACTTATAAGAGTAACTGTATTTCATGAAGTTTTTATTTCTGCATTTTATAAATCTCAAGGCTAACAGTCAGTAATCTCCAGTTCCTTTCTATGTCTCAGTGTTATGTGACAGGGCATGAAGCTCCTTTCTAATACCAAGATATTGCGTGTTTCTACTTGAAAAACAAAATATGCAAAACAACACTGCGCTCTGAGGAGCATTTCAAAACTCCAACATGGGTTCCAGAACAAAAGCTACTGCCTGCTATGGCTGTCCAGTCATCCCAAGTTTGCCATGGCACGAACACCTACCCCAAGGATCTCTCTGCTTGCTTACATCCTGGAGTGTCAGAGGCTGAGGAAGTAACCACTGTGTGTTTACATATTATCTGAAAAGAAATACATGCATAGGCCTGATGAGAATTCAGAGATGAGAAAAGGTTAGAGGAGCATTGAGCAGCTCATCTGAGTTGGACACCTGTGTGATGTGCCCTATGGGGACTACAGGGGCTCCACTCTTTGGGTCAGTTACAGAAGCTTTGTCTCTGTTTCTCTGGTTCTCTCTGACCCCTGCCCCATTGTTGGAGGAGGTGATGTGTCTGGGAGTGGCATCATCAGCATCTGTGGATTGTTGGCAGCTGGTGCAGCTTTGAGCTGTTGTTACTTTAAGTTGCACCTGACCACAGACTGATGCAGATGTACTTCCAAAACACACGGGTGGAGCAGTGGCTGTGGATTTGCTGTGCTGCTGCTTTAGGTGCTGTCTTGTCATTTTGAAAAGATTAAGAAATGCCATACAAAGCCTTGAACTTAGAAAAGATAAAGGTTTAGGCAGCTACTGCAGAGCCTGTAGGAACAAGTGGGAGTAGTTTTTCCAACGTTTGCTTTGAACTGTCTTTCTTGTTTTTACAATCTCCAAGAGCAAAGGCTATTTGCAAGTGGCTCTGGGGTGTGGGCAAGTGGTCTACAAGAGGTGAGGGAGTCAGAAATAGGGTTCACAACGTCTCTTTCTTCATGTTGGCTGAGAGAGACAGGTCTGCAAAAATGGGATTGCCCATCACATCCAGGGATGTGCAGGGATTGCTCAGGGCTGCCTCTCCCTAACGGTGAGGAAGGAGCAGAGCAGGACATGGCACTCCCATGCTGCTCCCTCAGTCCATGCCCTGACTCTCAGAGTGTGACTGGATGCATTGGACACGCTGTAAAATACAGATGCTCTCTTTGTACTGGAGTTTGGGAATGGTTTGGTGCTGTAGAGGTTTGCCAGCACAGTTCTCCAGCTTTTGTTGTCAAACAGTTGAGGTGTCTGAGCTGGTGCATAGTGTGATGGCTTGGGAAGGGCAGCAAAACCTTGCATTTGGGGACTTCCTACTCACTGGTAAACCAGCAGGAGCCTGGAACGGGTTTAACTCAACTCTGTGATATCTTTGTACTGCTTATACTATTTCTGGCTCGTACATCTCATGTTTAGATTGCTTACAGAGGTCTTTGTAGCAATGAGCCTTTTTCCATTTTGTCCAAAAACCTTGTCTGCTTTTGCTCCCCCAATCCTTTGCTGCCACTGCCCTTCCCCTTTTCCTTTGGTGTCCTTCACCACCACAATTTCTTTAGTAAAGCCCAAAGTAGCTTGAGGCAAAGCTGGCGCACAGTAACTAAGAATTCTCACCTTGCCTCTTCTGCCTTCTGAAAAATAATATAACACAGGAAAAGCAATCCTTCCCCCAGTGTAATTTCAACAGACTTTTTCCATGACATTTATCTTTCAGTAGTTACCTGGTTTCTGTGCAGGGACATGGCAGAGCACCTGAGTTTGGGAATCAAACCTGGGTTTATGGAAAAGTGTGCAGACCAAGTAAATGGCTTTGTGACTGGAATAAGTCATGCAATCACTATCTGCTGACTAATAGTAAGTTTGAGATTAATACAAAGTGTTAGTATTTTATATTTCTTACTTTTTTTTGTCCTTTATTTCTGAAAAGATGTGTCAAAAAATGAAAGCTGCATATACACAAAAAAACTGCATTTCTTCACTTCTGAGTCTGTGGTTGATTAACCTTAATACATATCTATATTAATTTTTCTGGATTAATTTCTGCTGATTCTTTAGAGTGAAATAAGTAAATGGTGTTTGCCTAGCTAATCTTAGGTCTGTTCTCTTCAAAATAGAGTTATGTTATTTTTCATAGAATAAAGGCAAGTATATATAATGATATAATCAAAAGATTATAATTATTTGTGTAACTTCAGTTTGTTTTGAAATATCAGTTTTGCAAGTTTTAAAGTAATGCAGCATTCACCATTTTATTTTAAATTCATGTGTTTGAGCACAGAGTATTTTCAGAGCCAGCTTGGAGAATCTCTCATCAGTTGCTAATGCTCTGAATATTTTTTATTTCTCCATTTATTTTATTATTTTACTGTGATACAATGTTTGCTGACATAAAATTAATTTAAAATCATAAAATTTTGAGGCAAAATTTTGTCTACATGTGTCTGTATTGAATAGTTGCCTAGGTGTTGATAGCCTGCATTAAGTGTATACAAAATTGTTCTTAAATTGTTGTTTTTAAAGGCTGGTCACAGGTGGGGAAAATTTGATAGAGAGGACATTGGCTTTCCTCCAAGTACTTTGCCTGAACATGAAAGTCCATTATTTGATATTTATTTTGTTGAGGTAATCTCACTTGTTGTCTACAAAATTCTCATTGGAAAAAGGCAGTTCCTTTCAGCTCCTGGCTGTTGGTCTGGACCAAGGAACACCAGGCTAAAGGAATGGAAGATGATAAAGGCATCACCTGTTCTTGTCGTATTTCCCAAAATTTCTGGTTGTGAAAGTCATGCCATGCGAAAAGAAAGGGCTTGTATGGATTTTCCTCTTGTATAGTTAGGACAAGGCTTTGTTGGATGACACTCACTGGCAGAGAGATTGGGAGTTTAAAATGAGTTTCATGGCTGCAGCAGGTGTGTGTTCTTCTCTTTCCTTGAAATTTGTATGAGAAGGGGGAATTCCAGCACAGACACTGCATCAACTGATTGCAATATGTGGGGTAATCCAACAGCCACAACCATGCACCAACAGAACAAATAAAGTGTTTGGAGAGTCACCCAGCTCTAGAAAAATTGAGTGTTTACCATCACAGGAAATAGACTTTCATAGTTATTTTTCATGGCCAACATTACTTCTTGAGAGTCATCATATTTTATGAAAACTTTTATTAGCATTTCCGAATGACCTTACCCCCATTGTGTTTTTATCAGTCCCAAGAGCCATAACCTTTTAAAAATATTTTTTATCATTATAAACACAATAAAGTAAGCTGTCTTGCACATAGATTTGTAGATCTCATTAGAGATACTTTTAAAAAAGGTACTCCATCTCTTGGGAAGATAATGACAAGTAGTAGTCTTGGCATGCAAAGTTTTCAGACAGGAACAATCTGTTGAAATAGATTGTTTAATCTTTGCAGAATTGTTTTGGAGTAGATGTACTTTTTAATTGCACTTTTGCACAGTATTATGACTTGAGTGGGGAAAGACAAGGGCAACTGAAAACAAATGCTGTGGCAATATCAGTTAGATTGTATTCCAGGTGAAAAAATAGCCAAGTATTTGCTTAAGATTTCGAGTGTTATCAAAGTCAAACAAGAAAAATGGCAGTTTTAAAACTCATTAAAGTTAACATTTGTCTGTATTGTAAATTAGGTATATTCCCTAGGGTAGTTAACAGCTTTGGTGGCACAAGATGGGGATAATTTTTCAGATGTACTGTTTGCAGTGGGCCAGTGTCCTAAGGCTTTGCTTTAAATGGCCTTTTTATGCAGTAGGATAATGGGCAGTTTGTGCATTGCTAAATCAGCCCTGTTTTGTTAGGAATGTTACAGTCAGGGCGCTTACCATTTGTCAGAGGAAATGCAGAACATCTCTACAGGAGTCTGTTTAAGAGGACATCATTTCTCGATAAGCTCTTGCTTAGGTCAACATGCAGCACTGCTCTTACACTATTCCCCTGTTGCTTCTGCCACACGGGAATGCTCTGATTTATTGGGATTGCACAAGTCGTGTCCTCCGCCTGACTGAAGCCACAATGTGGAAATTTTCTCTTCCCTCTCCCTTTTCAAAAGGAAATGCAGAAGGTTGCTTTAAAGGCCTCTTGAAGTATTTCTGAGGGGACCGTTTCAATGAAAGGAAATACCCGTGTGCTGTACAGGATCCTTGTGGCACAGCTGCGTGTTATAAATACGTCAGGACTATCATCCTTCTAGAAAGTGGGCTGTTTGAGAGGGTTGACTGTATGACTATTATCAAACTACTGTAAAATGCTGGTGAGGATGTGCAAAGGCAGAACCAAAAGATTATGAACCCAGTGAACGTGATACAAAAACATCCAGTGACTAATTGCATTGGAGTTTTTTTAACCAGAGCATACAAAAACCACAAACATCATCAGAAAAATACAGAGATCAAAGTGAGTTTCAGCGGTGGATACTTCAAATGCATGTCCTGTCAACTTTTTAATTACATTTAAAATTGTGGGGACGCTTCCCCTATAATACTGGCTTAATGAACGGTGATTCTTTAGTCAAATCTGCTTTAAAAACTGTGTGCAATCCAGTGTTGTGTTAATTTCCCGTTTGATAAAGGTGCTAATACTCTGTCATTCAGGCTGCTATTACTAAGAAATTTTTTGGTTTGTTTCAGCATTGTGATATTTTAAACTCAATGCAGCCAAGGACATTTTTAATGAAAAGAAAAAAAGCCATGAAAAGCCTTAGTAATTTTGTGTTTGATGCCAATTGTAATATGAGAAGTGCCGAAAATATTTTGAAGGGGTCAAAGCTATTCCTCTTTATTGTTTTTCTTTTTTTTTTCTCCTGTAACACAGAATTTAACTGTCTGCAGGCATTTAAGCCCAGAATATTCTACCTTCTCTGCAAAGAGATAAAACATTAGAGTTTCTCTTAAAAGACAGCTTGGGTGGCTGTGAATAACCTTCCCTGGAACTGAAGTAACTCCATTATTCTGATTCACAGGGACTCATTCCTTCTGGTTTCTTTTCCCCACTTGTCAAACTGCTGTTTAGCACCCTTACTTCACCTCTGCCTTTCTCTTTGTAGATCTTCCTGAGATGCTCAGGGGTAAGAAGATATTTTTTTAATGTGTGAGTAGAAGTTTGTGTTGGCTTCTTGGATTTGCATGAGCCATAGAAAGATCTTTCCTTCTTTGTAACTCTTTATGGTCTGGAATGATCAAATGAAGCAGGGGAGACAGTCCTGGAGTTGGTAGCAAGGCAAAATAAAGAAGGCATTATGGAAATCCCTTCATGTGGCTTGTTCTATCTGCTGTCTGCAAAGAAACATTTCAGCAGTGATCTCACTGCTGAACCTGAAAACCATGGAGGACATTAGTTACCCACAAGAGGACAGGCAGTCTGTGAGCAATCTGCTTGGGCAGAGGGCAGGGCTGGGGAGGACAGGGCTGAGGGGAGGAGTGCTGCACCGTGGGCTGTGCACTGAGTGGGCATTGCCAGCCCAGGACTGTGTGTGCAATGATTAACAGCAGAAGTACCTTCTGCTGGCACTGCAGAGTGGTGTGGCTGCACTTCACTTTGATATATAGGTACCTAAATCAGTATGATTAGACTGTGCAAATTAAATTGATGTAACATCATATAAGCATAGCCTGGAGAAGAAAGAATTTGATTTTCACAAATGCTGGATACTTGCAAAGTTCAGCTGCCTAAGGATTGCTTTGAAAAAATTGAATCTCTGGTTTGGGGCCTTTGTTAAGCCAATGAGAAAGAACTAATTTTTAAGGTAAAGTACAAGGAAAAAGGAAATTTATAAGAAATTATGAGAAGTAGAGACAAAAAGATCTCAATATTTAGACTCAGGTAAATTCTCTGAAGTAGATTAAGAACACAACATGGCAGCTTATACCCAGAGTAAAATTCACTTCATTAAAGTAGTTGTAGCATTTTTGTGAACGTGTTAAATGAACATGTAGGAAATTTCTATTATCTTAGGAAACTTGTCACTCTGAAATCACTACTTGACATTCAGTTATTTTCAGTTTACTGTTAGATACAAAATTATTCTGATAGCCACCATTAATTTTCTAGAGTATTACAAAGAGCACTATTTGCACTCCTTACTAAAAGCCTTAAAGGAAAGAAAAAGTACAAGAACTTACTTTCCCCCAGAAATCAGCTTTCCAGGCTGCAGTCAGGGAACAAACATTTTTATATACCATCAACTTCTGTAAAATCATAGTTTCCATTAAAAGTATCTAGGGGTTTTTTTTGCCTCTACTTTTGGTATGGAAGTGTTTCAGATTCAGATTACTCTTAGGTCATCAAGGTAAAAGAGACATACTTCGTTTAAAATTAATTAATGAATTGTTAACTCTGAAACCTAATGATGATATTAAACTGACACTACCCTTTTTATGTTATATCATGTCCTTTTTGCAGAATCACCCAGATACTTTAGTATCTGTTCTTTAATAATGCATCTCAGCCTCCAGGAGTTGTGAAAGACAAATGTCTTCCTTGTCCTCAGAAATTCAGTGAGATTAAACCTTTTATTGAGAGCTGTTTGGGAACCCCCTTTTTACATGGCCTGAGTAGATGACCTTCCTTTTCAGGACAGTACAAGCTGAAAATAATACAGATTTCAGTAAACAATAGCAGAATATAGCTCCTATTTTATGCTTGTTTCATCTTTTAGGGCTGTATTTAATGAAGTTTGGCAATCTTTCAGATTTACTATCCTTTCATTACTGAATATATTAGTAACCCATAAAGAATCTTTTCTATGCCCAAAAGACACTGAATGCAAGCAAAGGAGCAGTAGAAGTGCCTTTGCTGAGAGGTGACATGAACTCTACCTGCTCTAAATACAAGTTGAAATCTGGGCTTTTGGAAAAGTCAGGTCAGCGATAGGAAGCAGCTTTAGGTCATGGAGCTCAGCTGTGGAGCCGCCATAAAATTGCTCTATGTTCAAACTTGGTGCATTGTAGAAAGCGTAGAGAGGGACTTTAGAAGACATCTTAGGTATACAGAGAGAGAAATGACAAATGTTAATGCCCAAATGATTTAATATCAAAGAAACAACCCATCTGTACAACTCAGGAAAATCCCAAACATATGGGGGATTTAATGTTTAAGGATTCTGCTATATTAAAAATAGTAACAAAAGGGATGAATGTGTAAAAAAGTTTAACTGAGTTGCAACAGCACTGGAAGAAAAGCCAAAGAAAGAAATGGGCAAGAAGAAAGTGTCGGATCACTCATGGTTTGGTTGTACTTCCTCCAGGAGTGGTGTAAACATTTTTTTGTTTTTGGTTGCGTAAGGTATAAAATATCCTCTTGAGCTCACGAGAATCGTGAGAATCAGGCACTGATGCTCAGCCCAGGGAGAAGAGGGAGAGTCATTCCCTTCCTGTGTTTGTGCCTGACCTTGTATTCTCTGCACTGCTGGTAGGTAGTCCCAAGAGCTGCCAGTAGTGTCGACGACTTCACTGAGCTGGACGGGGGGGGAAGAAATACAGCACTGAGCTGTTCTGCTGCCTGTTTACTCCTGACACACCCCATATGCTGAGATGGTGGGTGGCAGTAGGAGAGCTGGCACGTTAGCAGCAGTGTGTTCCCCGTGCCAGGGGAGTAATCTGTTGGCTGGTTAAATCTCATTTCTGATTCATCTCTACTTCCTGAGTAGCACTAAGAGGCGAGATCCTCACAGAAAACCCAGTTCTTGGAGAGTGTGACAGTGCAGTCTAGAGGAGACTCTGAAGCTTGTGCCTTGAGACTCTGGTTTGAATACTGATTTTAATATATTTAGAATAACCCTCAAACTCTAGACTTTCTAGAACTGCAGTGCAATAGCAATTTTTTATGAAAATAATAGAGCTGTTTGCCCTTGTTAGGTTTTTAGTTATGCACATGCACGGGAAAATTCACTACACCAGAAGATTCAAGTAGGCAAATCAAAGCAGAAACAAAAACCTTATTTTCTCTGTTAATAACACTGCTTGTTAAACAGAAGTTGGCATAGAATCCCAGTGTGAAATTGCCAAGAAAAGATTGTTAATTTGGCATAAGCTTTAAGTCGTTTCATTCAGTATCACATGAAAATGAGTAGAATTATATGTGTGTTTGTACTGTGCACTGCTAGTGAAAAGGAGGATTTGCAACACAAGGAAAATAGGTGTGCACTGTCAGGGGGAGTTCATGTTCATTTGACAACCCCAGGACTTGGCAAACAAATGCAGCAAACTTGGAGGCAAGCAGCAGAGAAAACATCCTGCAATATTTTGCTGGAAGAAGCAAAATAGAGTAGAATCAATCATCTTTTCAATGAGATTTTGAGGTGACTTGGGCCCTGCTCTCAGCTCTGCAGAGGGCTTGCACACCTTTCTCTACTATGTGCAGAAGGCTTTCCTTCCAGCAGGACTGGTACAGGGCTCTTCTTTTCCAACTGAGCCCTCCATCTGCTGGGGCTGATTTACCCTCTGTGCAGTTACAGGGCTGCTTCAAAGGGAGTGGTCCCCGGTGCCTTGAGGCAATCATGTCTGTTCCTCATGCATCAAACTGTTCTTGTCAGCTTTAACAGCCAGCCCAGCAAAGCTGCACAACTGGGGAAAGGGGTGAAACACGCTTCAACAGCAGAGTTATTCATTGACTCTTTGCCTCATTGTAATGCTGTAAGTATCTAGAGGTATTTAGTCTTGCTTTTCTTTTCATCCAAATATCTAAATTTGCCTTTCCTTGTGTCTGTCTGTGGATGAAACAGAACCCCACTGGCAATAGTGTAGAGTTTCTGCTCAGTTCAGCTTGATTGTATACAAGGCTGGTTCTTTATATCTATGTTTTCTATGAGGGGTCCAGCCAGAGTAATACCAGAAAACACATGGAATGAAATCCTGATTTCACTGAAACCAGTTTGGTTTTTCAGTGTTGGATTTGTTTGAACTAGGATTTTAACTGAAGCTAGCTGGAGGTAGGATGTTTTTTGTAGTGGATTCCTGGTGCTGAAATATCTTTCTTCACACCTGGAATAAAGCTACTGATAGCATAGGACGTTGCAGCAGCACTCAAAGGATGGCAAAAGTAAAAGTAGTCCAAATAAGAAGAAAATAATAATAATGATGAAAGGACTGCCTTACTCATCGCCATTGTTGTTCCCAATGTAACAGGTCTTCAGTCTGCAGAGCAGTGAAGCAGCTCTGCCAGGGCACCTCTGGCTTTGGGGGAAACCTCTTTCTCCTGCAGGTCCTTGCTGTTGGGAGCTTCCATTCTCCTGCATTATTGGCCCTCTGTCTTCTGTGTGTGCTGCTGGAGGAGGTTTTGGCTGTTTGGCCGTGGGCTGGGCGTGCACTGCAGGCTGTGCTTGGAATGAGCTGTCCAATTCCTCCTCAGCCTCTCTGATGTTGTGCAGCCTTCTCACCCTCTGCTGCAGCTCAGCTGCCTGCTGCAGGGCCCTTCCCCGGGCTCACCTTCTGCAGGCAAAGGTCCAGGCTCTTTCTGCAACCTCTAACTTCAGCAACTCCCACTGGGAGCATTGGCCACTGCCAGAGTGGATGGTGTTTTTAAATGCTACTGCACTTGAATTGTTCTTAGTTCACCATCAAACACATTAATTTAAAAATAAAAATCCTCCATTGGTAATGAAGTGGAGCAGCTACAGAACAAATTTTTGTTTTGTCACATGTGTGACAACCGGTGGTGGAGAAGCAGAGAGGAGAACTGGGAATGATAGTCTCCTAAACCACTCCAAAAGGGTTTATTAAACAATGTCAGTCAGAGCTAGAAAGTGGAGTTGTAAGAGCTGTGGTTTTATATAAGAGGAAAATTCTGTTGGTGTAAGAGTTGTTGCCTTTTTCTTAAGTGTTTGAAAAGTGAGGACACTGAAGTCTTGTTTTGGGTAAAGAGAAATCAACAGTTTGTACCAAAAGTTTTCTGAAGATACAAGGAAGTTCAAAGTATTTTTGTTTAATATTTAAATAATGTTTGAGTGGGGAAGCAGTACAGCAAAGGCAGAAGGTGTCTTTGAGCCTAATTTTGTGTGTTGATGATTAGGATGCTTTTGGTACCTTCCCACAGGCTGGCACATGTAGCATCCAGGCTGGAAATACAAAGTGAGATAATAGAGTTGTTTAGGAGAGACTTGTGCTTGCCTCTCTGCCCCTCAGTGGATGTGTGTGGGTTTGGCTGAGATTTCCTATCTGCTTTGTCTTGTCCACGACCTTGCTGTGTGCTGCACAGAGGGAGAGCGAGTTCTCAGGCGCAGGACTGAAGGGGAAGATGAAGATAGCCTTCGTGTCCCACAGCAAGCGGGAGGTGAAGCTTGGAGGACTGATCCAGGAAGATAAGGCAGTAGCTTACAACATGGGGGACAAGAGAGCTCCTCAGAGCTAAAAGAACTGACAAAATTTCACAGCAGGCACTAGTGGGAGATGAGAATGCAAGGGAAACATGATGCCATGAGAGAAACAAGCTTTCATTGATCACAACGTGCCAGGATGTCTCCATGATAGCACTGTCTAGGAAACCATTAACTGTGGTGAGGAGCAATACGGTATCTGACAACTTTTTGTTTTGTTTTAAGAGGTACACATTAAAAATACATCTAACGTATGGGACACAAAGGATCTAAATAATGTTATTAAACTTCTGGTAGATGTGAATCTCCAGGGATGTTTACATATACTTTTGGAGAAAGCTGAAAAACATTAGATTTTGCATTTCCAGGCTTAATTCATAATCTTATTTTGTTCTGTTTAAAGAAATCGATGCAGAATTATTAAGTTGCTCAAAATAAGCCCAAAACAGAGGACTGAGTTTTATAAACATTTTACATATTTGTGTTTAATTTGTTGAAGATAGGATAAAATCTGCTCATATTTGGCATCCCGAATACAAATATTAGGAACCCAATCCCCCGATGCAGTATAATTTTTAACAGTACAATTTAACAGTCTTCCAAAAGATATTGTGCACACTTTTATTTTACAATACAGATTTTTTTTTAGTATAGAAAAATAATTTGTGTGCTTGTACCTTATAAGCTGAACTGCTGTGTGTTGGTTTCTGTGCACATCTGCATTCACTGCAGAAGAAAAAGAAAACAAAGTTCTACCAACAGCGTTTGATTTGGAAATATATTTATTTAGCTGGCTCAAAAAATTAGTTTAGGGAGATCACAGTGTATGGAGGGTCTTTTACCTCTAAAATATAAACCTTCTATCTCCCAGTGCAGGAGTGTTAAGTGCAGAGCTTTTAAGTTGAGAAAATATGCAGTTCATGTGAAAGGTTTGATAGCACTATATACCCACCAAAAGCTTAAATGTGCCTGACTGGTTTTATGGAGGACAGTAAATTAGTCTTTCCTTTACCTCTGACAGGTGAGCAGCAGTTCTTGCATGACTGGTGGCTCTCACCACACGTCGCTACCACACAGGTGAGGCTTTCTCTTTCAAAATGATGACTGGTAAGAAAAACAAGATGTCTTTGCTGGTTATAAATTTAACTCTTCTATGATTAGTCTGGGCCAATTAGGACACCCCTGGGTTTCAGACTATGGCTCAAGTACAAGCTTGAAAGCCTGATTAGCTGAGGTCTCTTGATACTTGTTCTTGGTAGTAAATGCTGGCACATATAGTATTGATTTTCATTTAGATATCTTAATGTTTCCAGACAATCCTAGCAGATGTGGGCTGAACTCAGATCTACCAGAGTGCTGGGCTGCAATCTGCAAGCATTTTTCTTGCCATTTTGTTTCATTTTTCCTAAACTTAACTGATTTGGAATCAGGAGATATAAATGAAAAATGCAGAGTTTGCCTATCAATCATGGCATGTACAAACATTGCTACTGCCCTTTTCTAACATCCTATTACCACTGGGTAGTTGGCTAGTCAAACAGGAATAAAAATTACACTGCAAACATCATAAGTTAGGCTTGATTTGTTGAGCAAGAAGCCTGACAATTCTGTAAGAGTTATATACCTCAGCCTCGCTGAAAATCAGCCTTGTTATGGCTCTGGTACGTCTATAAAGATTGTTCATTTCATATAAAACAGCTACCTGCACTGAAAGGCCTGAAAGGAAGAATGATGCTGGTTATAAATATAGAGGAAAATCTATTTGTCTGCCCCTTCGTGCTGTTAGCAAGTCACACGACGCAGCCCGGCCGCGGTTCCTCGGCAGCAGGGGGAGTTTGCCATGGCCACCTTTCGCTTTCATCTTCTGGCCTGGGCTGAAGCACATCATCTCTCTTTGTCATATGAGATAAAGCAATGAAGTGTGACCAGTGCCACTGCATTGCACTCTGCCCACCAGGAGCACGTTAATGATAATGAAAAACTATACTGCACTGCATTTAAACTAAATGTGAGCGTAAGGCTGTCTGTCGGCAGACTGGTGGAACAGTTAATGTCATAAAAGATAAATAGAAATTATTAGAATTGGCTTGGAAGGGATTTTTTATAGAGCAGAGTTGTATTCCTTTAAAGTTATACATTATCAGACTGTTAAATCTAATTTCAGACTACTGGGCAATTAAAATGATTAACATTATTTACTCATATAGTTCGATTCATTAAGGTTTTAAACACCCTTTACACACTATTTATGTTGAAAATAGAGAAATAATGTGTTAAAATGTCTTGGGTCATTAATCATTCAGATTTTCTGTATAACTACTTTCTCAAAACCTTAGCACCCCAGTGAATATTTACAAACCTCAGAGGCATTTTGAAAGGATGAGCAAAATCAAATTCCACCCACCTCTGATATGTCCAACAGACCTTTGGTAGTTTCCAGGCCTACTATGTTTGCAAGAAAAATCAGGCAGAAAAATCCTAAGATTGTCTTAAAAGTTATTCTACCCAGGGACTTGTACAAGTCTTGGCTGTGTTCACCTGGGGCCTTGCTCCCCCTTTGATATGGGAAGGGAACAGCGTGGATGCTGTTACTGAAGCTAACGGGAACTCCATGCATCAAGTCTTATGTACTGAAATGGAAATACACTCTGAGTCTGGCACTTGGTTTTCAAGTGTGTCAGACAGAATTTCGTATTATCTACTGACAAACCAGTTTATTAGATGGATATAAGAAGAGATCTTCAGGCTAGTAAATGCTGCCATTAGTCAGAGGTGAAACACCCACTTCCCTTCTGTGTCGGCATTTATAACAACCTCTGAAATACTGTGGGAAAAGTCATGAAAGTCAGTATACAGCTTGTGACAAGACAATTACAAACTGCATAGTGATGCTGGTCTTTTGAAAAGATTGTCTACAGGCTTTTTTTAGCGGTTTGAAACGTTGGGGGTTTGTTTGTTTGTTTGCTTGTTTGGTTTTATTCCTACATGCACCAAAAATACCTTTTTGAAAGAAAGGCTGTAAATTGCAGGGGGCAGTTGGATTTAATCTAGACTGGGGTCCTAATTTCTGAGAAGGCAGATTGTGTCTGCCTGTCCCTGGAAGCAGTGTTAGAACTGGAGGCCACGAAGTGGCTCATTGTGCATCAGGTAGAGAAGCTCAGTCGTTGCCTCTTGGGGGTTCTGGGGCTCATGGGGCTGCAGGAAGCTGCTGAGTCACTGAATGTCCTGTTCCCCAGAGGCCAGATCTGCTGAACAAGTGTGGTCATTACTCTTTTGTGGCACCATTAATAAGAGGAAGAGGTAGTTATAATTAGCCTCTTTGAAATCACCCAGGGGCTCAGCTGATGTGTCAGAAATGTAGATGATATTAAACACAATGACACAGCCGTATTTTCCCAGCTGGCAGTGTGACCCCAGCACCAATGCTGTATTTAGTATCTAGGGTCTTCCACTTTGGGAATATCCAGGAGTATTCAGACTCCTCCTAGATGCTATATCAGGAGTCGTGTGCTCTAAGTAGACTCTGTAGAAGTGGCTTCCTAATTTAGGTGTTCTGGATTAGGCAAGTTATTTTAACAGATCTACTGAGGAGCTCTGCCTTCTAAGTTGTTCACTTACCAGGATGCCCAGATGCAGTTACAGACAAGTGCAGCAAGCCCAGGATCATTAGTGAGTGGTGTACTGGCAACAAAAAGGTGTGCCCAGTCAAGTGGCTCAGCTTCCAGTAAGACTTGGAGAGGAGAGGGTCAGCGAGCCAAGGACCCACGGAACTCTCCTGGAAGAGACCCTTTTTTACCTCTTGGATTAGCCACTTTCTCCCTTCATTCCATTCCTCTTAGGCAGCTTCAAACCACAGTGTTTTCCAGGACCATGTCCTGTGTCTGATGCAGTTTTAGCTCTAGAAAATAAAGGCAACTGTCAGCCTGTATCACTGAGGATGCTTCTAATGTTATTCATCATTCATTTCAAGAGCAACACGAGCAAAGCTTTTCCCTTGAGAGACTGACAGCTGTTATCTCAGCAATGCTCTAAGCTTTTGCTGACTTCAGGGATCAGAAATCCCAGAGTTACTACTGAATATCATGCCAGTGTGTGGTGGTCTAAGCCAACCTACCAAAATGGCACACAGAGGCACTGTACCATTGCAGAAGAAGGCTGATAATTAGCAGCTCCTCACATGAATATTAAGAACATACTTCTTTCAAGGAATTAATTTGCTTAAGATTTTCCTACCCCAAATCCATATGGAGGGAGGCAAGGTGGGGAAATAGTCCCTTTAACTTGGTCTGAGATAGCTGCCTATGTTCTTGGTGCACTCTGCTATGTTCTGTGTGTCTGTCTTACTCAGAATCCTGGGGCTTTGGCATATTTGTGATCTCTGGCATCACTGTGGTAGTCACGACTTGTGCCTCCTCTTCCTAAGCTTGTAAATTTGGATGGCAGAAGGTGGGGTGAGGAAGGGAATCCAGAGGACTGAAAGGGGCTTCCCTTTCCACAGTAGTAAACTCTCCTGTTGCTTTGGGTTTGTACACCAGAAATTTATCCATCCTTTTGACAGGTGACAGAGTGTTGGCCTTCAAGTTAACCTGGCTGTGTTTGGTCACAAAGTATTAGGATTGATGCTGGTGCCCCCTTTGCCCAAGCCAAGCTCTCCTGGGGGTTGCTGGACTTGTTTCCCCACGGGGCTGCAGATGAGTTCTGCCCAAATGATCAGTCAGGAATAAACTGAGCTGAAAACATAACCCCAGAATACCAAAAACCCTCACAGATGCCAGTGAGATACAGAATAAAAAATTTACTCTGGGTCTCTGCCTTTTCTATTTTGCTAATAATTAGAATTATATAACACAGGAATGACTTTTATTGTTGCTATATCTGGGAAATTATTTTTCCTTTGAGTTTTTTAGACTTCTTATACCTCCCATTGATTTTGATTATTTACTGTTTGACAAGGGGAACACAGGCAGCCCATGCTGTGCGAAAGATCAGAGGTGCCTTCATTCCTCAAGGCTATTGCCTTCTTTAATTCTTCAGTGTAGGATCAGTGAACTGATTGCATTTTCTTCTGTTTGACACTTTATATTTCACATTTCTTCATCAAACTACGGTAACATGCTCTCTTTTAGAGCAAGCTGCTCTGAGAATATAACCTTTTTGTCTTGGCCATTATTATAACCCTGTGGTGACTTGTAACAGCGACTTTCAGCCGCTGTCCTGATCCATCCTCTTTCTGTTAAACTGGATGGAGTTGAGTATCTTGTTAATCCACTTTTTGTGCTTTTCTTTTATTGGTGTTATATGTATTTCATATTTAATCATTGCATGATGTGGCTTGAGGGCAGTTGTTCTTTGATTTTTTTATTTTTTTTTTCCTCAACCAGGATAGTCTTACATGCCTAAGGGGAGATTTTTAAGCTGCAAACACTGTATGCCAAATCTGGTACTAAAAAGCACAGTTCAAATATTTGCAAATAGAAACAAATAAATGTACACTCTATTTGGGCATGTAGTTATGTGTGTGCATTTTTGAAAAACAGCTCTTTGGACAAACACGTTTTGCAGTGGTGGGAAAGAAACCAAAGGGATATGAGCATTTAGAGTCTTGCTACTTTCTAAGTGATCCACTTTCTGTTAGAAAATAGTTAATGTAAATATCCGAAGTAGAAAAAGCAGAAGTTAGTTCTGTCAAACCTGACTTCAGGTTATGGTTCCAAATATTTTGATCAAATAGGCTTCTCTCTCATTTTCTGTGTTGTAAGATACGCAATGTAGTACATATTCCCAGTGACTAATGTTTGTGCTGTGAGTCCCTGGAAATGAAAACTTGGGTGATATTAGATCAAAGTCTACAGTAATTTCATAATTTCTTTAAGAGGAAATGCTTGTTTTCAGCTCTAGTTGGCATCAGTCTAAATGAATCAGTAAAATGGGATGATCTCAGCTCATACAAATAATAGCAGCCCTCTCCTGTTAGAAATTTCTTTCTTCTGGAAAAGCCAGTTGTCCCACATTAATGCATTTCTAATCAAAAACACTAAGCCCCATATGGTATTTTTTAACACATTTGAGAACTCTGGTTAAGACAGAGCTCTAAATGTACTGGTAACCAAAGTTCATTGTTTTTCAGCACTCAAGAGAATGTGCAAAAAGTAGATCCTTGTATTTCTCTCTTATCCTGCTTATTAGTTTTACAGTTCTGTGTCTTATTCTCTTTTCTATTCCTCTTTGCTTTTTTTTTTTTTTTAATCTGTGAACTGACCTTTATGTTACGATATAATGAGGTTCATCCTCTCTCTCCCTCTTAAACATGACGAACATCAGGAAAGCTGAGACATGAACTAAAACCAGGAGGGGACGTTCCAGAATACCAGGGGATGGTGAGAAAAGAGGCCCACAACACTTCAAACGAGCAAAATATTAGAACTTAAGACAGAACTTGCCTGTAGAAATGCTACTTGAAAAGAGTTCGCCCAAATATTTGTGAAAAAATATCTCATAAGGTACTTCAGGCTTAAAATATATTTGTGTTTCTGTTTATCCTTTAAATGACATCTCTTTCTTCTGAGTCAGCATTAGTTTGCAAAATTTCGTATTGTGGCCTGTAAGGTAGAAAATAAGCATGAGTTGCTAGAGTCAATATTGTATATTGCCTAAAATTTCTCATGCTGTGGAGGTCCTTCCAGATATACATGCATCCAAAAAACCCCTACATTTCAGGTTTCATTCTGAATTTTTGCTAGTTTAAAGCAGATCTTTTAGCACTGGTTAAAAGCGTTACCATGGTGCTTTCTAGAATTGGCTGTTTTTCAGCACAGAGTCACATGGGAATGTAGGTGTGAAGGTGAGCCCAGAGCACGGCCGGCAGCGGGAGGCTGCCCAGGACCACGGCCAGTTCCGCTTTCGTTGTTTCCAGGACGGAGCCTCGCTGGGTCCTTGGGTCAGTATTTGACCACCCTCTTGTTAAGTAAGCAAACAATTTAATGAAGTTTTCCCATGTTACAGCCTATGTTCCAGGAATGTGGAAACCTGTGTCCAGACTTTCCATGTAAAAGTAGAGTGAAAAACATTCAGTACCTTCACTTGCTCTTTGTCACTGAACCGCCTGTGCCCTCTGATCTGTGGGCCCACACTTTTTCCGACCTTCCTTTTGCTGATCTTGTACTTAAGGAAACCCTTCCTGTCCTTAATAATATCTCTCACTGGTTTTAGTTTGATTTCTGTAATCCATCCCTGCATTTTGAGCAATATCTCTGCTTGGTAACACATTCCCACTGCCACCTTCTGCATGCATCCTTTCCATGTCAGCAGAAGTTCCTTGTTCGTGCATCGTGGCCTTCAGACACACTTGCTCAAAGTCCTGCATGTTGGAATGGGCTGCTTCCAAGTTTGAGGAGATCTTGTGCCACAAAAAAAAAAAAAAACAAACAACAAAAAAACCCCAAAAACCCAACAACAACAACAACAAAAACAAACAAACAAAAAAAAAAACCCACCAAAAAAAACAAGAAGGAGGAAAAAGAAAAAATTAGTTTTTAGTTCTGGCCCAGCAATTGCAAGGTAAGCAAATATAATTGTGTGTATGGTAGAAAACAAAACTGCCCTTAGTGGCAAATTTGGCAACAGGAGAAGGAGTGACAGGGAATGGGGAGTGGTAATGAAAGGGCTTACTTTCAGCATGCACAATTCAGAGCTTGAGGGAAAGTGAGATAAAATTCTGTCTTGACAACCTATAGTTCAACTATCCTTCCTAGCAGAAATAGGCCTTGTGCAGAGTGATGGTCTGGCTGACAAACAGGTCTGTGTCACTTCATTATACTGAACATCTCTTGCTTCAGTTTTTACATTAATTTTTAATAAGTAGAATGTAAAGAAAAATTAATTACTGGCCACTACATGGTGCTTTTTGATAGAACTATCAATTTATGGGGAGGATAGAGCTTACCCTCTCTCTGGGTGTGCGTGAGTTTTAAACAGGCTCAAACATGCAGGATGGAAGAAGACCTTATCAGAGGCACACTCAGAAAGAAGTAACTGTCTGAAATTATTGTTCAGCACACCTGGTGTCTCTTTCAAGCCATGTGAGGCCACTTCCCGCAGCGTCAGCACCAAATGGTTATTCCAGGAGGATAAGAGCAGCTAGAAATTTAGTTAGCAGAAGGAAAACCAGGCATGCCAATGTTCTTCCTCCAGTTAACTTAAATTGCCCCTGTGACCCTGCAGCGCTTTGCACTGATGTTCTGCTGTAACGTTACTTGAATGACATTTTGTCATTTGCTGAATATTAACCTGCAAAAATGCCATCTTTGCTCCTTCACTTTGAGACAGGATGACATGTGCTGCAGCCCCCAGTTGTTGGGGGGTAATTTTATGCTCCTTTCCTGACAGACAGGATTCCAATAGCACCATATGTCAAAAACTCCAACCCATTCCAGTCATGTACCCACACCGCCCAGCTGTCACAGCTATAATTATTGAAACTAAATCCCAGAGAAGTTTCTAGTTTTGGAAATGCTCTAGTCTCCTTAGATCTTTACTACTGATGTTATAGCTGATTAGGACCCTGCCAGCCTTCTGTTGGTCTCTTGAAAACTGCTGTAATTCCCATTCATCACGGAAGCTAACCAGCTGCTCCAGAGCCATCCCCTCAGATGTGTTGCTTGATGTTGTACTTTGCTGTTGTCCTGACCTTGATACTTTGGATGTTCAAACAAAGGCTCCTGATTTTGTTGAAGCTGGTCCAAAAGGAGCCAGTTAACTAGATCCTGCACAGAAAAATGGAAGCATTTTTCATTGGTACCTGGTGTCATTGTAAGATTGATTCTAACCCACACCTTTTTCTTGGTCATCCTGCCACAGCTCTCTGACCATTGCAGGCAGGGAAGTGAGAGGCAGAGACCCCTGGAACGCTCTCCTGTCGGGCTGACACTGAGCTTTTGGCAGGAACATCTGTCTTGTCTCTTAGCAGAGACGAAAGGGACTCCTGTAATCAGGGTTTTGAGGCTTTACAGCCACTTTTGTCACTTTTAACCAAAGGTAATGAAGTTTAACATCTTTTGATTCTATTTGGAACTTCAGTCTGAGCAGAGAGTTCAGCTATTAGCTTTTTCTATTAAAATCTTCAAGCTGAAAGCTCTATGATCTTGAGGTGTTTATAAGTTTTAGGCTTTTTTGACAGCCTTTGCATTCATATCTCTTGCAGTGCAGATATGTGTAGTACATAAAGTAGCACCTTTTTAGATTGCATTTTCACACTATAGTCTATTTATTTATTTATTTATTTATTTGTCTCTGGGAATCAGCCCCCCTTGTACCCATTGCAATAACTTCACTGACAGTGTTAGCTACGCTTTTCTGGTTTGTTCATTCACTTAGAAGGCCGTTTTTATTCTTAATTTATGAAAGCTATTATATTTAAATAACAAATAAGTAAATCACCTGGCTTATATTTTGGTCAAACAGCAATTTGTAATCTAGTGCCTAGACTCCAATGTACTGCGCTCATCCTGGATTTTATAAACTCTTTTGAGAGATGCTAGGTAAGAAAATGTCAGTACATGTAAAGAAGGAATGTTTTATGGATGAAGAGAGATTTTAAAAATGTGAAAAGCAGGCCTAAGTTGGAATTTCTAGACTGGAACAACTGACTAATTTGATGAAAAAAATGCGAGAGAAATTTGCTAAACATATTCTTTAGTAACTGCCTACTAATAATGAAGAAGCTATTCCAACAAAAACCATCACACACAAAAAAGGGGAATTTGATATTGCTGCTGAGAAAGCTCAGGATGACTTTGACTATTGGAAGATCAAGTGTGTTGTCATGCAGATCGCTGGCTCCTTTTTACAGGCAGCAAGGATGGTGTAGATTTTTAAAAGACAGACCAGATTTTTCAGAACACACATAATAAATTATCCCAAATGAAAAATAAACTGTGTCTAATTTATGGTTAATTTATATTTTTTAGATTTTATTTTAATGGTCAGATTATGAAAGAATGAAGAGATTTGATCTGGTGGACCCTGAGGTCCTTGTTTCCCAAAATCTCCAGGTGCGGGGTCCTGTTTTTTTCTTGTTAACCAGTTCTGTGTGGAAGCCTGAAGTCAACAACTTGTGGACAATTGATTGTGCCTGAGCCCACTGGAGTCTTGGTAGTCACCTTACACTGAGCTGAATAACAGCTGAAATGTGACTGTTAAATAGGAGACTGGGGGAGAATAAAACAGGAGGCATCAGCCGAGGAGCTCAGTACAACAGGATAACCAAAGACACGAAAAGAAAGGAGAGACAAAAAATCACCTGGAGAAGCAATCAGTATAAAAGCAGCAGAGGGATGTGTAAAGGGAAATGTGGCACAAGGATTGTGTCCCCAACGAGAGAGCTGGGTGTGCCAGTGGTGGCTGACAAGCTGCAGCAAATGGCTTAGGACAGGCACCAGACAACAAAGGGCAGAGAGAACACGTGAAGTGCTCTGCATTGTGGGGTACGAAACAGATGAGACAGGTTTTTAGAAACTTCCTACTGAAACTGGAGGAGAGAATACATATCGAAATTCTTAGATATAGTAAAGACCTCAGTAAAAAGCTTCCAAGAAAAAGGTGAAAGCACAGGCTCTGTCTAGTGCACGCTGAATATTGAGTAGAACACAACTTCTTCAGAACAAGACTTACAACAAACATCCAGGTCTGAATGAGTAGGAGAAAGTAAAAAGAATATAGACCTCTTTCAGAAAATAATAATAAATAAATACTTGCAGAATGTATGAGGAAGACACAACAGATACTTTTATGTAGTATTTTCAGTAAGATGGAAATTGATATAGCTACAGTATAGCTGAATCTGCTAATGTGTGCCTTGAAAATAGGTTTAGCAAGTCATCTCACAGAATGGCATATTTTGGAAACTTAGGGCCACCAAAAGCCTTGATTAAAGTAGTAGAAAACATGTACAGTTATAGAAGAAGCCAATAAAAGGAATTTCCATAATCACAGGAGTGGGATGAGCCAGGTTGCTGTAACTGCTGTTGTTCTGTTTAGCATTGGTTTGGAATTAAAAGGTGTAGGGAAATGAGGGGAAGAATAATATTTTATGAGAAAACAGTGAAAACACAGCTTCTCAGAGGATATTCATCTTGTGGCTTCATTAAAGAACCATCAGAGGTTCCTTGGAGAAACTAAGACCAATAAGCAGAAACTCAGACCGAGGTTCAGCATACAGAGATAAGGAATGAAGTCTGAGACAACTTAAAAGGGACTGAGAAAAGAGAGTTTGAGGAATTTCAGATAACTGTTCTCTTGCTTGTGCCTCTTGTTTGATAATAGTGCGATTTCTTTTTACCAAACCGAGTCTCTTGCTTCAGGAAAACTGTCTTCAACATAAACTTGTTAAAAAGGGAATGTGTGGGCAGTAGCACCCTGGGAAGCTGTACGTGGAGCTTCGATCTAATGCATCTTAGTATTACACAATCTGGAGAGGCCGACTTAGTGGAGAGTGCTCTAATGGCTGAGGTACTGCAACTGATTTATATCAGGTTTGAATGCAGTTGTATGTGTTTGAGTGTTCTCAGTGATAGGGATATCGAGTCCTTTTCTCTCTTGCTAAATCTAACAGATAATTGGGCACTTTCCTGTACCCCTTAATCCATGTAAATGATAGTCAAGTGCCCACTTTCCCCCTGCTATGTGTGACCTGGGAGATTGTGGGGGTTTAATGTTTTGATTTAAATGAAAGTTGGAAACGTTTGCAAAAATCACTTTGCTTGGTTATATGTAACTTTCTTATCCTTCTGCAATGTTGTAGCTGGAGATCACATAGGAGGTGCTTAATTCTCTGTTGTGCCATGGTGTGGCCAAAACAAACACAGGCTCGGTGTCTTGCAGCAGAAGTGCTGAAAAAAGTTCAAATAGGGAGGTTGCTGGCCTAGTAAATGCAATGTTGAGTTGGTTATGGAACCTGTATTGCACGCAAGAGAGAAAGGAAAGGGATTTTTATGATTTATGGTACCCATGCTAACTGAGGCAAAGGAAGCATCCAGCTCTCCTAGGAAACAATAGAATTATGCCAAGATTTTTTTAAAATTATGTTTAATACTTAAAAAAAAATCTGACATATGAAAACTTGTAATTTTCACTTTTGGACTGTTGAGTTGACGTGTAGAGAAAACCTTGTTCTTATGAGATACTTGAAAATTACTCAAAGACAGCAGTACTTTTATAAACTTACATGATTACTGCTATATTCTTTTAAAATTATAACTGAAGTGATGTATTGATACCCATCTGCTTGGTTAGGAAGGGTTGCTACTTTAGACTGATTTCATAATTACCTTTAGTCTGATATAGTTCCAGTTTTTTATTTTTAAAAATAATAGCATGTAATAGGAACAAAAACTACCAATAAAGAAGTGCTACAAAAATAATAGTGGTTCAGAAGATGTTACTTCTTGTCTTGTTTTTTTTTGTTTTTAACTGACAGTGTGGTACAGAATTCTGCTAGGCAGAAGCATGCCAAACTGATTTTTATAATCATTGTTATTATTGCTGTTTATTACAATAATATACTTTAAATTTACAGTTTTGAGCCATCACTGGTATATAAGACTATATGTGCAGCTATACATACCTAATTATTTGTGGAAGGTATTAGTATTGTAAACACAGCTTATCTTTGTTACGAGAGTGGCATTAATAACAGAATTTCATAAATGCCAACATACAGTACCATAATTTCAGGACTCTCTGAAAATATGGTGTATTGTAGCTGAAGATGTTCACAAATGCATGTGGTGTGGGGGGAGGGGGAGGAGGGCTGTTTTGTGCTTAGAATGCTTTCTGATGCATAAATATTAGCATTAAATAATTTTGAATACCTTGTTTTCTAAAAAGATTAGTAGCTCTTCTCTGCATGATAAATTGTGCAAGAGTTATTGTTCACACCAGCCTTTGTACTGTATTATCCTGTGTAGCTTTAAATAACCCAGCCCAAATTACGCTCAGCAAGCTGTTGGGAAAGCTTGGAGGAATCTCAGAGCTGAAGGGCCAATTTGTGCCCTGACTTACATCCTGTGCAAAAGCACTGACTTCATGCTGCCTGTAAAGGGTATAAAGAAGGAAAGGATTTCATCTGTAGCTTTTGTTTTATTATTTTTTATTTAGGTTTGTTCTGTTTTAATTTTTCTATTTTTTGCTTACGTGTGGTTCAGTCCTGCAGAGGAACCTTGTGCCTGTGTATTGCTGGTTTGTAGACAGCAGCATTCCACCCTCTCTTGCTTGGCATCTCAAATGTTACACGAAATTCTTGTTAAAAAAAAAAAGAGCTACATGCTTTTTTACAAAAACTCTGGTTTGTGTTGGATCACATTCAGAATCCCAAGCTTTACACTTGAAAATATTTCACAATAATATATATTCTTTGTGCAAAATATGCTTGTTTTCTCATTGTTTCTTTAAATGGGTAAGTCTTAAATTGGTAAGTGTGTGTCAGTGTTTTGGAGGTTTTTTTGTGCATCTGGATTGTCTCTTCTCAGTGACCTTTTTGCAGCTCATATTGCTCTGAGAACAGGCAGTGTAAATGGGGCTTCTCTAAATTTGGTTTGAATCACCAAAGATCCATCAGGCTATTGTAATATGAAGTGCCAGTGTATCATTTTGCCTGATATTATATTTCCCCCTTTTTCTAATGGTCTAGGAATCACTTCTTATGCTAGGAAACAGGGAAACTGGAGTGAGGGTTCTTTGGAAATACCAGAGTCCTCTCACTTAGGTGTTTTCATCTGATTTTGCTTCCTGATGACTCCTGCAGCAAGAAAACCTCAAATTCTGGGTATTGTGAAGTGATTGGCAGCAAGTAAGACAAGCAGAGACATTCAGACATAGACCTAGTATTAATTCAAGCTGTGCAAATAATTAAACATACCAAGTGAAAGAGGTGAACTGAGCAGTTTCCACTGAGTATAAGGACAAGGTGAAGAATTCCACTTTTCTTAATGACTTTAGGAATAAAAAGTATTTTGTAAGGCCACCCCTCTTACAGTAATTAGAACTAAGTCTGTTTAATAAGAAGGGTACAAGGCCAGATGCTGAATTGCCTGTTTTGCTGTCCCACCACATACCTTGTGCGTGTTCACTGGTCAGTGAATTTCACTGAAATGGGTGGGACTGGTTTAGCTCATGGTGCTTCATCATGTGGGAGGGGACTTTGTCTACAGGTCCTCCTGAACTGCTCTTTTATTAGTCTGCTGTCTGGACTTCTAAATGCTGAAAGTTCACCTCAGCGTTGATTGATACAAGGAAAACAGGAATAATTTCAATGGAAAAGGAAAAAACCAATGCAGTGTGTAATTGGTGTCGAGTTCACAGATCCTCCTGTTGTTATTTCCAGGTGAGGAGGATGCTCACCCTGTTCCATTGCTCAGCTAGAAGAAAGCTGGTGGCTGACTGGAGAGTGGAAGAGAGTGTGGAGTAGAAGTTATGCTACAGTTCAGTGCTTGCCACAGTTTGTATTCACAACAGTTTAATTTGTCAGTAATTGAATTGGAGGAGCAGGTTTGGAGTGACAAGAAACAGAAAATAAATGCCTTTTTTTTGTGATTAATGGCTTCAGAAATAACAGGCTTAGAATAACTCGCTGGCTCTAACCCTTCACTCAGGGTTACTGTGTAAGTTGAGTTTGGCTCTTCTGCCATTTTGTGTTTTCTGGGCCATTAGTCACAAGTTTGATTATCAGAGATTTTGGCAAAATTATACCAATTTGAAAATTCCACTAAACCTGCAAAAACAGTGAGTAAAATTGCTGGTAGATATCTTAGACTAATGAGAAGAATTAATGTGAGTCAAACATAGCGGTGGTTATCCTCTGCAACACACCTGAGTATACAGTCTTTGACTAATTGATTGAAAGAAATTGTAATCTCCACTTGAAATCTGATTCAAGCTATAACATACAAAAATGCTTCCAAAAGGACAATAACCTTTGTTTGTCACATCACAGAAAAGCAGCTGGAGAAAACAAGAACCTTGTGCTTCCAGATCAGGACCTCTTATCAGTGCTGTAATACCATGTCCATTGCACTGTACAGAAAAGGAAAAATCTGTCTTCATATCATTTATCTCCATCAAAACCACAAAATTGGTCTCTTAGGATTCCTCCTTAAGTGGCCTTTAGAAATTTTTGCATAATCTTGGCACATCTACCCAAACTGTTCTCTCATTACTTTCATTATTGCAGACTAAGTTTTCTGCCTTCTCAAGAAGTTGGAGAGCAGGTGTCAGTAAGAATTCCCACTGACACTTTCTTCAGGTACCTAAAAGTTTAAGCCTTGTGTAGGAAAGCTGTCATGTAAAGAAGGAAGGACAAAAACTTTAGCTTGCCCCAGTTACAACCAAGTATTAATAAGTGCCTCGGTTTTCTGTTTCCTTATAGAAAGTTTTGGAAATTTACTCCTGTGCAAGCATAATTTTTGAAAGTTCCTGTAAGGAAGCTATTAACTCCACTGGCATATGGAGAATTTATAATTTCTGCAAGTGTTATATAGGAGAGACCCTCTCATGTAAGCATACGATGCATTTAACTCATGTTATGAAATCTGCCTCTATATCTGGCAATGATTTCAAAATTTCCTGAGTTCTCTGTTTAAATTATAACAGAACTTCCAAGCACAAACTGTCACTGAAGGGGAGCTAAAGTTATAGTATGTTATGCCGAGGTAAAAAATATTAACAGAATATTTTAATTGTTTAGGCAGAGCAGACACGAAGTGATGATGTGCACATTTTCCAAAGCTGTGTTAGCATTTACTTTTGTATTGCACACCTCTGTATTCAGCCTCTCCTTTTGTTCATTATCTCCCAAAGACTTTGTCTGATGTGTTTCTGAAATGCATTCCATCTCACGCAGAAAACCTACACTGATTCTGCTGTCCAAAATTTTTATTTCTGTTTCGGGGTTTTTTGCTATTTAATGACAAGTGCATGAGGAACTGGATCCCTTCTCTCCCCCTTTCCTCCCCTCTGTTCCATAAAACCAGTCCATGTCACCTGATGGTTTTCCCAAAGGGCTCCCAGCTGAAACCTCACCCATGACCAGCTATCCCACTTGTACCTCTTCTGAAACAGGTGAGTTTGAAATGTTTTTCTCTCTTCTCTTTGGAGTATGCAAAATGTATCCTGGATGTGGGGCTAGTGGATGATTCCTGCATAGGCAGGAGTGTAACTGATGACTGGTGAAAATAAGGATATTTTTGTTGTAGTGCTACTACATGTGTATCTAAATCCCCGCTTCCAACCATGTGGTTTCTTTGTGAGATAATATCTGTGATGAGAGTTTTTGGTGGAACTTAAGAGTTACCGACTGGAATGATGTCCCCAAACCCTGTGTTCCTGCTGTGCCTGCTTCTCTTGCCGTGTGGTGCTCAGTTCTCTGACTCACAGAGAGCTTTGGCTGCTTGTGCTCTTCCCTCCAATGCTGTGTAACTCTTCCATGGGTCTACAGCAAGTTCTGCTAAGATGTGAGGATTAATAAGTGTCTTTTCCCTAAAAATCCAAGGCCTCCTGGCTATTATGGCGTAATTGTTGAAGACTGTTTACTATGCTGCCCCCTAAAGAAGCATCATTATATTTTGTCTGAATTAAACACTAAAACCACCTTGAATAATGGGGTTTCTGTCAGGAAGCACAGCCACAAATATAGGCCTGCTGCTGAAGCTGACAGGGGCTTGAATTACTGCTGTAAAAGGTTTTACATGTTCTATAAGTTTATATACATTTCCTTTCCAACTTGGAAAATTTCCTTTCCAACCTTGCCAGGTTTTAAAATGAGAAAGTGAATTTTTATAGTCCTGTTGCAATGGAAAGGTTGACCTGAATAATTGTCACATGAATGACTTAAATTAAACAAAAAATTAAGTAAATAATGGAATTATAAGATTCTATTTTATTCTATGAAGTCCTTAGAAAACCAGCTTTATAATGTAAACAATGCAGGAGATAAAGATGTTTACACATAGTTATGTCCATTCTTTGCTACTTTCCTTTCTCCTCCTTAAAAAAACCCCAAACAAAAACCAACACAAAACACTGTTTTAGGCAAAAGCTATTTCCATAATATTATTTTTTTCCAAGCTAAAGACTCAGTGCCTAGACTTTTAAACAAGTGCTTTATCCTTGAAAATTAAAACAAAATATTTTCATGTAATCAGTAAATTTTGTTATGAAACTTTACAGCAGCTATATTAAATGATAAGAATAACTACTATTTTGAAATTCTGAACATCTCATAATTAGACCAGCCTTTAAGAAATATTCAGAGTTAAGGCACATTAGAATGTATTCCACAACATGGAGACAGCCCTGACAAAGAAACATTATTCTTAGATTTACAATTAATTACCCTTATGTCTATACCTTGCATTCAATTTGCATATCTTAAAAGTGCTGTAAATTTCATAGCACTCCCTTGTTATTTAAGATCATTCTGCTTTAGTAAAAGTTTCCACAGTGATAACTTTCTCTTGATTATGTAGTTGTGAGGTCAATAAATTTGGCTTTACTTCGCTCCACAATGTTATAATTTTTCTTTTTTTGTGTTGTTTTTCATTATTTTGCTCCTTGTTCCTCCTGCCCTCTCATTTATAATCCCCTGAAGAACCAGTAGATAGAGAAGTCTGGCTCGAAGACGAAGCGAGTGGTCAGATCCTCAGATGCTATCTCTTTCCCAGAACGCACTGGTACTGGGTGTCTGACATGTTCTATACATCTTTCTGGTGTCAACCTCATTAAACAAATACACCTTGATGTATAGCTCTCAAGAAATGAAATTTCATGCGATGAGTTTGCTCTGTATCAGCTCATGCTCTCCCTCTCTCTCCCCCATTCTTTTCTACTCCGGGAGTAATTTTGTTTGTTCTTGATTTCAAGCATAATTTTACATGGTGACCATTCGTAATTTTGCACCCTGAGATTTGTCAGTGTTTTCTGATATTTAAAGAAATGTCT